>CM034701.1:255813181-255838452 GCA_020142125.1 Phrynosoma platyrhinos
TTGGAGGGCCGCATCTGGCCCCCGGGCCTTAGGTTGCCTACCCCTGCTATAATCAGTGAAAGAAAGCCATTTTTCTTCAAAGGGGTCTTGTATGATATCTCCTTTTGTTACCCTCATGTTGTATGTGAGCCTTTCCATTAACCATGTGTTTGAGATCCTTTCCCACCATCTTCCAATGGAGCAATTGTCAGAAGTACTTTCCAGTCCTGCATTTATAAGAAAACAATCATATATGTGGTTGTTCAGTTTTGGTCTGAAGATTTGAAAACTATCAGTTTTGTTATAAACCATGAGTTAGCTTTAACAGTTTTTTTTTTAAAAAAGTCTCATGTTCACTGATAGATCACTTCTGAAATGCAAGGAATATGGTACCTGAAAATATACCATCATGAACCTGTGACTGGCTATATAACACATGTAGAAAGTCACTACTTATTTATGAGGAAGGCCATGCATGTACAGCAGAATGTATTGGTGGTGGAAGACATTTTCTATCCAGCCATTTTGTATCTGTTAGGCCTTGAGGATTTATGTGCATTAGGACATTCCCTTACATGCATTTGATGATTATGGACAACATCCTGTTGGTGAATTTATCATGAAGTAAGCTGAGAAACTGGCATGTGCTTTATAGACTATATTAAAACCTTTGACAGAATAGATCATGAAAAGTTATGGAACACTCTTAAAAGACATGGGAGTGCCACTACATTTGATAGTTCTGATGAAAAATCTGTACTTGGGACAAGAGGTAACTATTAGAACAGAATAAAGAGAAAATAATAATAATAATAATAATAATAATAATAATAATAATAATAATAATATCCCGCCTCTCTGTAAAATACAACCGAGGCGGCTTACATGATAAAACAAACAATCCTATCCCCCAATAGCCCCCCCAATACAATTAAACAATCAAAATTTAAAAACCAACTTAAAAATAACAAGCTACAAAAACATTCCAACAAATGACAAACAATTTAAAATAGCTATAACGGAAATCAGCGACAGGCATAACTATTTTCAGTGGCTGGTTACCTACTCAGGAAGGGCCTGCCAGAAGAGATCTGTCTTAACAGCTTTTTAAAAGCTGTTTAAGGTGGTCAAATGACGAATCTCATCCGGCAGGCCATTCCAAAGTCTGGGAGTGATAGCCAAAAAGGTCCTCTGGTCAGTTGCAGACAATCTAGTTTTTATAGGTTGCAATAAATTCTTCCCAGAGGACCTTAGTGCATGGGGTGGATTATACGGAAGGAGGCAGTCCCGAAGATAGGTTGGACCCAAACCATTTAGGGCTTTAAAATTAATAACCAATACCTTATACTGCGCCCAGAAACTAATAGGCAGCTAGTGAAGCGATCTTAGAATAGGCGTTATGTGTTCTCTTCTGGTTTTACCTGAAACCAGCCCTGCCATATTCTGTACCAATTGAAGTTTCCAAACTAGGCACAAGGGTAGCCCCATGTAGAGTGCATTGCAGAAATCGAGACAAAAAGTTACCAGTGCACGTACCATGGTTTTGAGGTCCCTGACCTCCAGGAAAGGGCGCAGCTGGTGTATCAGCTGAAGTTGATAACAGGTGCTCCTGACCACCACATTCACCTGATTTGTCATCTGAAGTGACAGATCTAGGAGCACCCCTAAGCTGCAAACAGAGTCCTTTGAGGAGAGTGTGATCCCATCTAGGACTGGAGATTGTATCCCAATACCTGGGTTCGGGGATGTTACCGTTAGTATCTCCATTTTGTCTGGATTCAATTTCAATCTGTTTTTCCTCATCCAGTCCATTACCACTTTAAGACATTCATTGAGAGGGGAGACGCCATCTGAAGTCAAAGCTGTAGACTGAGACATGGAGAAATATGTCTGGGTGTCATCAGTATACTGATAGCACCCCACCCCATGTCTCTGGATGATTTCCCCCAGCGGCTTCATATATATGTTAAATAGCATCGGGAAAAGGATGGCACCCTGAGGGATGCAACAATTAAGCTCCTTTTTCACTGAGCAACTGCCCCTGAGCATCACTCTCTGGAAACAGAATGGTTTCCCATTGGCAAGAGGGCCAGGCAAGGCTGCATATTCTCACCCTACTTGTTCAATTTGTATGCAGAAAATATCATATGAAGATTAGGTTTAGACTCAGAAAAAGGAGGAATAAAGATAGGAGGAAGAAACATCTGCAATCTAAGAAATGCAGATGACACTATACTAGTAGCATAAAACAATATGGACTTGGAACAATTATTAAGGAAGACCAGGAAAGAAAGGGCAATGGCAGGCTTATTGCTGAACATAAAACAAAGATAATGACCATGGAGGATCTACATAAATTCAACCTAGACAACGAGGAAATCAAAATAATTAAAAGTTTCCCATACCTTGGATCAAACATTGGAATTTATCACACAGAGGCACACGGAGACAAATCCCTTGCAGAAACGGGATTTTAAAATGTGCTAAACACCTGCAAATGTGGGTTGTTTTTCAGATGCATTGGCAGAAAGAGAAATAACATGAAAAAACCCAAACGGAAAGTCAACAAGAACCACTCCTTTCTACTTTCGGAGTTTCGTGAAAGTAAAAAGGAAGAGGTTTTGTCAGTTTTCCGTTCACGTTATTTTCACGTTATTTATCTTCCACACAAATGTCATCTGAAAAACACCCGCATTTGTGTGTTTTTTCTACTTTCTGTTCAGGTTAACCCCGAATGTCATGTGGGTTGTTTTCACTTTAAATCTAGTTTCTGCACAGGATTCATCCCATGTGATAAACTCCATTGATCAGAATGGAAACAGCAATGAAGAAATCAGAAGAAGACTAGGAATAGGAAGGGCAGCCAAGAAAGAACTAGACAAGATCATAAAGAGTAAAGATATACAACAGAGCACTAAAGTTAGAATCATCCAATCCATTGTATTCCCGAGGACAGATGTGAGAGCTGGAGAGTGAAGAAAGAAGATAACAAGAAAATGAACTCATTTAAGATGTGGTGCTGGAGAAGAATGCTGAGAATACTGTGAACAGCCAAAAAGACAGACAAATGTGTCCTAGAACCGATCAAGCCTGAACTCTCTCTGAAAGCCAAGATGATTAAATTGAGGCTGTTGAACTTTGGCCACTTCATAAGAAAGCATGACTCATTAGAAAAGACGATAATGCTAAAAAAGGCTGAAGACAGTAGAAAGAGATGAAGACCACACACCAGACGGATAGACTCAATTAGGGAGGTCATGGTCCTGAATTTACCAGACCTAAGCAGAGCAGTGGAGGATGGTGGGCTTGGAGATGTTACCTTGAGTCGAGATCGACTCAAGGGTAACTAACAACAACAACAACAATGTTGGACCTATAACGTTGTAACTTACTTTTTATGTTGTTGTGGAAATTGGAATTCACTATGGACTGCTTAACAACCAAGATTCCACCCCTAAATCCACCTTTGATCTGTAGCAGCCCCCTGTATCTGGCCATTTCCAGGTCAATGGAGAGAGGTGGTGCCATCAGACAAATGTCCCGCCATTCTTCTATCATTAAATGTGAGCAATGATATCACCCCTTGAAGTCTCTGCAGATTCCTGCTACTGTGTGTCATACTATAGGAGAAGAGGTGGACATTTTTGTGCTCTCCAGTGACCAGGGAATACCCAGATTTGGGGGGCCTGCCACTGAAGAAAGGTGAATTTTGCTGGTGGGGTTGGACAGGGCACCCTTGTAGCTGTGTCTCCCAATGCAGGAGCTCAGCTAGTACTAAAAGAAAATGAAGAGTCTTGTTGCTGCTTAAAGACTAACAAATGGGTTATCCCATGGGCTTTATTGGGTCCATAACTTTAACTTTATTGGGTGCATAAAGTATTATTTTAAACTGGAATTATAGTGTGTGTGTGAGAGAGAGTTGTGGTATGGTTTATCCAGTGGCGTCATACAGCTAATGCAAAGCTCTTACCACTTATGGAAACCCCACATTCATCTTCACACAAGTATCCATAAATCCAATATTTTGATTCTGTTTTGTAAGCCACTCCACAAAAATGTATATAAACCATTGCACATACTGTTCCACAACCTATGGCACAAATTATTGTGACCTTTTAAGGCTAAGTGTTAATTGCACTAATTGTGCTAGTAAAACTTACACAACTAGTAGTGGAGCATCACCTCATATTTTACTTTTTTTGTGCTAGTCTAAAATTCAGTACAATTTAACTGTACTGAACTGTAATCTGTAAATTTATTTCTGGGGTGTACCTGCCTGACATTGCACTTTCAAAGAGGAGAGTTTAGTTGGGGTGGAGGGGTAAATGATTAATTTCAGATAGCTTAACATGAGTAAATTATTCCATTGACTTTCACTAATGGTATTTGCTTAGCACAATTTTAGGTTAATGATACTGGATGAAGATCCAAAAGCAGTTCATTGCTTTGTGTTATTTAGTGACTTGGTGACGTTATTGCATTTTAAAATATTTTACTTTTTATTGTTGTTTTTATTTTTATGCTCTACTCAGTGTCTCATATACCATATATATTCGACTATAAATTGACCTCATGTATAAGTCGAGGGCATATTTTTGGGGCCAAAATGATGGATTTTGATGTGACCCATGGATAAGTCGAGGATAAAACTTAGGTGCATATAACAAAGGATCTAAAGGATGAAGGAAAAGAGAGCAATGCCAAAAAACTTAGAAAATTCCAGCAAGCATAACTGTGGTCAGGCTAAAGGCTGGCTGGAATAGAAAGGGGACTGTGCTTCCAGGTCAGATGGCACTCTTGGCTTTTACCAGGGAATTATTTCTTTTCTAAAATAAGTTTAAAAGTACAGTACTTACATTGACACATGGATAAGTTGACTCAGGTTTTTTGGGTCAATTTTTTGACTAAAATAGTAACTGTCTTTAAGTTGTTCTATCTGCCATTTTGATGCACTGAGATTGTTCTATCTACTGCCAATAGTTCTTTTACTGATACTATTACTGAGATTCAGTTTCTTATCTTCTGTTAAGCTGTTTTAAATATCTCTGTGGCAGGAAGCCAGTTTGGAAATATTTTAAAAATAAAATATAGCTGCAGTATAAAGATCTGCAATGACTCCTCTTGTTCTTTATATTCATGTCATTTCTCAGAAATGACTCAATGATTCCTTGGTACTTAGGCTTTTGAATCCAGGATTTGTCATCTCATCTCATTCATGATAGATCAGGCATTCTTAGGCAGTTCAACCCTATGCTTGTGGTAGCAACTTATCCCATCATGAGGCACCCCTTTCATTCTTGCTGATCGTTTTTTCTCACCAAGACCAAACATGCTGACTTCATTTGCCACTGAGATCCACATTCATTCAGGATGAGGGCTACCCTTGAGCCTCCCCTCTGAACATATGAACCTGACTTGGTTTGGGTTGTTTATTTATTTGCTGAAACTAGAAATCCTTGTCCTTCATCTTGCCCAAAGCTTCATTTGCCAATTGGGGTGCAAGAAAAATGATGTTTCCTTTTATGACAATCAGAAGCAGGACTCCATCACAATTCCTCATTGCAACTTCATTTGATGAGAAGTTGTTGCTGCAGTTGTGTGCCTTCAAGACTTTTCAGATTTATGGTGACTCTAAAGTGAACTGACCATGGAGTTTTCTTGCCATGTTTCTTCAGAGGGCGTTTGCCATTGCTATCCCCTGAGACTGAGAGAGTGTGGCTTGCCCAAAGTCACCCTGTAACTTTACATGGCCAAGCTGAGATTTGAACCTGGTTTCCAAAGTCATAGTCATAGTCCAACACTCAAGCCACTATACCATGCTGTCTCTCTTTGCTAAGAATAGGAGGCTGGAAATATCTTCTCTGTACCCCAGTCAGCATCTAAACAGACCTCCTTCACCTGATGCTGATGCTGGCTGTTAAGATAAGTATCCATAATTAAGCTATCGCTGTATGATATTTGTGTCTATCTTTTATTGCTGATTGGACCAATTTCCCCAAAATCTGAAGATTCTATCTATTCTTTTGTCTTTCCCACAGAGTAGTACCATGAAGTGGCTGCGTCAGGGAAAACAGCACTGAACTAATGAACTGCATTATTCCCCTCCACCTGGAGGACTTCTGCTGCCTTGCCTTTGTCTCTATGCTGCTAATTTACCCTGCCCCTATTCTTCTCCCTTCCTGGACTCACCTCATGTTGCAACCATGTTTCCTTCTCTTATTCTTTGCACTACACTGTTCATCTGTTTTCATTTGTGGGCTGCCTTGGGTCCTTTTGTGGGAGAAAAGTGGCATAAAAATAAAATAAATAAAAGAATGAGTAATAAATAAAATAAATCCTCTACCCACTTCTGTCCTTCTGTCACTTTGTGACACCTCATCTCCCTCTCTTGTACCTTTCCTTTCATCACATGCCGAACTCTCTTGCTCCTTGCACCTTGACACTGCATCTTTCCTTTTTTCCCTTTTCTCTTGCTCCCTGTATCACCTTCCATTCCTTTCTCTCCTACTCGCTCTCTTGTCTTACCTTGTGCACTTGTGGTGCACCCCTCTCTTGCTCCTTGCACTCCACCATTCACACTGCCAGCTCTTGGACAGGAATTCTTTACCCCAGTAACTCCAGGAAAAAACAGAATCTGATTAATCAAGGATCCAACTTTATTGTAAGACATGCCTTCATCTCCCATACCCATAGAGACCAGAATCTGAACAGAATGGAAGCCCTGAGCTTAGCACTCAAACACTCTAGTATAATTTTCTAAAAGTTGGCAGGTCATACACATTGGGCATGTGTGTTTCAGAGTAACTTTCCATCCAGCTAACATTTCTAGCAGATGTTTAGATTCCCTTTCTCAGGCCAGGCATCTAAACTGTGCTTCTACTAATTCCTTCCACATAAACAACCCAGTACTCCTTTGTTGCTATCAGAAAGCCTTTAACACTTATGTGTCAGGGAGGAAATAAATATTCTGGATATCACCTTCACAATGCTACTTGTTTTCCTGGAGAAAAGTCTCTGAAACTAATTAGGTACATAATTCTAAAGACATAAGTTTCTCCCCACCCTCAAGTTAGCCCAAGCAAAGCCATATAAGTGTCTGGCCAAGTGGAGCCAGATTAGCCTTCCCCTTCAGTCGTCTCCTTCAGTCTCCTATTCCCTCCTTTGCCTCACCTTGGAGACTCTCCTTTGCTTCTTGCACCAGTCTCTCTCACTTCCCCTATGCCTGAAATTCTTGGGTGGACTTGTTTTTTGCAGAACAATTGGGCATCAGAGTGCATCCACATTTTGCACCATATCTTGGTTTCTACAAGGGCTAGAGACTTTTAAAAAGAAAGAAAGAAAGAAAGAAAGAAAGAAAGAAAGAAAGAATCTGAGCCAAATGACAGTCCAAACATGCACTAGAATCTAGGCAAATGCCTAGAATCCAGGTAATTGCATAGAATCCAGGTAAAGCACAGCTATTTGGGTGATATGGTAAGCCTAAGCTGGGAGGACTCTTGTACTAGAGAACTGACAACTGGAGAGGGTGTATCACTCTTCCCTTACACCAATTCCATCCTGCACATGCCCTATAAGATTGGTTTAATGCATTGCTCCTCTTTCCAGAAGTAGTAGTGTTATCAGGGTAGTACTTTGGAACAGAAATCTGGGGTGTCATTCAGCAGAAAGATTAGGAAGAGCCCCAAAACAACAGTGATGTCATGCCACATTTTGAATTAACAGACACTGTCATCTGTGGAGGAGAGTATCATAAAATACAGGACCTAAAATTGTCTCAGTGCATTATTGCACAGATGAGGCCCAAACAGGAAATTGCAGAAATAGCTTAGAAAATGATTTTTGAGACGGAGTTGGTGAGTGAAGGAAACTTCAAGCACCACACCCATCTGTCAGTCCTCTCCCATGAGTGACCCACCACACCCCTTATATTCCTGTCAGGGCTAGCCCTACCTTTAGGCAGAGTGAGGCAATGGCTTCAGGTGGTAGATGCTGTGGGTGGACAATGATGGGTAGCTTCTTGACTGTTCTGCCTGATCTCCATGATGATTGTTTTTCCCTGTTGGAGGAGAGAGCAATGCATGCCACCCAACCTGTCCTGGGCCCACTTAGCTAGCTGCCTGTCTTGTATGTTGTGGAGAATGCTATCTCATTATCTCCAGTGCTGAAATAAAATTCAGCTGCAGGACCCTTTGACTACTGTAGGTGGAATATGGAGCAGATGCCATCTTGTCCTTTACTTCAGGCAGAAAAATATCATGGACCAGCCATGATTCCAGTTGTGGGTTTGGGGGGGGGGAAACAGTTACTCAGATAATATCTACTTCTCTCAGCAGAATAAGAGAATGGAAAGCCAGCAATAGAAATCAAAGGAGAATGGCAGAGGGAACACAAGGAGATTTCCACTTGCCAGTGGGAATGGGTAGAATGATTTGACAAAATTCCAGTTGTAGCACAGTAATTATCATTGATGTTGATGGGAAGAACCAAAGCCCACAAGGCATGGCTATACTTGAGAAATCTGATGTGATTGCAAAACCTCAGTGTGAGGCCCTGACTCACTGTCTTTCCCACCAATGGCAAGATGTCAGTGAGGGAGGAGAAAATGAATTTCAACAGTAATTGTCTGTGTCCAAAGATAAACTAGAAACCCATTGTCATGACACCCATATCACTATAATGTTTATTTCTTGCAGGCTAACTTGCCATTAACTTTACTCGACCATAATGTGTCTTAGATGCTAAGAGGATAAAGCTTAGGATGCAGCTAAAAATGAGGAAACTCTTTGAGACTACAGCTGAAAATGCTCCCAGAGCTCAGTTTGGTCAAGACATGGGAGAGGGCTTTCTTGAGGGCTGGGGGCTGCTACTAGGCTGATAAATTCTTGTCCAAAGGAGACCAGGTTGGCTTAAGAAGCATTTGGCAAATGACTGCCTGCTGAGGAAGGGGGTTTAATGTGTGGGCGCTGTACCTTCTTTATTTTTAATTTGCTTTTCATTTACTTTGACTTCAGTTGTGTTCTCATAAGGTAACCTTTAATGTTTCATCTGTATTTTTAAATTGATCTCGTGTGTTGCTGGGAGTCACCTTTGGTGAAAGGGCAGGATAGACATTAAATAAATAAGCAGAAGGGCCTGTAGACTGTTAGGGCAAGAAAGTATGAAACTTCTGCTGTGCTTTGTGTGTTGCATGTGAATGTCAGCAATGTGAACTGGAACACAGAAAATAACCATTAATATTTTTTTTTACTGTACATCCTAGCCTTGAGCTTGGGATAGTTACGTTTTCTAATACAAGACTCATGCCAGTTGGAAGGTTCTGGGATTTGCTGTTCAAAAAATTTATGGAGATGGGTAGCCATATGTAGTCTGTTACAGAGTAAACAACCAAAATTGTGGCATCTGAAAGGTTATCATGTTTTATTGGGCAAAAAGCTTTCACAGATTATAGCCCACTTCATCCGACACCTGGAGTATAGCCTCACCTGGCAAATATTGATGCATATACTGTGACCAAGGGGAGAGAATGTGGGAGAATATAAATGCAAAAGGTGTTTTTCATGGTAGTTCCCCCCTCCCAAAAAAAGCTGTCTTAGACAGTTTGTGTTCATATTATCAGTAGCTTAGGCAAAAATTAATTTAGAGTGCAATTTAGAGGCAGGATAGGAGATAAGCAGCTGAGCAGAAGGTTCACCACCAAGACCTTCTTTGCTGCTGTAGCAGAAACCATCAACAACAACCACTGTCAGTCTTTATCCTCTACTGACATTGGGATAACTGCTACACTGTCTGGCATAGATTCCCTTCATTCCAGAACCTCCCAAGGGCTGTTCTGTAAATAGCAATAGCAGCTTCATTTATATACTGCTTCATACACACTGATCAGTCTCTAAGCAGTTTACAACTGTAAGCTAATTGCTCCCAACAATCTGGGTACTCATTTTAGCAACTTATGGAAGGATGCAAGGCTGAGTCGACCTTGAGCCTCTGGCTGGGACTGAACTCACAACCTTGTGATTTGTGAGTGAGTGGTTACAGTACTGGCATTTAACCACTGTGCTGTTGGAATATTGGCATCAATGCTTATTTTGTAGATCTATGTTTTTCCTTTGAGAAGGGGCACAGTCGTCTACACAAAAGCACTGATTTATCTCTATGGTCATTTGGTCAGTGTATTTGTGAAGAGGTCACTTCCCATATCCCTCCTCTTCCTGGGGATTCTTCCTGAAGGTAATAAGGTTTTATGATTCTTTGATCTCCGAGAGTGAGCCTGCCTGCCTGCTTGCAAGCATGGGTGCAGAAAACATGCTGTGCTCCTAAAGATGTTTTTCTTCTTACTTGTACACATGGAGGTCAGCTATCTAGGGACCTCTGTACCAAAGTATAGTTTTCTCTACTAATTAGTTATTTTTGTAGAACCTAGATATAACAATAAAGTAAGTTTCTGTTTACCTACCAATGAATCCTGTTTATCAGAAGCTCAGATCTAGTTGTTTTTACCAAATACCTGTGGAGTACACACTTGCTGCTGTGTTGCTGTTACAGCTGTTGAACTGATTTAACCACAAATAACCAAACCATAATTCTAACATGCGCCACCAAGGCTCTTGTAAAGCCTTCATCTTTGAAACAACCATTCTTTCTCTCAGACAGTAGGAATCCCCAGAATAAAACCACTACATTCTGTGGTCTCTTTACAAGTTGTAGACCTCAAGCTGGTTATCTAAAGAACGGGCAACAGGTTTTCACAGAACTGAAGATTTAACTTTAATATATTGTTGAATAGCAAAAAGCAATTCTCTTTTAATAATCTGGGATTGTGTGTCCTGGTTGCTTAGGGCCTAAGCAGACTGCCAGAAATAGTGCACATTAAATTGAGGCACTGCCCTGGCTCAGTGCTAGGGAATCATGGGAACTGTAATTTATTGTGGCACCAGAGCTCTCTGACAGAGAAGGCTCAATGTCCCAGAAAAAAATACAGTTCCCATGACTCCCTAGCACTGAGGCAGGGCAGTCCCTCAATTTAATGTGCACTATTTCTGGCAGTCTGCTTAGGCCTTTAGTTGCCTTTACCGCACCAGAATATCCTTTCCCATAGTTGAAGACTTAGAGCTCTTGTGTTGAACAATCTCCATCCAATATATTGTTATTTCAAGTACCAGCTTGGAGCCCACACCTCTATTCATTCATCCCAAGTTTGGGCATGTTCTTGGGTTGGGTGTGCTTTATTTTTATTTTATTTTATTTTATATTTCCTCTACCTCATCTCTCCTGTTTTTTAAAACCTAATCACACAATAATTTGAGGAACACAAAGCGTTGCCTACTCTTTCCTGCAAGCTTGAGGGTTGGCCACCCAATGTGTGTGTATGTGTAGTATAAGCAGCAGAAAGGGAAATTGCACAGCTTTCTACTGCTCTAGTCACCTGATGATTATGTGAATTTATACTAACATGCCATCTGTTTATTCTTAGATATTTGTTTTTAATTTAAAAGCCCACTATTTTCAGGTGGTTGGAGGTTACAGTTTGAATAATACTTGGAATAATCTTTGTTTCAATCTGCATGAGGGATTTTCAGTCAGTGCTCAATTACATATTGTCACCCTTAATATTTGATTGGTATGAACATCCCAGTGTTTACAGAATTACTGAATCAAAATAATTACTGCTCCATGGAGAACGAAGAAGGTGTGCAGAATATCCCTACAGACAGAGACACACACTTTGACTATTTCCTCCCCATAAAAGTTGGATGGAGCTATTTGGTGTCTTTCAGTGGGTGAGTAAATGTTAAGACCTCAGCAACAATTTGAGCTTTGGACTATGACTCTGGAGACCAGGGTTCAATGCTTGCACAGTCATGCAAACCCCTGGGTGACCTTGGGCAAATCACACACTCTCAGCTGTAGAAGATCCAATGATAGGTTTGCTTTAGGGTCATCATAAATCAGAAGCAACGATGGCATCAACAACAACTACAACTGTTACTACTACTACTACTACTACTACTTTTAGGGGGGCATGGTCTTACCTTGGAGTAGATTAGAGCTTTTTGTTTCTTTCCTTTCCTTTCAATTGCAAAAGGAGAAACCATTGCCACTGCTTGAAGAAGGCATTTCCTTATTTCACTAGCCTTTCAGCATTCCCGGGACAGAATTCTCCTGGGAATGACATTCTCCTGGGAATGTCATGACACAATGTTATTTTCAGTGGTTCTGTCTCAGAAATATGGCAGGCTGATGAAAGTACAACACCCCAATGAAAACGTATTCTTTTATTAGATTAAAAAAAGGTAAAGGAGGAATTCACTTCCCAGTTCTTAAAAGTCAGCTTGATCCCAAAGATTAACTCAAATTTTGAATGGGTGGGACATTTATCCCTGCAAACTTAGGATGCTTGATGTGTGTGTGTGTATCTATCTATGAATATATTATACAGATGTGTGCCTATAAGCACATTATATATAAAGTATTACATATCTTTAAGTATGTATTTATATGTAATGGCTAAAAATTTCCTTCTGAGAAAGAGGCTTTTAATGAGTGTATGATTGAGATAGGTGAGCTCCTGTCACTAGTCCCAGCTTCTGCCAACCTAGCAGTTCGAAAGCATGCAAATGAAAGTGGATAAACAGGTACCACTTTGGTGAGAAGGTAAACAGTGTTCTGTGCAATCTTGCTGGCCACATGAACACAGAGTAGTCTTTGACAACGCTGACCCTTTGGCTTAGTAATGGAGATGAGCACCAACCCCTACGGTCGGACACGGCTTGACAACTTTGTCAACAGGGACTACCTTTACCTATATATCTATAGATATATCTATAGATATAGATATAGATATGAATGTGCTTTTGAATTGCTTTTAATGAATTTGTAGTTTAATGTTACAATTTGTTTTACTATTATAACCTTGTATGGTTATATCTAAGGAGCCAATATGGCACAGTGTTTGAGTGTTGGACTATGACTCTGGAGACCAGGGATTGAATCCCTATTGAATGACCTTGGGCAAGTCACACACTCTTAGCCTCAGAAAACCCCATGCCTTAGCGTCACCATAATTATTCTTTAATGTCATTAGTATCTTTGGTACCATTTCTGATTTCTTATTCCACTGTTAATTTATGGCAAACTGTCTTGCTGCCTTGAGTCCCTGTACTGGGAGGAAGGTGGGATATAAATAAATAAATAAATTGTAAGGTTTTTATAAGCTGTTTTCCTCTCTGTGTTATATTCTTCCTTTCTCTCCTTACCTCCCTCTTCATTTACCACCTCTCTCTCAAATTCTCTCTCTCCAACAGACAATGAGACTGGATATAAGAAGACACACTGATTACTAGTGGTAGGTGACACACTTGTCTAATGTACATTTAGCAGGAGATTCTTCACATTCGTTGTCATAACCTTGTGAATTCTTACTTCATTAGTTCTAGAGACACTTGAGTGAGACAACACAAATGGTCAGTGGCTCATCCAGAGCCCTGCTGTGAATGATTTTTAAGTTGGGGGCACTTACTTACCAACAGAGATAGTGAGTCTTTGTACAAATAATTAGCAGGTTTCACCTCTAAAAACATAGTAGTTACATATATAAAATCATTGCAAACACACAACCTATGAGTAGACACTCTGGGACAATTTCTGAAATGTTATTAATAAATTTAACCCTAGCTGATTACAAACATTGACATGGCCTTTCAAAGCAAACTTGGCGGGGGAGGGGGTTGTTAAAAACAAAGTCAATTCCTTTCCAAGGTTACCCAATGGGCTTCCATGGTTGAGCAAGGAGTCAAACCTTGGTCTCCCAGAGTAGTTCAACATTTAAACCACTGCACCATGCTGGTTCTCTTTTACCAAATACAGTATATATTTGACTGCACAGTGTGATTATACCAATAGATCTGGATTCAAGTTAATAAGTGTCTTCTATCCTCATGAGCAGGAATAGGCAAACTTGTTGTTGGGAGTGCAGCTTCAATCCACCCTAGGCAACATCGCCAATGGTGAGAGATGCTGGGAATTGCAGTCCAACATCATCTGAAGGATCATAAACTGCTTGACCTAGAGAGGAAGACTGATATAACGTTTGTAATTTTTGCACACTGATCAAATTATTACATTATGAAAGCTATACAGGCTCAAGGATGGGCTTTTGTATACTAAGACTGATGTGTCCAACATACTTAATTTTGCTTCCAGGTAGCTTGTGTGTTGTGGAGGTGTTCTCCTTTGAAAAAATGAAGAAAGGACATGGATTAAACCTGAGCTCCTGTTGCCTCTAATAACCCTGCTTAGATTCAGGGTTCAGTGCCCCAGACAGAAGAAGCTTAGACCCCAACAAAGGGAAACTCATCCTGTTTATTCAGACATTGTCTGAGGTGCTGAAATTACAAACATTTTTCTAGCACTTGAGAACTCAGGAATCAGGATGACATTAGTACTGTCTGGTATATGAGAGCACAAAATGTCGCTGGGCCCCTTGAAGTGTACCCAGGTTTTTCTTCTAGGTTTTGTTCAATTCTTTAAGGCCCACTTCAGAGGCCCTCCTGTACTGCCAGTTCTGAGGTTTTTACTTAACAATTGACATGATTCCTCTCCACAGCCATTATGATTAGGAATGATAATGGAAGTTTAAAATGGTCCTAATCTAAGTGCTTGGATGGGAGACCAATATAGCTGTAGGCTATATTTCAGAGGAAGGAACTGGCAAAACCACCTCTGAGTATTTCTTGCCTAAGAAAACCCTATGAAATTCAGGGGGTTCCCATAAGTCAACAGGCAACTTGAAGGCACATATACACATATGCAAAGTAAGTATTTAGATAATTTGGGGTATGGGGAATAAATTATGGCTAGTCTACAAAAGCCACGGGAAAGAAATGTTTTTGGTCCACATTTTTAAGTGAACCTACCCACCTAACTAAGCACTTTAGTTAGAATTGTACAAGCCATTGCATTCCTCATTATCATGTACGGATGTGAGAGCTGGACAGTGAAGAAAGTGGTTAAGAAGAAAATCAACACATTTGAGATGTGGTGCTGGAGAAGAGTGCTGAGGATATCATGGACAACCAAAAAGACAAACAAATGGGTTCTTAAACAGATCAAGCCAAAACTCTCCCTGGAAGCCATGATGACAAAACTGAGGCTGTCATAACACTAGGAAAGGTAAAGGGCAGAAGAGAGAGAGGAAGGTGGCATGCTGGATGGATGGACTCAATCAGAGAGGTCATGGGCATGAATTTGCAAGACCTGAACTGAGCAGAGCAGTGGAGGACAGGGGCTCTTGGAGATGTCTTATTGATAGGGTCACCATGAGTCGGGGGTGACTCAAGGGCAGTTAAGAACAACAAACATAATTTGCACATTCCAAACCAATACCAACATGAAAAGAGCTGTTCTTCAGTATTTACATGTCTAACTCTTTTTCAGGAGTCCCCTCGTTTTAAATACAAAATATCTACATAAGGGGAAAGTGTGTACACAAAAATGTTTAGATTCATTCAATTTATTATTATTATTATTAATTGAATGAATCTAAACATTTTAATAATAATAATAATAATAATAATAATAATAATAATAATAATAATAATAATAATAATAATAATTTATAGCCTGCCCCTCTGCATAGCAATTAGCGCGGCTTCCAACATTATAAAAATGCATACATTAGGGAAACTGGCATGAGAAAATGTGTGTAATGAGAAATGCATGAGATAATTTTTCATCAGGCAGATAGGCAGGCAGGCAGGCAGGGCAAACTGATATAAGAATAGGACAGAAAGATGGAGAAGTCTCTGTGAATCTCTGCAGTTCTTACTATTCTGCTCTAAGTGCTGTGATGGTGAGAAAGGAAAAATGGAGGGAGGGGAGTCATGGTAGGGAAGAGGGGCTTTGTTTCTTCCAAATCCAAAACTCTTTCAGTTCTGGGTATGTCCCTGGAATGGTATGGTATGGATGGGACAAGTACACCAGTTGTGGAACTTGTGTACTTATCTTCCCTCTAACCATCTATCCAACGTTCTGTCTTGCCAGTATGAGGCTGTCAAGATTTTGGATCTGGTGGTTTCTCCTTCATGGACTCAGTCTCTCCTATCCTCTTGAGAATTCATAGAATCATAGAATCATAGAGTTGGAAGGGACCACAAGGGCCATCCAGATCAACCCCCCTGCCATGCAGGAACTCCAAATCAAAGCATCCCCGGCAGATGGCCATCCAGCCTCTGTTTAAAGACCTCCAAAGAAGGAGACTCCACCACTCTCCGAGGGAGTGTGTTCCACTGTCGTACAGCCCTTACTGTCAGGAAGTTCCTCCTAATGTTGAGGTGGAATCTCTTTTCCTGTAGCTTTCTCTGTCCATGTTGCAGTGATCAAAGTGGTGAGTGTGGAAGTGGAACATAATGTTAGCTTTCCCCAGCATTGCTAAGAACAGAAAAGCTCAAATGGGTCAGATGAATGGTCCACTTCGTCCACCTAGTCCAGCCTGCTTCCCACAGGAGGCCTACAAAAAGGGCATGGAGTGGAGATATCTCTTTCTGTCTTGTCTAGCCAGTATCTAACATTTAGTGATTTAGCTCAGTAACAGAGTGCATGCTTTGCATTAAGATGGCACTAATCTGAAGCACTGGCCTTCCAGTTAAGGGAATCTTATGGCTGGACATGACTTCAAATGGCCAGTCTTTGCCAGTCAAAATTGTTGACAGTGGGCAAGAAAGACCAATAATCTCAGTCACTATAAGGCAGATGGTTCATGAGGGTCATAAAAATTATCAGAGCCTGGACATATCACTTTTTTGAACTGGCCATGTAGGCTGGGGGATTCTGAGAATTATAGCCCAAGCAGTCAATTTTCTAAGCTCTAAGAACTGCATCAAGCCAGGTGGCGCATTGGACTATGATTCTGGAGACCAGGGTTCAAATCCCGGCTTGTCCATGTAAACCCACTGGGGGATCTTGGAGAATTTAAATACTTTCAGCCTCAGAGGATGGCAATGGCAAACTCTCTCTGAAAAAACTTGCTAAGAAAATCCTATGATAGCTTCACCTTAGAGTCACCATAAGTTGGAAATAACTTGAAGGCAGACAACAACAACAACAACAACTGTGTATTTGAGTCTTCTCAAGTCAAGGCAGCAAGATGTGCATAACGTGACAGACTATTTTGACAATTATTCCCATTGTAATGAATATTGCATTCAAAGCCTCATACTCTCTGTGTTGCCTTTGTTAATGCAAAAATCATGTTACAGACTTCAGGGAAAGCAATGTATTTCTAAAGCCCATTCTATTACTTATGAATGACCATTCTGAAAAAAGCAGGGCCACACATGTACACTCCACTCTTAAACTTTGTAATTGAATAAATAAGGTTCCTAAATGCCAAATTTGTTAGAAAGCAAGCATGTGAAATATTTAGATAAATTCACTAAGTCCTGCTAACTGTTGGTCATGAACTTTTTCTGTAATTTAAAATTTTGGGACCATATTAATTATGAACAAAATTTAAAATGATGACCTAACTTCTAAGTTTTCTGTTTGGATTATGATGGTTTTCTTTGTTGAAAGAAAGTATAATTATTACTCTAGCACAGTCAACTGGAATAAAATAAGCTTATGCATCTTCATGTAGGAAGCCAGACTAATTGCCTCTCTATGAGACAGGTTTTGATATGTACAATCATTTTTATTACCTATTTATTTATGAATACGCAGAACAACTAGAAAGGAAAAGTGGGCACAAAGTCCACCTTTAATAAAAAAAATATCTGCAGATATGCTCTGTGTTGAGAGAGAGAGAGAGAGAGAGAGAGAGAGAGAGAGAGGTTATGGGTAACTTAACTAAGGCTGTGCACGAGGGCTTCAGTTTAGTTCCTGAAATTATTTTATCCACATATCCCTATAAAATTGGGAGAAATAGTAGATGTTAAAGAAGGGATAATTCCTTCCCAATTTAAGACTAACACTATGGAGTTTTGTACTAGGCATCTGAAAATTTGCTGTTCTTCAAAAAGCAGAAACAGTTTTTTTAAATTCTGTTTGTTGACTGTTCATTTCACACTTCCTTTGTCCTGAGCATCACTCAGTAAAGTCTGTTTAAGTTTAACATAGTTTAACATATGATAATGATAGTGATGACAGAATACTTGAAGAGAGGGTAATTTTTATTTTAATCCACCAGCAAAGCAATTGGTAGGATTCAGTGATGCAGCATAAGGAAGTAGGAGGGTGATGAGAGCATGCTTTCTTCATCATGACCTGCAGTCAAAGTACTGAAATTCCTCTGATGATCTTGTAGTTAAGGCTAACTCCATCCCACCCTTCCATACTTGCCTATCTAAGCATCAGGGCAAAGTGAGTCTGACTGCTGCAGCCATCACTCTTTGTTTCTGCCTTATAGATCTTGTCCCTGCTGCCTGGCTGCCTTGATTTTTCTTTTGCCTTTGCCTTGAACAAGATTGCTTGGTGCTGCCTCTCAAGGTATTGCAAGCAGGCTCATGGTGTTGTTCACCCAGGCTTATTTATGCCTATATTTAAGACAGATAACAATCCTGAGATCCTTTCTCAATTTAAAATAATCCCTGAAAACACTCTGCTTTTCATGTTGATTCAGACTGCCTGCTTTCCATCTAACACCTAAGTTGTTGTTGTTAGCTGCCCTTCAAGTCAACCTTGACTCATGGTGACCCTGTGGGTGAGACATCTCCAGGAATCCCTGTCCTCCACTTCCTTGCCCAGATCCTGCAAGTCTTTGCCCATAAACCCCTGATAGAGTCTATCCATCTTCCTCTCTTTCTTCTACCCTCTACCTTTCCTAGCATTATTGTTTTTTTCTAGTGATCCATGCCTTCTCATTATGTGGCTGAAGTACAATAGTCTCAACTTGATCATATTTGCTTCCAAGGACAGGTTGGAAATTTCACACAAAATTTCATACATAATGCAATTTTCAAGGACCCATCTGTTCAAGGACCCATTTGTTTGTCTTCCTGTCTGTCCACAGTATCCTAAGTACTCTTCTCTAGCACCACATTCCATATGAGTTGATTTTTTTTTCTTTCTGCTTCCATCACTGTCCAGCTCTCATATCCATATTTTGTAACCAGAAATACAATGGCCTAACTATAACAAAAACCAGTGACAACTGAAGTGGAGGAAAGAAGGGAGAATAAATGTTGCTACTTAAAACATACACAGATCAATTGAACAGATAAATTAATAAGAAAGCCAAGCAGAAAATTAAACAAGGCTATTTAACAAAATAAAAGGAAATTAAAAGATTTAGAAAGACCAACTTAATGACAACCAGCAACAATCCATCCTTCACCACAGTTCCTTCACTATCTGCTACTGACAGCTAAATAATGGTAATTATATAAATTCTATTATCTCACATAAACTCTGTCCATAAGCTCTATGATTATGGAGTGCTGGTAAATTTTTTGCCCTAGACTGCACAATGAACACAACCCAGTTCCCCTCCTTTCTATCCACATCATGCCACTTTGGCATCTTTTTTATATGGCCATGTTGCTTTTTACTGCTCATTTTTGGTGTCCAGATTTGCAGATTTGTCCAGGGTACTTTGGATGTGCCATTCAATTCCAGAGCTAAATTGGGCCAATACAATTTTCTCCAGAACTGGTATAAATTGATCTGAATCTGAATCAGTGCAATTCACATTATTATTGTGGATATGGCTGAAGCCACTGCACAGCCAAACTAAAATATACCAGAAATAGGAAATAACTTTGCATTCTATTTCTAGGGTAGCTTTTTAAAAAAAATTCACACACAATGTAATTGTTCTCCTTGTCACTGCATGATAATATCCATTGGGAACCTGGCCATACACAGTTTGGCAAAATCGCATTTGTTGAAGTCATGTTGGCTACAGAACTAAATCTATCTTGGATGTCTGAGCCAACTCTTTACTGGATAGTACAGAAAATCTCCTTGTGGCAGGTAAAAGAAGGGGATTAGCATATTTCAGCAAGGTGCTTAGCTGAGTATGCCAGGTGATTACATTACAGCTTTTTGGTGGAGTTTTGGGCTTCTTCCTCCACCCCTTGAATTAATATTCCCAGTCTCTATATTCAAAAACCATGTGGTTCATTAACAAGCCAGGTGGTCTTGTAAAAGATAGGTGGGGAAGGATGCAGAAAAACACCATGCTGAGAATTCTTGTTTGTTCGCCTTCCAGCAAGACCATGTGCTGGAGGGAAAACATAATATGAAACTGCAGTATTGTGGGGGGAATTGCCCAAGAATAGACCATAAAGGATGGAACAAAGAGGGTCTTGTATTGCTGAGGGGCACTTGGATTGAGCTAGGGCATAACTAGATTATTTTAATGTTCAAATTACAACTAGAACATTAAGTGCTGATACAGTCAGCCCTCTGTATCCATGGATTCAACTATCCATTGCTTGAAAATAGTGAATTCTCCCCCACAAAGCAAAACTTGGCTTTGCCAGTTTCTGGAAGGGACAATATTTTATTACACTTTTGTTTATAATGGCGCTTGAGCATCCATGAATTTTTGTATCCATTTTGTATTTGTATTGTATTGTATTGAATTTTGTATTCTGAAACCAAACCCCAGCAGATTCCAAGAGCCCACTGTAAAATGATATATTATCATTATAATATTATGATATATTTTCATTTTAGAGTGCCTTTGAATACTGCCCTTGAGCACATTCAGAGTACATTTCTTTACTTGCTAAGGAACCAATGCAATGCCAATGTACCTACCATTTCAGTTGTAATCCTATATACAATGGCATGGGAGTAATTCCCCTTGGAACAAGACCCAGCAATACCACTTGGCATACTAAAGGGGAAGAGGGAATGCAGCCTGGCAGCTTCATGCAGTCCCTGGACCCTACTCCTACAGCCCCCCAGACTCAAGTCTCCCCAAGCTCCCCAACCTTTCCCCAGTTCAATTTTTGGCATATTTTGGGGGCAATACTTGTCAGAAATCATGCCAAAAGACTTCAAAATGCAAGTAAATGTGCAAAATCTTTTCAACCCACCCCTTCAAATATATCAATTTCTCCTACAAAATGGTGACCAGAAGTGACACGACATCACTCCCTGTTGCCATTTGGGAGGCAATGGAGGTATTTGGCAGGGCTCAGGGGTCTGTGTGACCCATGCAGGTATGTGGGAGTAGAAAATTGGGCCCACAGCTCATCATATTGGGATATTTACCAGGCACTATGCACCCTGAGAGGGATCAACAAGGGCACATACCTCTACCTATCTATCCACCATCCTCCATCACCATTTGGGTCCCATAAGTGGAGTACAGTTGCAGGCCACAGTCTTGTCCTTGTGAGCAATCTCATCTGGCAATCCTTCCTGCCGTAGTGGGCCAGGATGCAGTCATTGGCTCCCAGTTTGGTGCCTATTGGATGTCAGATTTTATCAAGCACAGTGCTGGTCTATTATAGCACTACTGTTAGGTTAGCTGATTCATTATGGCAAGACTGGCAGCTACAACACCACAAAATGGCCTATGTATCTGAGAAAACAAATGTAACCAAAAATATACAAAAAGAAATACAATCTGGTTAATTGGTTCTGCCTGTAGCCCAATAACCCCCAAAAACAGGACAAACACTAATGGATCTGTGCAAGCAAAGTGAGTGGGAAGGTGGAAGCTGGACTGATATCCATTGGATTGGATAGAAAGGGCAATATTTCCTGTACTGGTGATACAGCATCCAGACAAGTTAAACCCTGTCCCTTTTCTTTGTTAAATATTAGCACTGTCATTTGGGAAAGTGAATTGGGAAGGAAATGTTAAATAATTCCATGAAGAATAGTCCAATAGTTCTCATTTTACTAGGCAAGCATTTCCTTTTTAATGATTTTATGTTTTCATGTTTGAGGGAGCTGATACTTGTGAATTGGGGACCTGACCTGACCTAATGCAGACCTTCTGAATTAAATGTGTGGGTCAGAATGTAGTTGACTGTCAACATTTGCATTTTTTGAATGATCTGATGCAATCTATAGGGTGTTGTTCTTTTTTTTTTTTAAATGGGTTTGGAAATGAGTTTTTAACTGAAAATTCATTTTAAAAATGATAGTTGGAATTCACTAAGGCAGTTAAGAATGTGTAACCCTGAGGTATGCATTCATGGCTGGCTTGTATTCATGATCCATATGTATTCCCTACTGGTGCTGTGATTAATGGGGGACTATTTTCACCACCACTCCCCACTTACCAGGCAGAAGGCACTGCAATTGATAGGGGTCTGTTCCCCTGTTAGTCAGGAAGCCCCTGATGATATTCCCACCATCCCTGTGCAAATGATCTCTGGTGTGAGAGGGAATTATTACGTGGACATTGCTTCTGCCTGTTCCACCAGATTGCTCAGTCAGCCCCTTCCCAATTGATGAGGAACAGACTCCCATCAATTGCACCACCTCCTGTCTGTTAAGTGGGGACTGGGGAGGGTTGGACTAGGATTCACTATGCAGCTACAGAATGAAGGTGGTTACACATGACTTGAAGCCAAAGTATTTCATAAGGTTTTTGGGGTGTGGGGTGTTAATGTGCAAATGGAATGAATTTATGAATGAATGCAATTGGAAACTGAATTATGTACCCCTTCCTTTTTTTGCTCCCCACCATGTCTATGTTTGTTGTTGTTGAAGTTGTTTCCAACTTACAGTGACCCTAAGGCAAAGCTATCCCAAGTGGGATGAGGTAGGGAGGTGAACAAATTCACTAGGGCCCAAACCACTTCTGGCAACCTTGGCTAGATTTCAGAGCAGTAATTTTTCTAAATTCTGGATGGGCCTTACCTTTCCCAGTTGTCAAACTTGTGCTCCCATTTCCTCACGTAAGCACCAGTTCTTGAGCACGGGAAACTGATTTCTGGAGGCATCCATCGTACATGTGTACATGCACATTCTCTTTTGGGCCCTCAGGATTCAGATAATCACTGTGCCTTCATCTGCTTGGTCTGAAAAAAATTCCCAGTCCAAGGGGAGTTTAAAAAAATAATAAAATCAGTTGAGATCTTGGAAAAGATCTGTGAGGTGAGCTGTTTTATTGCAAAAACAAACTTCAAAGCTATCCAGGTAGGATGGGAAAAGCTTTGAGCAGCTCCATGTGTGTCCCTGACAAGTGCTTCATGTTCTGGCAGCTTTTGTACCTTGTATCCCTCAAGGGATTAGCATTGTGTATCTACATGCTTCTACTGGTTTTTTTTTTATTAAGGTTAGGCAATATAGAGAGAGGGGTGTGGTGGGGAGAGGGCCAATACACCTTTCCTCAGTTGTGTGACATGTAAGATATTACCCAGCTCTGCATTTCTAAAGAATCTGGCCTGACTAATCCTCTGCAGGTCCATCCAGAAGTCTTTGATACTGTATTCAATGAGACTTCCTCCCTAAAGCAAGTGTTTCAGCCAACTGCAGCTTTAGCATATGTCAACAATTCAACAGAATAATAATAAATTTAGATTCCTCTATTTAGCTTGGATTTAAAAAAAAAATCAGGGCAAGTTGGTTATTTTCAAAGTCAGGACATTTGGCAGCCCTAACTTTAATTAATGTGCAATTGATTATCTATCATATGATTTGGCTCTACATTGCCATGATGCCTTTGACACTGTTCCATATAATGTATTACATAAGAGACTCTAAAGGACATATTTTAAGGTGCATTGTAAAGAAATATTCAGTGATTTAGCTTAAGCATTTGGCACAGATATTCCGTGTGTGTGAAGATTCTTGGTTTAATATGGCTGGAGGACAACAATTTATAATAGTCTGGAGGACTATTTATAATAATCTGGAGGACAACTATTTATAATAGTCTGTGTGTGAAATGAATGGCCTACCTTTGCATGTGTACATGCAAAGGTGGGCCATTCATTTCACACACAGACTATTATAAATAATAATCCCTGTGAGATGCAATGCTAGTTTACAAATGGGACTGGGGCAGAGCTTGGAACAGTAGTTTCAGGAAGTAATTAGATAAACTAAAAGCATATAAAGCTGTCTGACAAGTTAAAACAAGACACTGAAGATCAGTTAAATCAGTTAAAACAATTTAGAGCCATAAGACATGTGCAGATTTGGATAAAATCAATTAGGCCCCAAAGGCTGTAATAAAAAGCCATGTTTTGACTTGGCACTGGAATGACACCAGCATTGGTGGTACTCAGGCCTCCAAGAGGAAGGTATTATTCCACAACCAGGATGCCATGGCAAAGAAGGCCTTCTCCCATGTCTTCCCACAGTATATTATACCCACTGGTGGGACACTTCAGTCAGCATCTTAGTCAGATATATATATAGGAAGAGATGCTCCTTCAAGGACTGAAGGTCCAAGCCATGTAGGGTGTTGACTGTCATCACCAGCACATTTAATTTGGACTGTCAGCCAGTGCAGCTCCTTTAATGAATTATGTTAATGTCATACAGCATGGTGTAGTAGTTTGAGCCTTGGATTATGACTCTGGAGATCAGGGTCTGACTCCCTGCATGGAAACCCACTGGATGACCTTGGGCAAGTCACATTCTCTCAGCTTCAGAGGAAGGTAAAGGCAAATCCTGTTTGAAGAAATCTCGCCAAGAAAACCAAATATTGCCAAGAAAAATAGTAGGTTTGCTATAGGGTCACCATAAATAAGTAACAATCTGAAGACACACAACAACAACAACAACAACAACAAAATATAGGGGCTCTGCAGACGGCGCAAAGTGCCGTCTTGGGGACAGGGAGCGCCCTGATGACGTCCTCTCGGCACAGCCTCTGCACGGCGCCTCTTCAGGTGCCCTTTCTGACACTTCAGGAAGGAGCGTCATTTTGGTGCTCTTTTCTCAAGCACTGAAACGGTGGATTGGGGCCGCTGAATGTGGTAGCAGCGGCTCCAATCCTCGGCTTCTTGGGGCGGCCCATGGCCACCCGTCTGTAGAGGCCCATAGTCTCCATGTGATCAATAATTTACCTACTGTGTTTTTCAGCTTAAAGCAGGGAAAGTATATTCAAAAATATTCAAAACATGGTCAAAAAATACGTTTTTCCAGCGTTGCTAAACCCTGACAAGAAGACTCCTGCACTAACAAGAATTTTCACAGTTTGAGACTTGGGCTGCATCTGCACTGCAGAATTAATGCAGTTTGACATGCTTTAACTGTCATGGCTCCATCTATGGAATCCTGGTATTTGTATTGTTTGTTGTGGCACCAGAGCTCTCTGACAGAGAAGGCTAAACAAACTACAAATTCCAGAATTCCATAGCATTGAGCCATGGCAGTTA
>CM034701.1:255849088-255860383 GCA_020142125.1 Phrynosoma platyrhinos
ATACCCTTTGGATTAGCTCTGCTTCAGACCCCGTGTGATAAGGTCCATTGTTGATTTCCCGGGAAAGCCATCAGGCCTTTATTACACTGCAGGATGGCGCCAAGTACCCCTTGAGGCTAGTAAATCAGAAATAATATCAACCCTAGCTCTAGCCCCATGTATCCACAGAAGGTCTCTTTCACTTACTGTTGTCACTCTGAAATGCCATCTGAGCTACTCCCCACTTTCTGTGGGTTCCTCTGCAGGACTGGTAAATATCACCATCTCTCTACAATCCTAGGCCTCCACTATACAATTTCCATACCTCTATTTTGGTTAACCTTTTATGGTGTCTTAGATTGAATTGTAACTGTGTATTTGTGTGCTTTCTTGCATATTCCTAAATAAAACCTTCTTTATTCATTAAAGTTGGAGTCCTCCTGTAGTGGTATACACAGGTGAAAATGATACTCAAGGTTACCCAGTCTCTTGGAGACCTTTTGCTGAGCTAATAAATATCCCCCCAAATCACTGTTGGTAGAGACCCAAGGTCCCCTTCTTTGGATAACAATTTGCAATTGTATCACTGAATGTCAACCAATAATAACAGTGCCACTGCCTGTCCTTGAGCAAGTATGTACATAAACACATCTATACATATGTATTCATAAAAATACATTAACACAGGTATGGTACATGCAAGTCAGGTTGTATACTCTGCATCAGTGGTAGGCAACCTGTCCCCTTTAAGGGCCGAGGGACTTCAGCTCCCAGAAGCCTCAGCCATGTTGGCCAATAGTCCTATGTTGGCCAATAGCTCCTGGGATTCTGGGAGCTGAAGTCCCTCGGCCCTTAAACAGGAAAGGTTGCCTACCCCTGCTCTACATCTTTTAAAGTCAGCAGCTCCCAGGGTTCCTAGCATGGCAGCCTGACAGCATTGGTAGGATCACACATTCCCCTATCATGGTGTAGAGAAGTATTCATAGTGCTTTATGATTTATTATTTGTATTACCAGGTCTTCTTGTATCCCTTTTTGAAACATACATTAGGATTTTTGATGACTTGCCTGAACAAAAGTGAAATATTTGAGACCATCAAGCAAAATATTCATGATATGTCATCGAAACTGTATTTCTATTCATATGTGAACTCCTAATGGGGAAAGATATCTGCGGGATAGAGTTGATGCTAGGCCAGCTGAAGTTGTGTTAACTCCAAGACCCTCTGAGCTTCAGATGTTGGAAATTCCTGAAGACTACCCTCGTCTTGTTTTAACCTTGCATGCTTGCATTGTGGTAGTGTCCCTGGGTTAGATACAGAGGTGACGTCAACCTTTGGTATAGGAAAACTGGGCCACAGATTTTATTAAACAGAACAATAATGACGAAGGCAGTGGAGATGAGTTAACAAATTGACATGCTAACTAGTATGGAGGAGGGAGTTCAAACATCAGTTCCCAGATACTTTGCTAATGTCAAACAATTCTGTGCCAGATCCATTTGACAGGTAAGCATCTGACCAATTGCCCAAATCGGGGCAGTGGCTTTGCCAGGTTGAAATCATCCTGTCCCAGGGCACATGCTTCAGCATTTTAACTTGTACTCTTGCCTTCCTCCTTGCCCTTATATTTTCACATGCAAAGCAAATTATCACATGTTCAGTAGCATTTTGCGTAGGTACAATTCAATAAACCAAGAACCCTAGGGCAGGTGAAGAACGCATAAACCACTGGACACCAAGCTGGTTAACATGAAGAAAAATCTTTCCCATTTTTCTGAAGAATGATCAGCTATAAGCTGGTTACTGGGAGGGAGGGTGGATTAAACATCAGGCTTGACCGAACTGAGGTTATGCCCCATTTGGCCAGGTCCTAAATAAGCTTGATTCCGTTCAAATCTCACAAGATGCCAAAGTCAAATCTTCAAAAAGCCCCCCGCCCCGCACACTACCAGCCTCACAAATTGCTAACATTGTGTCTCATAAGATCTTTGCCCTCAAATCCCACAATGCAGAGCACTGTGAGACTTGGATTCTTCTTCCTATACTAGTGTTGAGATGGTGCCGTGCTGTGCTGCTTGGACTGGTGGGCTGTGAGCTGTTGGTTGCTGGTTTGTGGAAAGGAAGAAACAGGATAGCAATAGTTGTAGTCCATGGGTATAAATATGGTGCTGATCACTGGCACATGGGGGGATGGGACAACCATGCTAGTACCTCACATTAGATATTTTAAGAAACACTGGTGTAGTGCAAAAACAAAACAAAACATACACACCATCCACTTCCACAATTCCCCCTTTAGGTAAACCATCAGAGGAAGTCTGCTTCTGCATATAGATGTTAGCCATAAGAGCAGTTCTGCTGGCAGATTTTTCTGTCAGCAGATCTCTTAGATCAGTCATTCCAACGGGGTTCTTCTGACAAAAGGATTTGTGCCTAAACCTAATGCCCTACAGCTGGTGCTTCTTTGAATTAGGATTATACTATCCGTTTCAAAAGTAATGCAGCCAATAAAAACGATGAATTTATTTGTGAAATGACATTGCATTCTGAAATGGTATAGGATTTATTTTAAAATGCCCCCCTGATGAAAGTAAAGCAATAATATGAAGCAATTAGTTTTGCATTATTGGAGAACTCATGAAGTATAGAAAATGCATTTAAATGGCAGAATATAGGTCAAGCATGAGCATGCTCCACAGAGCTTTGGAAAGAGAGATTATATGCACTGTCAAAAAAAAAATGTTTTTTAAGAGAAAGCCAAATCATGCAGCCAGACCTATGGTTATGAGGCATGGGACAATTTTAGATAGAATTTCTCTTTCCTTCTCTTGATGGATTTTTCATAGTAAAAAACGGGATGGAAGCATGGAGAAAATAAAGAATGGCTATGAATGGAGGACAGTGGGACCCAGAGGCCTCATTCAGTGAACTAGGTAGGGTAATGCAAAAGAAAATAAAAGCCTCATCTAGTACGTTTTTTGCAGTCTGTTTAGGAAGGTCCTGATTGGTGATTTGAAAGAATTGGTTTTAGCTGCATCCATACACACAGTGAATGCTATTAGTTCAGCTTATGTGACATACCCTCCAACCATCCTGATTTGGCAGGGATAGTCCCAATTAACCCTCTGTCATCCCACTTTCCCAACTTCTTTAAAAATGTCCCAGTTTCTCTCTCCTCCTCCCACTTTCCCTCTTTGTCTTTAGTTTATTTCTGTTGGTGCACACTGAGTTCAAAATGGAAAGGTAGTTTGTACTTAGTTAATTCAGCAGGAGGGAGAGGTAAGGAGGGGAGAGTACCTTGCCCTTTCCAGTAGGCTTAGGCAAAAGCAAACTGCTGCAGCCACTCCTAGCTTGTGTGTCCTTCCTTATTAATAACTTCTGCCATCTTGACCACACTCTGATGTTGCTTGGCATACACACTGTAAACTGCTAGTTCACTGATAAGCAGTACAGAATATACTTGCTATTGCTATATTGCTATTGTCCACATGTGTCTCTTTTTTCATCTGTGAACCTTTGGAGGGTTTTGGTGTGGGTGAAGTGAAGGAAGGCCATTCACAGGTCCTGCCCCAAAAGGAAAAAGAACAAGGTGACCTGCCCCAGATAGCAGGGCACAGAGAGGAGCAGTGTGACAGCATCTCTCCTGTTCCTCCTAAACCTTGTCTCTATTCTCTGCTTTTAGAGCTATGTGTGATGCTAGGCATCCTAAAAAAAGCATGTGCAACAGCCAGGAGTTGGAATATGTCCCTCACTGCTGGATCTCTTCCCTTGCCACCCCCTCACCCAAGTTTTTTTTTTAATTCAAAATATCCCTGATGCCCCTGGAATGGGGCAATTTCTTATTTTTATTTTTTAGTTTTAGTTTCTCTCAGCTGTTCTAATCCTAGGATAGTTCTTTATTCAGACCAGGAAATAAAATGGAAGTTAACTTCTGCTTTACTTCCTAGTTTAGAAAAAGTTTCTTCTAGGCCTAAAACAGCCTAGCCCTGTATTGTGCCTTCAAGGTGAACCTATCACAGGGTTTTCTTGGCAAGTTTCTTCAGAGGGGGATTGCCATTGCCTTCCTCTGAAGCTGAGAGAGTGTAATAAAAATATTTTTTGAAAAAAATAATCTTTTAAAATTATCTTTTTAAAAAAATCACATCTTAACAAATGTTCACTTTAACCACATGTAGCTATGTACACATAAATACATTTAGGCTGTGCTTATGAGACTGTAATTTAAAGGTCTAATTTTAATTTTATAGTGTCTATGTCACAACTGTTACCATTACATTCAGTGATATATGGGAATTATAGTTTATGAGTAACATTAGTACAAAAAACATCACTAAGGGATTCTGTATGTTGGGGTATAGGAGAAGGAGGTCAATGGGAGGCAGTGACACATTTACCATGAGTTCCCATACTGGGTGATGCCAAACTAATGAAACCACTGAACCAAACGAATCTTGCTAGTAGGCTTTAAAGGCCATCTTGGTATCTGCTGGGGTTTGGTTCCAGAACCCCCTGTGGATCCCAAAATCTGTGGATGCTCAAATCTCATTGTATCCAGTGGGACAGTAAAATGGCGTGCCTCGTATAAAATGGCAAACTCAAGGTTTGGTTTTTGGATTTCATTTTCAAGTTGTGGATGGTTGAATCCATGGATGCAGAATCCATGGATACGGAGGAAAGACCAGAAATGCTTTTGTTCCAAAAATTAAACAAACCCCTAGAAGTCAAATTCCATCTTTTAAATGCAAACAGTTCATCTTGGCCACAGGTGATCAGGCTGCATGCATGTCATATTTGAGTGGAACAAGGTATTCTTAGAGATGAGTCAAGACAGATGTGGAGATTATTTCCTTTGTTGCATCTCCAAGATACAAGATTTTTGGCATGTTTGATCTTGTGGCATTGGAGCTGAGGTCATTCAGCATCCACTTGTTAAGAATATTAATGGATTTGCAAGCTAGAAGCAGAAGGCAGTATGTAAATGATAGATTGAGTCCTGAGCTGAGGACGTGTATATATAAAGAAAGCATGCATGTACGTTTACAAATAGCATCTCCCCTTGGGAAACTATTAACCCATCTAGAAAGAGAAATAATATTTAACTATTTTATATTTCTTACATAAGAGCAACAAGTAGAGTGTAAGCATCTTTCTTGGATATGAGTAATTGTTCTCTGGGGGAAAGGAGGGAAAATAATATTCAGCATTAGTAATTGGATTTTATTACCTTTCTTTTAAAGAATATCAATAATATCTCTAAAATTGTTTGAGCTTCGCTAATTATATCATCTTATATAATGCAGTACTCAAGAAACAGCTCTATTCCTACTGCCTCTATGACCCTCTGAAAATCTTCCCATAAATGTCAGTGCCCATCTTGAAATACAGTGGGATGTATTGGTTGGGACTGTGGTGCAAAAGAATCCATATTCAGCTGTTTTTGTGGCCTGTGAGTGAAATATACCAGCAAAGGAGCAAGGATGACTGTATGAGGACTTCTCCATGATTCTAATCACCATCTCCTATAGGTGAAAACAAAAGATTTTATAAGCTCAAGGAAACTCTCCAAAAAACAGAGGACCTCTCATGCTAGGTACCGTATAAAATGGTAGAATTCAAAGATATAGCCATGTTAGTCTGTAGAATCAGTATTAGAGAGATTTTGTAACGCTTGAAAGAAAGTAAGAAGTTGGCAGCATGAGCTTTTGTAAACTGTCTTTGGTGCTACAAAATCTCTCTAGTACATATAAAATGGTGAGGGATGTAGCAGAGCTGGATGTTGTTCTATGCCTTCAAGCCATTTTCAGCTTAGGGCAGCTCTGAGATTGCTGCCACACTGCAGAATGAATGCAGTCTGACAATGCTTTAACTGTCATGGCTCTATCCTATGAAATCCTGTTGTGAGAGGTTAAATATCTCATATCCCAGAATTCCATAGCATTGAGCCACGGCAGTTAAAGCGATGTCAAACGGTGTTGATCCTGCAATGCAGATGTAGCCAAAGATCATGGATTTTTTGGGGGGGGGTAAGGTTTATTAGAGGAACCTTCCTTCAAGGCTGAGAGAGTGGGATTTGCTCAAGGTTTCCATGACCAAGCAGGTATTCCAACCCTGGTTTCTTTGACACCTACTCCAATTCTCAGCCCACTACACCACACAGTCTGTCTTACATTAAAAAAAACAACATTTTTTTTTACATTTTGCCTTTTTACATCTTGTCTTTCTCCCCAAAGTGGCTTGCAATATGATTGATTTTTTAAAAATACACAAAGAAGCTCCAGATATTGCTATGTATGTCTGGTATGGCCCAGTACTCTGCCCTAGTGATGAAGTGCTGATCTTCTCCACCCTGCTATCACATTATTACTCTACTCACCTTCCTCTAAGGACATTATCACACGTGGGCCAGAAAGCGATAATAAAGTGGAAATGAGGCATTCCGAAAATAAACGGAAAATAAACCTTGATTCTGCAAATGGCTTTCCCACGTAATTACCTTAATTGTGAATTTACAGTAAGTGCATTTAACGTTCACACACAAGTGAGAAAAGCACGTAAATGAACTAGAAATGATCTTCTTGCACATGCGCAGATAGAGGAATGCTCGCTGGAACCATGGGAAAAGCAGGGAAATGCTCCCAAATTCGCATTTGCTTTTCACATTACGGTAAATGAGAAATTACCTTAATTTCGCATTTGCATTTCCACCAAACAACCGAATTTCAAAAGATCTCGGTTAACACCAGTTCTGTCTACTTTCTGTGCAGTTTCTGTGCGATGTCGTGTGAAAACGCGGGGCACAAATCCAGTTTCTGTTTGGGATTTGTGTGGATTAACCAGCAGATTTGCCCCCGTGTGATAACGTCCTAACCTCACATTTTTAGTTTTTAAGGCAGTGATATGCTACAATAGATGCTAAAACTACTACTGCTGTTACTATTAATTAGTGTGGTGAGATAATTTAGTGTAAGAATTGAAAAGGGTGGGGAACAACACCTATCAGCCCTAGGGCCTCGGCAGACGGCTTATTGAGCCGTCTCCGAGGCCAGGAAGAGGAGGGGCCACCGCACGCGCAGCAGCCCTTCCTCTTCCTGAGGTCACCCTGAACACTTCCGGGCCACCGGATGCCCGGCGCGTTCAGGGCGACCTCCTCCCGCAGCGTCCGGACGCGCTGCGGGGGATAAGTCAGAGAAAGGGCGCCCGCCGCTTTTAGGGCGCCCTTTTTCTGACTTATGAAAGGAGCGCCAATTTGGAGCTCCTTTCTGGGTCGCTCTAGGAGCGCCACGGTGGGGCTGCCATAGCCCCGCGGCGCTCCGGACCAGGGCGTCCCAAACACCCTGGTCTGCAGAGGGGGCTACCCAGCATAGCCAATGGTGAAGAATGATAGGGGCTCCAGTCCACCAATATATATAGAGGGCTGTGCATTCTCCATCCCTGGTGGATAAAGTAATATTAGTCCTTAACCTCTCCATAGCAAAACTTTTTCTTGCAGCTGCATATTATTTATGGCTCAATTAGATATTGATCAATGAGATTTAAATGAAGGTTTGTATTTTGAAAGAGGAAGTTTGTAATTTTCTTTCCTCCATTGAGTCATGAAACTGCATGACTCAGAAGACCAATTTTTTTTTTGGGGGGGGGGCAGATTTCACTTTTAAACAATTTATTGCTAATACATAATAAAGTTTTAAAAGTTTGGACTAGATACTAATAACTAGGGGTGAATGCAGTTTGAGATTACTTTAACTGCCGTGGCTTCATCCTACAGAATTCTGGGATTTGTAGGTTTGTCAAGCAACATTCTTTGGCAAAGAAGGCTGAATACCTTGGAAAACTAGAAATCACGGGATTTCATAGGATGGAGCTGCAGCATTTAAAGTGCTATCAAACTGCATTATCTCTACAATGAATATGGACTCTTAAACTTTCACAAAGAAAGATCCTTCCTTCCTTCCTTCCTTCCTTCCTTCCTTACTATATAAGACCATACAATTAGCACATGTGAGTTACTTCTTGCCAGTATTTTGAAACTTTTAGTTCTTAGACCTCCTTCAGACATTTTGAAAGCTTGTCTTCCAGTTCAGAACAACTTGGATTCTCTATCCCTGTTGCAGTGGTCATTAGTATTATCCTGCACTATGTCTGTCTATTTTAGTCTGACAAAGGAGTCTGTTTTATTTATATTTTCTTCCCAGAAACGATGATGAGTTACTGCCATTTCTACATCAGTAGCCCACACTGCAGCTGCAAGACGTTTCCTGTTCAAGCAGGTTTCCTGTTTGTGTTTTAGGTTTTAAACACTAATGCCTTTACTCCTCCAGGTCCAAGGTAAAGTTTACTTTCAAGATAATGATCACACCTCCATCCATCAATAAGTGACGCAGTTATATGCAAAGAGATGGCAGATAATGGAATGGTAGGAGTTTCATTTCCTACCCACTCCTTTCTGTGTTTCTTCTGCTCATTCATCATGTAGGCCTGAGAAGATTCTGTTAAACTGATGACCCTGAATCTGGTATAGTCCACCATCCATAATAAATCTGGAGTTATCTTCTGCAAGTTCTCCCAGCCTGTTCCCAGGTTGCAACTGACCCATTCTGCAATCCTTGTGCATTGATATGGCATTCAGATAAAAGCAGCCTCTATTTTGCATCATGCAGCTATAGATGTCTTGTCTGTGGAGGAAGAGGAGAGCAGAAAGGACGATGGGGAAAAAAATGAGAGATTTATGGCCACAAGCCTGGGACAGACACTGAGAAAACAATCCTATACAGATATTCCAGAGCGTAGAAAAATTATTTATGGGCCATGATTTGTCATACTGTCTGTGGGATTCTGGGATTCACAGTACTAAAAATAAATTCCAATTTGAACTCAGGAGATTATTGCACACACCTTTTTGCCCGATCTGGGCATGGGCTGGGACAGGCTGGGACGAGTGTTCCTGCACACAAAACTGCTGCTGTGTTGCTGCCCGTCCCTAAGCCATGCTTAGCCGGCCGATTTTGGTAGTATGGAAATCTTCCATACCACCAAAATCTGTGGGCTAAGTGCGGCTGAGGGACAGGCGATGGTCAGGCAGCAGCAGTTTCATTTGCAGTAACACTCGTCCCAGCCTGTCCAAGCCCATGCCCAGATCGGGCAAAAAGGCATGTGTGATAATTTCCTTAGACTTACATATGAGTAAATCTGTCTAAGATCAGTTTACACATGGATAATTTCAATCAGATCTCCTTCACAGTCCTCTCTGCCACCCTGAATTTCAAATTATGTGCAAATATCACCTCTACAAATGGTAGTCATTAAATCTATCAGTCACATTCTTACCAAGTCACAATCCCCCCCACACTCTCTCTCTTGCATAACACTCAAGTTAATTCCACATATAGTCCTTGGACTATTGTGTCAAAACATTTCTATCCAATCTGCAGGTGATCTAAAAGTCAATGAACAGACTGATATTCACAACAGTCTAAAAATATATTTGAAAAACAATTTTTTTTTGAGAAATAGCAATTGATTACGATTTGTTGAAAGCATTGTTCAGCTAAGTTTCATAACAATTCCTATGTTTCCAGGCCATGGCAGTTCACTTTGCTTTAGTTTAAAAAAGGGGAGAGAACTAACATAACCAAAAGGCAAAAAAGAGAGAGATTTGACCTTGATTTTTTTTCCTGATAAGGCCTGTCTCAGGTGGGATCGTTAATAGAAGTTAAAACCACTTCCAAGATCCCCTGTGGATACCAAAGTCCGTGGCATAGGAAAATGTCGTCCCTTATATAAAATGGCAAAATCAAGGTTTGTTTTTTGGAATTAATATATTTTTTTGAATATTTTCAATCTATGGATGCTTGAATCTGTGGATTAAAAATCTGTGGATATGGAGGGCTGACTGTATACTGTAAAATGGATTAGATCCAGAGAAATAATAATGAAAGCATCAGTGAAACCTTCCTACCTCCTGTTCCTCCTTCTACTCCCAGCACCATTTTCCAGTGGTTACAGGAACTATTGAAATAGAGTAGTATTGTGTACATAAGGTAAAAAGGTAAAAGTAGTCTCTTGACATGAATGTCTGGTTGTAACCAACTATAGGGGGTAGTGCTCATCTTGTTACTAAGCCGAAGAACCAGAGTTGTCAGAGACTACTCTGTGATGATGTGGCCAGCATGATTGCACAGAATGCTGTTACCTTTCTAGCGAAGTGGTACCTATTTATCCACTTGCATTTGCATGCTTTCAAACTGCTTGGTGACTAGTGACAGGATCTCACCCCATCATGCAGCACCCGGGCATCAAACTGCCAACCTTCTGCTCTTACAATTGTCAGAATTGGTGTCTTAACCACTAACCCTCCACATCCCTTATTGTGCACATACCTTCCAACAAAGACATGTGTCGCCAAGAGACATCAAGATGACAAAAAGTATTCATGAGGAAGAATGGACAAGCTAGGAGAGGCTGCAGCAGTATGCTTTTGCCTGAGCATACTGGGAAGGCCATGACTGCCCTGTCCTCTTCTCTCCCCCTGTGAACTACTTTTGCACTTTGAACCCAGTTTCCATCAGATAAGTAAGCCAAGGACCAAGGGGGAAAGTGGGAGGAGGAGAGAGAAAGTGGGACATTTTAAAAGCATCTGAAGAAGAAAATGACAGAGAATTAATTGGGACTATCCCTGCCAAATTACCGTAGGTGTGTACTGAAGGTGAAGATGATATCTCTGAAATTTTTTTGGCAGCACCCACTACTTTGAGGGATATGGGAGAAAGGACATAACTTTCTCTCATCCATTCTGCTGACATTTCTATGGAATCAGCTCATTGCTTTTTCACCAGTTATAGTTTGCAAGTGAAAATGAAATTTAAAAAAAAAATCCAGAAAAAAATATTATTAGCAAGTGGTAGCAGTAGTGAATAATTTGTGTCTCCTGAAATGACATTGGCTGGAAACATAGTAGGGCTAGAGTGATTTAATTTTCATGGTGGGAAACTGTTTAATGTTCACTCAAATGTGCTTTTATCTTGATTCAGGTGATTATTATATAGCGGTGTGAAGCAAACACATATCCCAGAAGGGCATTAAATGCACTTAGTACCTCTCCATCACTACTGCAGTGAGTTTAATCTGCTGAGTTCTAAGTAAAGACAATGCTAGAAGAGGTCCTGTGGTACACATAAATTAAAACTAATTAACAAATGACAGAGAACACAGAATAACAGTCTCCAGCTCATATTTAAAATACCTGGTTGTTACATACCCATAAATATTGTTATTGCAGTTGGTTCTATCCACAGACACCAGAATGGGGGGGGGGGGGG
>CM034701.1:255867051-255880406 GCA_020142125.1 Phrynosoma platyrhinos
CTGGAAGCGGAGAAGCCCTCCGCTTCCAGGGCCAGCCCATAGAACAGCTGAGGCCGCAGCGCCTCCTTCCAACCGCGGCCTCAGCTTTCGTAAGTTGAACGCTTTCGTAAGTTGAAGCAAATTTTTTCTGGAGGCGCGTTTCGTAAGTTGAATTTTTCGTAGGAGGAAGCATTCGTAAGTAGAGGTACGACTGTACTTTTGAGCTGCATATCAGCCACCTGTGCCAATGAAAGGTGGTTTTTGTAGTTGCTGCTATTATTCGTGTATTGCATTCCAAGTGATTCTTCCTTATTCAATATTCTGAAACCCCAAAACCAAAAACCTTTTTCATGGGTGGATGAGATAGTGATGCTTTCTGATGGTTCAATGCACAATTTTTTAAAATATTGTATAAAATTACCTTTAAAAATTGTATATAAGATGTACATGAAACATAATCAAATTTAATGTATAGACTTTGGTTCCCATCTCCAAGATATTTCATTATGTACATATATGCAAATACAGGTATCCAAATTGGGTAAGGGAGACTCAACCTGTACAGTATTTCTGTCCAAAATGGCTTCCTTCAGTATAATGGTCACAATAATCCTCAATATGTATCCAGTGTGCCTGGATATTTTACAATTGAAGTTGATATAGGTATTTTTCAAACTGTATGACTTTGCATTCATTGCAGTGTGTGTGTATGTGTGTGACTTATAAATGAGGGCAGCTTTTCGGACCAGTTGGAAATGAAAGAGTGTTTCTTGAAGACTGAGCTGTAATTATTGCATGCTGAAGCCAGCCATGGTGTTCAGTGACATCTAGGGACTAACATACAATACTGCATTCTCAAACAATATTGAACAATCCAGTGGAACCTGTGTAGAAGAACCAAAGGCTTGAACCCAAGTCATAACCAATATTAAATATGGTATCAGATGGTTTTGCCTGCAAGTACCTTAGGCTGCATCTACACTACAGAATTAATACAGTTTGAAACTGCTTTAACTGCCATGGCTCAATGCTATGGAATTTTGAGATCTGTAGTTTCGTGAGATATTTAGCCTTCTTGGTAAGGGAGCTCTGGTGCCACAACAAACTACAAGTCCCAGGATTCCATAGGATGGAGCCATGGCAGTTAAAGTGTCTCTTCTTGTTGACTGAGACACAGGCTAGGGCATACAGAATGGAAAAATAGATTCAATGGATGTAAAAAATAAACTATCCTTTCATTCATCCTCATGACATATGTCACCAACAGAGTTCTAGAGGCTATGCATCTATTTTAGTATTTAGTGTGAGCCCTTGCTTACAATACAGTTGCTAAAAACAATGAGAAATACCACCTACCAGCAATTTCACCTCTAAGTGTTGCTCGTAATGCAGCCAACATATCAATAGGCACAGGAGAAGAAACAGGGATGGATAGATAGATAGATAGATAGATAGATAGATAGATAGATAGATAGATAGATAGAAAAAATGGGGGAGGGAGATTACTGCTAGGGATGGGGAGAGATAATTGTGGGATTTTTTGCCTAATGTTCCAAGATAATTTGGCTGGCATCTTGGCTGGCATCATGTGGGTTGCTGGGAGCTGACATTTGTTAATCTGCTTTAGGGCATTTCCTCTCTCCATCCCCTTTGCTCGGCAATGCAGAGAAGGCAGTAGTGCAGTAGCAAGAGAGAAAGGACCCCAAAACAAAAAAATAAAGGGGGAGGGGGAAGTTTAAGGCAAGAACAGCATCCTGTTCATTTGCATGTTCATCTGATAGTGCAGTTGTGAAGGAGGGCACTTGGGCATCATTCTGTCAGCATTCTGTGTTCCCTCTTTTGATGCAACACCTGTCATGTTCAGCCTTACCATTCCACCTTCCACATTGCATCCCTAACATTAGTGTATATGCTTTTCATTTTCAGGACAGTCGGTTTTGAAATAATTTACAAGAGTGCTCCAGTAACCATCCCAAAATTTCAGGCTATATACAAGCATAGCACACTTCAATCATCAATTAAAAACTTTACAGCCTGCCCATAAACTTAATCCAAAATTCTAACCTAAGGATCCTGGATGCCTTTTCCTAGGACTTCAGTTTATAACAGCAGTTCCATTGTTCATGTTATCACTATATGCCTAGAGGAACCAGAGCATGGGAAATCTTTTCTTTTGAGCTGCAGTTTCCAGAATCCCCTAGCCTGCATGGCCATGGGCTGGGGCATAATGGAAATCATAGTCCAAACAGTAACCATTTCCCATGTTCTGGGAGGAACATGGAGATTAGATCAACTGCTAATTGTATGAAGTTGACACATAGCAAGACAGATGGTTGGTTTGTCTGGCCAAGTGTATACTCTGGCAATGGCTCTCAGCTGGCCTTTCTAGGTTTAATAGCTGAGATTCTTTTAATTAGACATGACTGGAGATTCAATGTGGTGCTGGCAAGGAAGGTGATCTATCACTGAATTTTGGTGCACCCAGACGTGGGTTGAAATCTTTGACAGCAAAGTGTTGGACACATGATAAATAAGGATGGTTGAGAATCTCAGGAAGGTTTATCCTGCAGGATGGTATGTACTATTTGCCAAAGGAGAAGTGTCCTTAATGCTAGATAGAATATTTGTGTGACTCTAACACTGATTATATTGTTTAATAATAAAGAAGGGTCACCTTGAACTTATTTTTGGGTGCAGGAGATAGGGGTCAGGATCAGGAAAATGATTTGCTTCACTTGGAGTCTGTCTAGTGTGCCAAACTCTCATACATCACTACAAGGATGTGCAAAGCATTTTTTCTTGCACTTCTTCAAAACCACACAGGGTTTAAACATAAAACATATCTATCTTTATTTAGTCAACTGCTACTGTGTTTATAACTCTTCTCCCAGTTTTCCCTTCTGACCTTTCCATGTATAACTCTTAGACTTGACATACATTTATATTAGGATTCTCCTGTTTTTACTTGGAGGTAAAGCTGGTTGAACTCACTTGCATTACAATATATGTAGAATGGCTGACAAACACAAATGGGAAAGCTATAAAAGTTGTTTAATACATCATTCTCTCTCATGTGTGTGCACACGTGTATGAACGACACACACACACAAAAGAGGCAACCCCCAGTGGTAGAACATTTTACTGGCTAAGGGGTTTACATGTTCAGACAACCAAGAAAGATATGCAAAGAGTGGTGTTGAATTTCTGCTTGTGAAAGGGAGTAACTCCAAAAATGAAGCAGCTGTCTTTAAGGAGTTATTAGAATCAAATAATTTAATTATAGAACCTTATGTATCTTATATATATCTTATACACAGAATCTTGGCCATCCAGTCCAACCTCCTATTATGCAGGGATACACAACTAAAGCACTTTTGAAAGATGACCATCCAACTTCTGTTTAAAGACCAGCAAAGAAGGAAAACCTACCACCCTGCCAGGCTATTCCATTGGTGAACATCTCTTACAGCAAATAAGTTTTTCCTAATGTTTAGATCAAATCTCTTTTTGAATCCATTCATTTGAGTCGTCATCTCTAGAGCAGCAGAAAACAAATTCACTCCTGCAAGAGGGCTTCTAGGCTCTTAGTTTAAACATCTAAAATTGGAATTGCAGCCACATTGTGAGACGTTTTTACATTATTCTTGTTTTGTAACGGATTTAATAACTTTTTAAGGGGGGGATTCAGATTTTACCTTTGTATGTTATATTTTATTGTTGTTAACTGCCCTGATTGATCTCAAAGGGGTGGGATATAAATTATTATTATTATTATTATTATTATTATTATTATTATTATTATTATTATTATTATTATTATTATTATTATCTTCTGCATGACATCCCTCCAGATTTTAAAGATGGCTGCTATGCCAACTAATATGGAAATCATAGAAAGAAAATCCCATGATAGGTCCGCCTTACAGTCATCTTAATTCAGAAATGACTTGAATGCATACAGCAACAACAACAACATTAGTTGGGACTATCAGTTGAATTTAGGCTCATAGTATTGTAAAACTAGAAGGTACCCCAAGGGTAATCTAGCCAGTTGAGGAAATCCACAGCTGGTGCCTGCCTGACAGGTGGCCATCCAGCCTTTGTTTAAAAAACCTCTAATGAAGGTGAGCCCACAACCTTCCTTGACCTAACAACTCATACCATCAGGAAGTTCTTGTTGATCTTTAGTTAGAATTTCCTTTCTTGTGAAACAACAATTTTAAATGTAGGCACACTGGCAAAATCTATTGCATTAAATGAAACATGAATTGCAATTCTACCAGTGGAGATTATCAGATGGGGGAAATTGGGGAAGAAAAAGGCATATTCCCGGCAAAGTCATGCAGTCAGGCTGAAGATTTTCAGATGATGTTGTGCTTATCCAGGACTTAACCTATGAAGATCCAGGCATGCTCCAACAACAAACCATTCCTGGGACTTCCCCATGAATGGTTTGTTGCTGGAGCATGCCTGGATCTTCATGGGTTAAGTCCTGGATAAGCACGATGTGGCAGAAAATCTTCAGCACGATTGCGTGACTTTGCCGGGAGTATGCCTTTTACTCCTGGCTCCCCACCGCCCCGTCTGATGATCTCCAGTGTCATATATGTGAGCGACCGCCAGCATCACAGCTGCAACATGTTGGAAAAATGCTCCCTGATCTTCACATAAGATTTAGAAACCACAAATCAGCAACCATGCTGAAAAAGCTAGGAACACTGATTACAAAATATTCTGAGGGACACAGTCTTTCCAAGATGGTCATATTTCCAATAGAGAAAGCCTGTGATCTATTCATGATTGAAAAGAGATAAAACATCCGGATCTACAGACTTGGTATTGTATGGTCTTAGTTTAAGGGACAAAACCACCTTGCTTCCCTCACCATCTTCTGAATTCCATGCATATACCCAGCAATTCTATAACTGTCCTTGGATGTTATCATCCCTCTTTCCAATGGATATCACCAAGAAAGACAAATTGTCTGATGCTTTCTATAAATACCTATATTCAGTCATTTTATTAAAGGTATTTCAGTTTTATAGTATCTTTCTGGGATCCTTCTCAATGGCTGCTCACAAGCTATGGAACTCCATCCCATAGGAGGTTGAATTGACCCCATCTCTACTCTCTTTCAGCCAGCAGGCGGAGGTCTTTTCATTTAGGCAGACCTTTGGCCCCAGTTCATGTGAGAGTGGCATCTTTTAATTTGGTGTGCTGTGCCTTTATCTGTTTTATTCCACTTTAAATGTGTTGTAAACTGTTTTAACTTTGTGCTTTTAACAGAATTGTTTATTTAATTGTTTTTTTTAAAAAAACTTTTGTATAATAAGATGTTAGTTGCACTTTCTTTTAACTTGTTGTAAATCATCTTCAGTCCTATGTTGGGAGAAAAGCAGGATATCAATCAGTCAATCAGTCAATCAATCAATCAATCAATCAACCAATTAAAAACAATTTAATTAAACATTAATCAAGAATAAATAACTCATGGGAATGGGAAGTCATTTAATTCTGAAGGTCCTAAGAATAAATGCTGTTCAGTTGCTTTGCCCCTCAACTGCACACGCAGGCATTCATACACTTTCTCTGCACGTGTACTTCAATAGTGTGTGAGAGGTGTTTTTTAAATAAAAGAAAAAAAAGGATTCGCTGTTGTTCCCAGACATATTTCCACCAGTATGCTGTCAAATAAATCTTGGTCCTCTTACTGAGTTTCCAAACCACGTAAGAGCCTTTTATCTATAGCCATCTTACTTTCAGAACACCTCTTGGAGAACACTGAATCCCTCCCAAGCTTCATGGATGTAAAATCAGACCCAATATGGACTCAATGTCTCTACGAACCAGGTCACTTGAGTTAGGGGAGTATAAACCAAGCAGAGCCTTCTGTTATTTATTTGTTTATAGCATTCCTTTGGTGTTAACTTACAAATGGCTAAGGCCTATTTTTATCAAACTTAATAACAGTCTCTCCTGGTCTGAGAAATTAGGGAGGCCAAGTTTCTGCCTGGATGGAATCCACAGAGCTGAACTACAAAAAAAATGTAGGCTCGCTATGTAAACCATGTAGAGATGTTTTAACTTCAGCAGCCCAAGCTGCTATTGCTGCACAGGAGTTCTTTTAAAGCCTTAAAAATAAATAAATGGATAAGTGCAGCAGAGCTTCTCTTTCACTAATTTGCTCTTATCTCCTTCTAAAGGAGTAAACAGTGTCTTCCTATCGGAGAATAGTGCTGTGATTCTCCAACCATAAAAATCATCATATCTCATCAGGTGCCAAAAAGTTTGGAAAAGCTGGAGTATGGCTCTTAAAGTCTCCCAGTTGGCATTGCCCATAGCGCATGTGTGAGCAAGTTATCAAAGTCACCAGACTCCACTGGTTGTCAGAAATTCTGCACTGATACCTCAGCAGTTATAATTAAACAGATGGGATCTGATCAACATCTCTCTTACAACACACACAAACTCTCCCCTGCCTTCCCCCCCCCCCCAGCCCTGGGACTCAAGGCAGTTTGTTGTTGTGTGCCTTTAAGTCATTTCTGACTTATGGCAAACCTAAGGCAAAACTATTATGGGGTTTTCTGGGGCCAAAACTGGGTGACTTGCCCAAAGTCACCCAGTGTGTTACCATGGCTGAGCGGGAAATTGAACCCCAGTCTCAAGAATTGTAGTCCAACACTCAAATCACCACACCATGCTGACTCTCACCAAGGCAGCTTACAAACAGAGAAAGCTAAATGACCACATCACTAAAAAATTGTTGTTGTTGTTGTTGCTGTTGCTGTGTGCCTTCAAGTCATTTCTGACTTATGGCGACCCTAAGGTGAACAGATCATGGGGTTTTCTTGGCAAATGTCTTGCCATTGCACACCAGGAATAAAATGGAAGTAAAGCTTCTTCTAGGACTAAAACAGCCTAGCCCCGTTGTGTGTGTGTGTTGTGTGCCTTCACATAATTTCTGACTTATGGCTACCTTAAGGTGAACCCATCACAGAGTTTTCATGGCAAGTTTCTTCAGAGAGGCTTTGCTATTGCCATCCTCTGAGACTGAGAGAGTGTGACTTGCTCAAGGTCACCCAGTGGGTTTCTGTGGCGAAGCCAGGATTCGAGCCCTGTTCTCCAGAGTCCTAGTCCAATGTTCCAACCATGACGCCATGCTGTTTCTTCACTAAATCTATTGTAAAATTAAAATATACATAAACTATCCATAGGATTCAGGGCAGATTTTAAAAACATCTCCATTGAAAAGAAACAAATATAGACAATACAAGCACATTATTAATTAATGTTGTTCTTGTTATGCTGTCTTCAAGTCATTTCTAACTTATGGTGACCCTAAAGTGAATGTATCATGGGGTTTTTTTTTGGCAAGAGTTCTTCAGAGGAGGTTTGCCATTGCCCTCCTCTGAGGCTGAGAGCATGTGACTCGCTCAAGGTTACCCAGTGGGTTTCATGACTGAGCCAGGAATTGAACCCTGAAGATGCCAGCCACAGATACTGGTGAAACATCAGAAAGAAACTCTTCTAGAACATGGCCACACAGTCTGAAAAACCGACAAAAAACTATGGATACTGGCCATGAAAGCCTTCGACTTCACATTGTGTACTATGTTTTTTCTGAGGCAGCCCAGCCCTATCTAAGATCTGGTAAGAATTTGACCGATTTTATTAAAAAGAAGTGTGCATGGGTAAGAACTCTGCACAGGAAACAAACACATTCATAAGATGTTTCTTCAAATCTGCTGTAATTGTAAGAATTCCTTTCTAGCATGTACTTACAGTTTTATTAGGTCAGTTCAGCAATTTCTGTAGAGCTGCAGCAGATTAAAAACAAAACCAGGGAAAAATGTTCCGTTAGTTAGGAAAGATATGGAGTTGAAATGGTACCACTTACCATGGGAAAACTTTCTTACCATCTGCTGTTTGCCACTGACAAATCGTAGTGCAGAGAACCTGATAACAATTATCTCACAGAAGCATTTGGATTTTACATTCTTGAATGCCAGCCAAATTGGGAATGGGAAGTCATTTAATTCTGAAGGTCCTTCTTTTGTAGATTCTTCAGTGTTATAACAGGAAGCAGATAAAGCTTCTATTTAAAAGGATACTAGGTTACATAATCTATACAAAGAATATGGAACATCTTCCCAAACTGAAGCCAATTTCCTAGAGATCAAGTGTCCTGTTCAATCCCCAGACAAACCAACCAACCAAGATAGCAAGAATAAAAAGAGAAACAAAGGAAACATCATGTATTTTCTCATATCTGAACATGATGCCAAGGGACCAAACCCTGGCCACTCAGTTCTGTGTACGTGAAAGGATGGGAGTGATCTTTCAAGCCCAAAGAGATCAGTACTTACCAGCTAAGGCTTTAGACTCTAGAAACAAAAATGCAAAACCCACACATGATGAGCAAAATATATATTTTTGTAGAAGTTATTCTTGGGGTAGGGACAAAATACTTTGGAATATTTCTGAATGGGAGGAGAAAGGCTCAGGAAAACTCATTTGGACAGGAGGGAAAAAGATAATGTACAGGAACCAGTACTGCCATGCCCCAGCACATTTGCCCTGTGAGAATGAGCGCTGTTATTTATTTACATGCTTATTTGGCTTTCATAAGTACGAGTATATAGTGTCAGGTGCCTGCCTAATCATTTTTTAAAAAGGTTTCTGTATTCCATTATAACACTAAAGTTAGGATCATTGAAACCATCGTATTTCCCATCACCATGTATGGATGTGAGAGCTGGACAGTGAAGAAAACTCATAGAAAGAAAAGAAGATCAACTTATTTGAGATGTGTTGGAGAAGAGTACTGAGGATACTGTGGAGGCTAAAAGTAATCAAACAAATGGGTTCTAGAACAGATCAAGCCTGAACTTCCCCTGGAAGCCAAGATGACTAAATTGATGCTGTCATACTTTGGTCACATCACGAGAAGGCAGGACTCACTAGAAAAACCAATAATGCTAGGAAAGGTGGAAGATGGTAGAAAGCGAGGAAGACCATATGCCAGATGGTTAGTCTCAATCAGGGAGGTCACAGGCCTGAGCCTGCAGGGGGGCTTGGAGATGTCTCAGCCTCAGACGTCGACTCAAAGGCAATTAACAACAACAACATTCCATTCTAGCTTTATAGAGTAAACTGTGTCTAGTCTGTGAGCATTTTACTTTGATTTTCTATTTTAAAAATGTAGCAGGCTGATGATGTTTATGCAACTTAGACCCCTGCTACTCTTCACAGTTACAGTGCTGTGATCCCAGTCTAATTGTCACAAGAAATCCTGGGGTTTGCAGTTTAGGGATTGGCTATAGCTGTGCAGTGTGTAAGAGCCCTTAACAACAACAACAACAACAATAAAAATTATTTATACCCCGCCCCTTCTGTCAAACAATCAGGGCAGCTTACAACAGTTAAAATTACAGCAATACAAACTAAAAAGCCCCCAAACTCCACCCTCCCATTAAAAAGGAATTAAACTACATATCCATTAAAAAAACATAACATAGAATATCAAAATAAAATAAGTTAATTGAAACAGCAGACAAGAGCAGTGGGCGAGCCAAAAACTAAAAGAGATAGAGAGGCACAACTCCTGAGGCCGGGATCTAATCAGGAAAGGCCTGCTGGACGAGATCCACCTTCACTGCCTTTTTAAAGCTACTCAAGCTTGTAATCTGATGGATCTTGTCCGGCAGGTCGTTCCATAGTCTGCGGGCGATTACCGAGAATGCTCTCTGGGAAGTAGCAGACAGCCTAGATTTTAGTGGCTGAAGCAAATTCTTCCCAGAGGACGGGAGTGTGTGGGGAGGATTGTATGGGAGGAGGTGGTCCCGAAAAAAATACCCAGCTACCTTTCAAGACTGGCTAGATATATTGGGAGATCATGGCTTTTATTTCAGTAATTATTCTTTTGTTTCCAAAATGTAGGTGATGCATTGGTAATTTCAGGACTTTTCAGGATTTCCCCCCTTCTTTCCTTTTTGTTCCTACCAGTAGGATGGCAGTTTTCTGAAAAATTGTCAATCTCCACTTCCATCTGGTTTACCACCTTTCGGTATAGATGCACAACAGATATTTGATTAACCTCTACAGTGAGATTAAAACAACAGTGACTTGGACCCTAAGATCTCATCAGGGAAGTTCCATTCTGTGGTGGTTCCAGGATTCAATATTGGGGTGAGGTTGGAGCCAATTTTCCCTGGTTCAACCTGTAATCACTATACCTCTAAAAATTGTTTTCAAGAGTTGTTTAGAATATTGTGGGAGTTGCTATGGAAAGGAGAAAATCAGCAAAAATTACATTCCCATTTCTGGTGGATCAAAAAAAAAAAGCTTGGAAAAGTGGAAGGAATACCTTTCTGGAAATTATATATATATAATGTAACAAATAACTCAAAAATAAATGAAAGGAAAACTTTTGAATAGAAAAATAAAGTTGGACCAAAATTAGGTAGATCAAAATATTCAATACAGAAATTAGGGCTCTTTTTTTTTTTTTAAACCTATCATTATGATTAATCAAATGTTTCTGTAAGACTGGATAAACCACCTTCATCGTATTCTTTACACAAGCTTTTTTTAAATGTTGTAAGCCACCCTGAGTCCCATTCCTGGGAGAAGGGTGAGATGATGATGATAATAATAATAATAATAATAATAATATGAACATTTTAACAAAGAGTAGAGGGAGGAGAAGGATAGTAAGGCAAGATCCATGAGATCATCTGGATAGGGTAAATTGTGCAGACAAATCAAAACCAGATTGACAGTTCAAATCTGCCTCTCACAGTTAATAATTAATTATTGGTCTGAATTAGCATGAAAACCAAAGAGAGTTTCTAGCTTTGCACAAAGACCTGAGTGAACTTTCAGGGCTCTATTTTGGAAAGATGTTTATTTTTATTGTATTTTTTAGCACAAGGGACCTAAGTGCCCACGCTATGGGTGCCCCTATAAATAGAATGCGCTATATAAACAATTGGGCCTTTATAGACTTTTGCATTGTTGCACCAGAGTTCCTTGTTGGTCATTTCCCATCTTAGATTCCCACAGATTCTACTTGACAAAACATTTTCCATTCCCACGTTCCTGAGTCTTTTCAATAACATACATTTAATTATGAAAATACAACAGGGCCAAGGGGTTGCTTTGAGACTGATGGGTGTTTTGGACAGCTGGGGTTTGCGAGAAATGGCGATTTTCCTCTTTTTGTGGGAATGTAGTAGAACTATGATATTCTGTGACATTGAGGCCTGCAGTCAGATAATAAGGGACTCTGCCTTTGTTCAGTACCCTTCATGTCCTTTAGCATCTCCTAAATTGGCCATCATATGTCAATGTAAAAAACAAACAAACACCCAGAGAGGTTGTATGTGAAAAACTGAGACTCTAAGAGGCCAAAGGTCCTTAACTCTCCTTGACATCAGTCAGGAATAAGAGAGCTCAAAATCTTCTAAAATGTGACAAATCATTGGCCATGTCATGTAATTCCAAGCAAAATATTTGTATGTTTGTTTTATAAAAGGTATTACAATGAGTAATAACATGCAAAACCAGAGAACTAAGTCTAAAGAACAAAAGAGCAAAGTAGATACAGACAAGAGTGGCAGACAAGAGTAATAAGATGTTGGGACCCATCGCATGAAAAGCTTTTAATATGAATTTGCTGCAATTAAAGGTGACCCCATAAGACACACCCACATGCAGCAAACAGGGATGCACAAATCTCATTCCTTGTGAGATGCCTCTTTTCAGTTCATATGAACAGCCTCCTATGATCACTGGGTGGTATTCAATGAAGTTTCCCTCTGCAGATGGAAAGCGTCTGTCAATGGAGGGATAGACAACACCTCAACAGAGACACCAATAGGCAATTCTACAGTTCAAGCTATGGATGCATTGATTCTAAGGCACTCTATAATCCTATTTGTTAGAAAGAATTTTAAACTGTTGCAATCTAAGGATGTGGACAAAATACTTTGAATGGTATGGTTACTGCCTAGTTTGCTCAACCCTTGCTCCTCTTGGGTTGTAACCTCTAGCAGGAGAGGATGATTGTCCATCAAAGACACTGCTAGTATTGCCTAGACTAGTGATGGTGAATCTTTTAAGGGCTGAGTGCCCAAACTAAAAGGCCTTCCGGCACCAGGTGTTACCCGGTGCCAGGGGTTGGACTTACGTCCTCTGGCAGCAGGACTTCTGGGGGAGGACTTCTTCCCCCTGCCCTCCCAGGTCTTCAGCTACATCTCCAGAGATAGCTGAAGGCCCAGGGAGGGGGGAAGGGGGAAGAAGAGATTCCTCCTCCTCCTCCCGTGCCATCCCTGGCCTTCAGCTGCCTCCAGAGAGGCAGCTGGAAGCTAAGGAGGGTCGGGAAGGAGGAGGAAGAGGCATCAAGCCATTTCCTCCAGCACACAGAGAGTGGGGAGGAGGAGGAAGAGGCACACACCTATTCCTCTTCCTTCCTGACCATTCCTGAATGGCAGCTGGAGGCCAGGGAGGGTCAGAAAGGAGGAGGAACAGGTGTGCGCCTCTACCCCCTCCCCCCCGCACCATCCCCGGCCTTCAGCTGTCTCCAAAGAGGCAGCTAGAAGCCAAGGAGGGTTGGGAAGGAGAAGGAAGAGGTGTGCACCTGTTCCTCCTCCTCCACTGTGCTGTCCCTGACTTTCAGCTGCCTTTAGAGAGGCAGCTGGACGCCAGGGAGTGTTGGGAAGGAGGAGGAACAGGTACACACCTCTTCCTCCTCCTCCCCCCTTGCCATCTTCAGTCTTCAGCTGCCGGGAAGGAGGAGGAACAGGTGCGCACCTCTTCCTCTTCCTCTTCTTTCCCACCTTCCACGTGCCAAGGGAAATGGCTTCGTGTGCCATCTCTGGCACACATGCCATAGGTTCGTCATCATGGACCTAGAAAAAGGTGTATGTGTGTGTCCTTGGAAGACTATTCCTTTTTTTTTTTAATGCACTGTTGGCCTTCAGGCTTGCAAAAATGATGAGCTTGTTGGCAAGTGTGACAAACCACTCCTGCCACCTTCACTATTTCTCTCTCTTACAATTTTATGTGACTGGTTTCATAGCCCTCATCACATACCGGTCCAAGAACTATTAATAACACACTGGTAGCGTTTGTTCAAAATTCTCACACAGAGGCCAAAATAGGTTTTTATGAAATATAAAATGGGTTTATTGTGTTTCAAACCTACAGGCATGTTTCTTGGTTTTCAAACTTGTTAATAATATTACTTGGTTATAGGTTCAAGTGTATTGTAGCTATTTCAAATACAATCCTTCCAGCTGTTTTTATGTTCACCATCTAACCACACTGACCTCTCTGCACTAGAGCTCTGTTGAACCACAAAGAGTTCTTTTTTC
>CM034701.1:255913996-255925756 GCA_020142125.1 Phrynosoma platyrhinos
GATTATGGAAACAATGTAACTGGAGATTCAAGTCACAATATTTATTTCCCCAGGTTCTAGGTGGGATGAAATGGTGTTGATCCACTGGTCAAATGCCATTGTTCCACTGGTATTGCTCCAATGGCAGAACCAGGTATAGGTGTGTGTGTGAGAGAGAGCAATTGTACTTTCTACTATAGTCCCTCCCATGAGATCTGAAAACCACTCTGGATCAGGTTTTCAAGAAGTGTAGAGAGCTAAAGACGAGTGGCAGGGTGGGGAAACATTCCCATTGTGCTAATGGATGTCTACTGGGGAAAAAAAAAGAGTTGGATTTAGGTTTCTCTTCTGTTTCTGTACTGTACTGGCATGGTTCCAGGCTCCAAACAAGTGTATGTAGGCACAAGAGATTTTATCTTTCACCTTTCTGTATTTGCACTTTTGTATAATTGCTACTTCCCACATCATTTCAAGCAGGAGGATGAGACAATGAAAGAGCTGACAGCAACAGACAACACAGCAGTTGCAAGGAAGGAGTAGCTGTGCTATCTCCACCAAGTTTCTTAATTTGCTTGGTATTGACCAACAAAGAAATGATAGACACATACAGAAGGGATGTGGGTTACATAACAGTCTCTGGGACCACCTCAGGATTCTCAGCCATGCTGATCAAGCTTCCCCATGAGTAAGCAGTATTTTACTTTCTTGATCTATGAATTGCATGTTTGCTACTTGTTGAGAGCAACTTTCAGGGAGCGTATTATATTGGAACTTCATGTAATACTAACATAATTGTGCAGCTTTGTTTGGGTTATTTTCTAGGGGTCTCCACCAGACTAACTAGATCATGGAGTTTTCTTTTTCATGAGAAAGTGATACCAAAAATACAGCAGAGTAGCAGACTAACAAGTTCTAATTGGACCACCCTAAAGTGGAAGCTACATGGGCCTCCCTTTCCCAAAACATACCCTCCAAATTTGGAGTCTTTTCCCATCTGTTTTCAGGGGAATTAGTATAGTCTCCCACCATGGACCCCTTAAGAAGATTTTGTGTAGGGCACATAGCTCATATTGTATGTTGGACCATCCAAACTATAACCTTCAAATCTGGTACCAGTTCATCCAGCTGTCATGTGGGGTGCACTACCAGGCTTTCCCAGGTCATAAGGCAGACCATCCCAAACATATAGTCAACATTACTTTGAACTCTTTCTTTGAACTCCATCCAGCTGTTTTTGCATGATGTTAACAAACAAGTGGGCAGACAGAGATGTATTTTTATTTATATAGATAACCTAGTTTAGTAGGCAATGTTCACTATAGGAGAGGACATTCTGACCTGCCTGCCCTAAGGCCAAGAAGTCAGAGGAGCCAGGATCATTTCAACAGCCTTCTTTATTCAGAAACAACAGAAACCAACAATACAGCACAGTAGCAGACTAACCAGTTCTAAATGAATCATGGAGCCTTCTCTGTTTATTAACAACAGATATTGACTATGTAACACATGTGGACCAACCAGTTCTAACTGGATCAATTCTTATTAGATCACAGCAATGGAGATGCTAACAAAACTCAGGAATGTCCTTCCAATATACATACTACACTTTAATTTGTACGTGAGTGTACAGACAGGATATTGGTTGGTAACTAACCATTAAAAACACCAACCAACCAAGGACACAAATACAAGCTAGGATTCCTAGTAAACTACAGTGTCAAGAGTACAGGTGCAGAGCTCCTTCAAGGTCATAAATTAGCCTGTTATTTCCAGTGGTCTAGGAAGATGAATGCTAAAACAACAAGATATAGAGCTGAAACACATTTAAAGACATTTCATTTTAATTTTATTTTATTTCAAGGATTTATATCCCATCTTTCTCCCACAATGGGATTTAACAATATGCATTTTAGGCAATTAATCACTAAATCAGCTCTGCATGGGTTTGCATATCAGAAAGAATAACAGCTGTAGAGAAGGAAGTTATAGTCATAGAATCACAGATTTGGAAGCGATCAAAAGGGCCACCCAGTCCAATCCCCTGCCATGCAGGAACTCACAATCAAAACACCCTGGACAGACAGGCATCCAGCCTCTGTTTAAAAACCTCCAAACAAGGAAACTCCTTTGAAGGTTTTTAAACAGGCTGGATGGCCAGCTATCAGGCATGCTTTGATTAAAGTCACACTTTATTATTGAGTGATATGCACAGAGAGCAGTAAGCATCATCTTCAGAGTGGCACTATTCATCTTTCATGTAGGTTAGTATTAGCTTTTTTTAAAAAAAAACACCTAAGAATTTGTGTTCTGTAAAAATAAGAAATGCAGCTGGCCCTTCGTATCCATAAGGGCTCCATTCTGGACCCCCCTCCCACAGATGACAAAATATGCAGGACCTCAAGTCCCGTTCTTAATGGCAGTGGCTATGTGCACAACTGCGGCTGCATGCACGTGCCACCACTGGGGAAAATGGGATGGGATCATCCACGGATACTCCAATACCTGAGTGGCAAGTCCGCGGTTGGGGAGGGCTGACTGTACTTAAATATGCTCACTGATCTGGGTTTTTTTAGTCCACCAAAATGTTCTTTTAACCAATCAATTTACTGAAGATTGCAATCGTAAACACTTACCTCGATTCCAATTTCAAATCCACCACCCAGGCCAGCTATCCCTATCGCAGATGGAGCCGACCAGCCTGGACACAAAATGGAGACACATAGTGACTATGTGGAATACTCACTTTATAACTAATAAAAGGCATGTTGGTGCAGCTGGGAGAAGCGATACCCACCACATCCATCACTTTTACTGAAAGCTCATTTGCAAATGATCCCTTGCCATTTAGCTAGCTATATTTCAAAGAAATAGAGCTTTAAAAGAGAACATACAGTTAAGACATTTCTATGACTAAACACTGGAAAATACTATTCCAGTATTGATTGCAAACAGTTAAAAATTTCCTGTATTTAGCAAGCTCCAAAGTGATCCAAGAGTGGGTTTGAAAAACACAACCTATGTGCCATAATGTTACTATGAATTTATTATTTATTTATTTCATTTTTATGCTGCCTTTCTCCAAAAAAAGGGACCCAAGGTGGGTCACAAAATAAAAACATTTTTAAAAACTTTACAGTAAAAATTTAAGAACAGTTAAACTCTCTAGGTGAACAAATGCTTTAACAACAAAACACAGAATTAGTCATCTTACATGATGAAAGTTATCTGAACAGCAGATTCTTCCTTATTAAAACAGATTATTTAATCCAAAATGTTTTCACAATATAGTGAATTGTTTTATATAGCAGTTAGCAGTTATACAATACTTACTTGCCAGTTAGTACTGTCTCAAAACAAAGAGACAATTCATTTTTAAACTCTTCAGAGAGATTATAGCAGTTGGTAGTTAAATGCATGCCAACAAAAGAACACAGATGGTTTTTCAAAATATGTGGCTGCATCAGTAACAACTCTGTCTCAGTTTCAGGATTTTTAGGAGATTCTTCACATATAAATGTGCCAGAGGGCAGAGGGTGTGTTAAAACATTTTTAGTGCTGGAGTCCAAAGAACAGCATTATTGCTCTCAGAGGCACTCTCTTCATTTCTTTTAAAGTTGGCTGTCTTTTTGTACACCTGAGCCCTGATAGGACAATCTGACATTCTCTACCACCCTGACATTAGCTTAATTTTTCACTTCACTTTTATATAAATATGTAAAATTAGTTTTATATTCCAATGACAGTAACAAATACACCCATCCATTGTAGGGTCTGAGAATTTTTAGAATTTAGAATATTTATGCTACATAAAGCATGAGGTGGACATTCCACATACTTAATTTGGAGAAGACATCTCAGAGCTATGCCTTAACATTTCTTTCTTTACTGTTTTATCCCACTCACTATGAAGCCCCTGTTTAAATTTAAAATATTAGGCACATATTTTAGTTTGGGTCCCATGGACCTTTTGTGTTTTGCTTCTACTGATTTTGCTGAGCAATAGTAGAACAATGAAGCAAACACAGTTTTCTGTTACTATTGTTTTTAAATGAAAGGGCACAAACTTACTTCCATTTGGCAGGCGAGCTAATACAATCCCACTGCCTCCTCGAGCAGTTACCAAAAATCCAGCCTTTATGACAGACAAGATCGCAAGACCTTTCGCTTTGGCAATTACATGGGCTATAAAAAAAATTAAGTAGTTAAAGACAGTAAAGATAAAAGAATAGTAACCAATACAGAAAAAGCAATTTAGCAACTAAGCACTATCAAGCATAATTACACTATCACTCTGCCTCTCCACATTATCTTCCTGGTACAAATCCGTCAAAGTTTCATTTTAAGCAGCAGATTTTTATGCTGTATCATGAAATACTGTGCAACTCTCTTAAGTTTTGAGAACATTCTGCCAGTAACATGTACAAGAAATGCAAATTCAACATTTTCATAAGCCTAATCAAGGCATCCTTTTGATTCCATGGAGTCAAAGAATATGACACTGATTTGAATATGTCATATTCAAGAATATGACACAATTTGGAATTATTAAAATGCTATACTTATTGTAAATATACTATCAACCTCTACATTAGCAGATAGTAACAATTACAATTTTTCTTATTTCTACAAGGTTCTACCCTTCTTCTACTCTTCCAAAGTCAAAATCCCCTTTACAAGAGTTATTTTTAGGAAGATAATTTTTAAAAAGAGAGAAGATTCATAAGCAGGAAGCCACAAAGAATGAAAATAAAGTGAAGCAAAGTTAAGAGGGAGACATCTTCCCAAAAGTCCTTTAGAGAAAATGTGATTGTTATTGCTCTTATAAGTTTTGAGAACTCTTCTTTGTTCCCCTTTCTTGAGGAAGAACCACATCAAACAGCAGTGAGCTACTTATCACAGACCAAAGCAGCTGTTTATTTTGATGGGGGGAATATTTAGAAATCGATATACTCAAGGCAGGCAGGGCAGATTTCATGTTTGTGGGACCTTGCTTGTTTGTCTGTCTGTTTACTAGAGCCCCAAGATTTACCAACTGGAATTTAGTGCTAGATCTAGAAATTTATTTAATTTTTAGTACCAGAACTGAATGGAACTCATAAAGGTTCAACATAAAAACCTATATTTGGTCACTTCAAGCTTTATATATTTCAGATGAATAATTTGAGGCCAGGATGTTGTTGCTGCTACAGTTAATCAAGCTGTCATGCCAACAGATGGTCTAGAAATCACCCCGAATTCTAACAATAGTTGTAGATCTACCTTCCTAATGTGAGGCACTGGTTGAAAACAGACAGTTATCCAAACTTTTGTGTAAAGAATCAGGAACATGCCATAGGCTTGCACATTAACCACACCTTCTCTATTATGTATGGATTATGTTCTGTGTTTTCATGTGTGGCTTCCTCGTTGGTTTTGGGGTTGCCAAACCAAAGAACTTCCCAAAGTTCGAAGAAGACATTCATAATCAGTGCTGAGCCAAACTCTATGGCCGGAACATTATGATTAATCATAGTTTGTTTGGTTCATATATCACAGCAAACCATTGTTATTACAAATCAGAAAAGCAAGGAGGGAAAGAGTCTGGAAGTCTATGGGAGGACATCAGAACCAGGTCACTATCAGCTTACCTGATAATACCATCCAAGGTTCAACTATGGGTGCATCTACACTGTAGAAATAATGCAGTTTGATATCATTTTAAATGCTGTGTCTCCATCCTACGGAATCATGGGATTGTAGTTCTACAAAGTCTTTAGCTGTCTCTACCAAAGAATGCTGATGCCTCATGAAACTACAAATCCCAGGATTCTGTAAGATGGAGCCATAGCAGTTGAAATGGTGTGAAACTGCACTGCTTCTACAATGTAGATGCACCCCATGGTATAGATTCTGATATATAACTTTTTGGAGTGATGCAACATGCTATCCTTTGGACAGAATCTCTTTCAAGTTCTGATTAAGACCTTCCGCTTGGATTCACCAGGGTTTTCTAACAACTATTAAACCACATGGGTGGCTTGTACTCCAAACAGGATTACCTTTTGATATACAGAAGGTAATAGCCTTCAGACCTTCTCATTCTCTAATAGAGAGAGGGAGGCAGGGAGAGAGAGAGAGAGAGAGAAAGAAAGAAAGAAAGAAAGAAAGAAAGAAAGAAAGAAAGAAAAGAAAAGAAAAAGTGAAGGGAAATGATTCTGAGTAAATGAATGTAGATTAAGGCTGCATCTGCACTGCAGAAATAATCCAGTTTGACACCATTTTAACTGCTATGATTCTGTGCTATGGAATTCTGGTCACTGTAGTTTGTTGTGGCACCAGAGCTCCCTGACTGGGAAGTCTAAATGTCTCACAAAACTAAAATTCCCAGAATTCCATAGCATTGAGCCATGGCACTGACAGTGGTGTTAAACTAGATTATTTCTGAAGTGCAGATGCAACATAAATCAATTTAATTAAAACCTGGGGGAAGGGGAGGGCAAGGAAAGGAAAAAAGAATATACCTCATTAAAAAAAAAAAAAAAAGCCAAAGCAACAGCAAGGAGCAAAATTCTAACATCTAATCTTTGGTTTGTTTGCTGACCAAACCTAATATTTAGCGAGTAGACGTTAGTACCATTACTCAGTCAGAACTGGATAGGTAACATCTGACCCCTCTCTACAGGAAAATTCCTCTTAAATTGCCTGGAAGCCAGGATCCAAACAAGGAATGCCGAGACACACTCTGAAACTCAAGACTTTGTGCTGTTTAACCAGTACTGTGGAAAATATTGTTTAGATCTTTTCCCTATAATATACCTAGGGGTACAATTTTGTATTAATGCTCTTGGCCAATGAGGACTGAGTATAGGGTTACTTCCACATGTACCCACAAGCCAGATGCTGTTAGCTTTGAAGTTCACACGTCCAGATGAATTATTCCAGAGTGCAAATAGGGCAGGAATGGAATAAGTCAATATTCTTTACAATTGCCACTGAATTGGTCTCTTAGAAACCATTTTAAAGTACAGTACATTGTGATTGAGAATGAAGGAGACCCCTCAAGTGACTGCTGTTTTCTTGAATGTGACACCCGCTCTTCTAATGGAAATGATTTCCAGAAATCTGGGATCTTGTAATGTAACTAACATTTTCTTAATCATAGGATTCATTTCATGGTGTCAGTATTTAAGCAAATATAGCAAATATTAAGCAAACATTTTTCAATATGATAAATTCAGAGACAAGACCAGAGCTGAAAGAAAGACAAATTCAAATTTCAACAATAACAAAAGCCATTTTTGAACCAACCAGGTATGATCTTGTCAGGACCATTTCTGGATGTTATTTCTGTGAACTCTCTTAAAATCTTAGCTGCTTTTTTAGCTTCTGACTTCAGGTTGGAAGGTATAGGATTATTCACTGTAAATGAAAAAAGAATATAAAAGTATATTATAATATAAATAATATATTATACTATATTACAGTAACATAAAGATATGTCATTGGGGGATGCAGTGGCTCAAGTGGTTAAGACACTGACTCTGTTGACTGCAAAATTGGCAGGTTGGCAATTTGAGGCCCAGGTGCTGCATAATGGGGTGAGCTCCTGTCACTAGTCCCAGCTTCTGCCAACCTAGCATGTAAATGCAAGTAGATAGATAGGTACCACTTTGGTGGGAAGGTAAACAGTGTTTTGTGCAATCTTGCTGGCCACATGATCACAGAGTAGTCTCTGACAACGCTGGCTCTTCGGTAACGAAGTTGAGCACCGCCCCCTATGGCGAATACCTTTACCTTTATATTATAATACCATTTATTCTAATTGGGACAACAAGTGTGTGTTTCTTTCTTAGAGGCTCCTAAAATTTGTTTGTACCAGCCCATGCTATGTTCCTAAACATCTGGTATAAATAAGTTATACCATGGCATACGAGTAAGATGAGCACAAAGGGAGATCTCTGTAGCACCACACTGATATAAGAGTGCAATGAACAATTTTGACATTCTTTCAAAGTTGCAATGTCATTCAGCTAATGGCCAAGGGAAAGAAAGAGATGTATTGGAAAACAAAAGCAGTTAAGTTTCAGAAAGGGGTTGGCTAGTTCATGGATACTCAAAACATTGGTCTGTGAAACAGTGCCTGTCTGCAAGCTATTGGTGGCTGGTGTGAGGCATGTTCCCAGAAACAAAACAACCAGTTGTAATCAGTGGGCACAAATATGGTGCCAGTCCATAGCACATGGAGGAGCAATGCCATTCCCCTATATCAGACAGCTTGAGAAACATGGAGCTAGTTGAGGGTCAGAGATTCTTATTCTATAGCTATTAAAGAGAACTACTGCACCTTGTGTGAGTCAACAAAGCATACCACTGAGCATGAAACTATGCAGATTTCTGAGAGGTGTGTCAAGAATGATTAGCATTCTGAATAACACCTGTCTGACTATGACCTGAAAGGAGAGACCTATTTCTTAAAAGTGTTATGTACTGGGGTAAATACACAGGGTTTCACTGTAGTCTTTGACAGTGCAATTGCAGTCTAAACAGAACTCACAATATGTTATGGTTCTTTTAGGAAACTATATGAAAAGCTTATGACTCATGGAGAGACTGCCATAAGAAAGGAACAAACATTTGCAATACAATGCCTATAGACCATAAAACCCATGTTTAATAGCTCAGGCATGTATAAAAGTTATAGCTCGCGTTCCTCCTGCATCAGGTCCAAATATTATCATGGCAGCTTGCAGCTACAAAAGTGTGGTCAGTTGGTCTGGTTGTAACCCTATTAGTGCTTTGCTGGTATGACTTGGATTTCAGAGTATCTGAGCAAAGGCAAATATTAGTAGAGCTTATTTGACAAAAAAAAAATGAGCTCTTGGTTTTGTTGATGATATAATGCTCTGAAATACTTTTACCTACAGAATCTCAGCAGAAAGTTTTATTTAAACATTACTTTTAGCCTACCTTTAAAGGGTAGAACACCATCTTTTGTCTCTGTGTGTGTGTGTGTGTGTATTAGAATGCAAAGGGATTTTGTAGTACCTTTGAGGAAGTAAAACTGAGTGGAAAACAGCACCACTTGAGGATTATGTAAATCAGGATTTCATAAACAATAAACAGTAGCCACCTAACTCATTCAATGCATCAGGTATGGTGAGCTGCACACTAGTCACCAAGGATGCATCTATACTGGCTGTTCAGTCTGGGGCCAATCTGAGCATTATGCCTCAGACCAACCAGACTGACCACGGTAGCAAACACACACACTGGGATGAATCTGGTGTGATGCTGCATCATTGTGCGCATGGGCCAATACCACCTCAGCCCCACAGGTGCTCCCTGCAGCTTCCTGTGAGAGCCTGGTCCGTCACTGTTGATTTTACAGAGGTCAGAATGGGGCACCCTGCCGTATGATCAACAAAGAGGGGGCTGCTGTACCCATTCCCCATTGATCACAAAGGCACCCTGACCTCAGCAGAAATGAAGATGCCGGCCAGGCTCTTGTAGGGAGCTATTTGGCCAGTGAGGCAGCAGTGGTGGCTCTGAACAGGATTCATCCACTTCCCTGTGCTGCCTAGCACAGAATGGGGGAGACGGCAATGTAACTCTGATCAGGTATAGCCATTTATCCTACCCCACCTACAGTTCTTACTGATAAACTATAGTATAATGATTTTATTTATTAAAATATTGTAATCATCCCTCCTATGGAAAAAAAGTTTATTTCATAAAACTTTCAAAAATGACCATGGAGACTGTTTTCCTGACAAGACTTGCAATGGTATTAATGTTATAATAAGGGCAGTGAGACCAGAAAATGCCTAATACATCCGTATGTACTGTGTTGGTTCATTTGGGCTTTTCTCCTTTTTTTCCCATTTGTTCTTATATGTCCCCCACATCACATAAACTTTTGTTAGAGTTCATGATGCGTTCTGGCATATTCCAAGTTCTAAGGATATTCCTCTGACTGTTTAAAGTTAAAGGTATTCCTCATTGACATGAATGTCTAGTTGTAACCGACTGTAGAGGCTGGTGCTCATCTTCATTACTAAGCCGAAGAGCCAGCGTTGTCAGAGACTACTCTGTGATCGTGTGGACAGCAAGGTTGCACAAAACACTGTTTACCTTCCTACCAAAGTGGTACCTATTTATCTACTTGCATTTGCATGCTTTCAAACTGCTAGGTTGGCAGAAGCTGGGACTAGTGACAGGAGCTCACCCCATCATGCAGTACCTGGGCCTCGAACTGCCAACCTGCTGATCTTGCAATCAACAGAGTCAGGGGGGTTGCAGACTGCAGAAATAGTGCAAATTGAGTCCACGGTTAGGGTTAGGGTTAGGGAATCATGGGAACTGTATTTTATTGTAGCACCAGAGCTCTCTGACAGAGAAGGCTCAATGTCTCAGAAAAACAAAAACAATTCCCATGATTCCCTAGCACTAACCCTAACCCTAAAAGTGGACTCAATTGACACTATTTCTGGCAGTCTGAAACCCCCCTCAGTGTCTTAACCACTTGAGCCACCATGTCCCTGACTGTTTACAGCTATCTAAATGTCGTTGAACATGACAAGGGTTAAAGCTTTTGCGAACCCACACAAGGAAATGCACAGGTGTGTAGTAGCAGCATATGACAATTATGCTCACATGCTGCTCTGCCTTTTCCAGGGGGGGAAAATCCTGTAGATGCCCTGCCAAAGAGCAAACAAGTCATAGTTAATATGTGAGGTGAATGCTTTGTTGCAGTTAAGGACAGAAAGAAAAGCCAGGTATTTGAATGTTAGATGGGTGTGAAACCTTGTTAAACACACAATATTAGATTGCCTCTCAAAGTGGCTTTGCACTTGTATAAAGCTATCCTGCTCCTGCTTTTTACTATTCCTCTTCACTGAGCTCTTTGAAAAGCTGTCCCTAAGGGTTAGGTGACTCTCAAATATAGCAGGGTGTTTGTAGCAGAGAGCGTTCTGCATGGGGGAAATGGATGCCCCAACTTGTGAGTGGAAGAGCACCTCCCCTGATGGAAAAAACCTCATTAGAGCAGGGGTAGGCAACCTAAGGCCCGGGGGCCGGATGCGGCCCCCTGAGGCCTTTGGACTGGCCCTAGGCCAGTCCTGCCCCTGCCGCCGCCGCCCGCCTGCCATGATGATATTGATTATTGTTGTTATTACTTGTTCTTGGGGTTTTCTTGGCAAAATCTCCACAGGGGATTTGCCATGGCTTTTCTGGGGCTGAGAGAGTGTGCATGCATATATTTTTTATTTTATTTTATTTTAAAAAAATCTAAATTTTTTATATTTATTTATTTGTTTGTTTGTTTGTTTGTTTGTTTTTGGTGCTTCGGCCCCTCAATTGTCTGAGGGACAGCAACCCGGCCCCCGGCTCAAAAAGGTTGCTTACCCCTGCATTAGAGCAAACCCAGTGCAACACTACTACCTACTCATGACTCCCTCTGCCTTTCCCTTTTAAATTTTCTAATTCTTTCCCTGATGCTCTCTGCCTCCATTCCTGTTTGCCATCTGTGTGCTCCATTTAAAATGGACACCTTGCAATTCTATTACTACACCAGAGTTGGGCTGGGCAAGTTTCATTTCCATTTACAACTTCTAGTTAGGCCATTATTTTTGTTTTGTTTTCAGGGGCTAATGAATAAATGGGGGTATGGGTGGTTTTGGGGAAACCTTGGTGTTGCATATGGCTCACAGGCTGCAGTTTTCCTTTCCCATGTTGCACACTGTAGTTCAGGGGTCGGCAACCTACGGCCCCTGGGCTGGTTCCGGCCCAGGTTGCCGGACTTAC
>CM034701.1:255937782-255951334 GCA_020142125.1 Phrynosoma platyrhinos
TGGTTTGTATGGGGAGATATGGTCTCTCAAATAGTCTGGACCCAAGCCGTGCCGGGCTTTATAGGTCATGACCAGCACTTTGAATTGTGCTCAGAAACGAACTGGTAACCAGTGTAGCTGTTTCAATACAGGAGTTATATGCTCCCTGTAACTGGTGTTATTAATGTGTTCACCGGGTTCCATTAAGTCAAATGCTCCCACCCTGCTTTTTTTATAATCTAGCCAACCCTTTGACTTTATAGAAGGAGGAAAGAGCTGGAGGCATCTCTAATTATTGCATGGAGGCTCTTGTGAAAAGGAAATAAATAGATAAAAAACCTGGCCATGCCTGCCTCCACCAGTAAAAGGTGTTGTGGTGCCAAGGCAGGAATGTGCCAGGAAAGGAGATGGAGAGGAGCGAAGAGAAGGACAAAGACCTGGAGGGTTTATATATAAACCCTTAACATTTGGAGGTAAATGTTACTAAGGGCAGTAAACCCTTAACATTTGGAGGTTTTCCTTTCACAGATTTGATTTTTCATGAGTTTGCAGCTGACTCCAATGTCAGTCTACCCACACTATATATATATATATATATATATATATATATATATATATATATCAGCTGCAAACTTATGAAAAATCAAATCTGTGAAAGGAAAACCTCCAAATGTTAAGGGTTTACTGCATATAAAATGGTAAGTAGGCTCAAATCCTTTTATATAAAATAGCTGAGCACTGCTGCCCTATGCCATTATATATATAAAGACTTAAGCACTTGCTTTTTAAAGTATCTATGAGGTGTCATGAAACCCAGTCTTCACAGATAAATCAGGCCTGCTCTATTCCCTTCGCCACATTGCCACTTTTGACCTTTTTGAAACCCTGGGTGAGAAAATGGCAGTGGGGGATACCAGGGGCAACTGGCCCTCTGAGGTGGTACTAGTGCTTTCACCTCTCCTTTGAATGGATCTGAGGAGCCTTGTGTTGAGCCCCCTTCCCTTACTTATCCTCGACATATCACATCAAAATCCATAATTTTGGTCCCAAGACCTAACTTTGACTTAAACAGTTGGCCCTCCATGGATTCAACCATCCATGGCTTTAAAATATTCCAAAAATATACAATTTCCAAAAAGCAAACCTTAATGTTACCATTTTATATAACGAATACCATTTTATTACACCATTGTATTTAATGGAGATTGAGCATCCACGGATTTGGGTATCCACAGGGGATCCTAGAACCAAACCCCAGCGGATACCGAGGGCCCACTGTACTTGAGGTTGACTTCTACATGCATATATATGGTACTTCTTTAGTTGCTCCTGCTTGTAAGAGGAGCCAATTGAAGGCAGCCAAGAATCATGCAGGCTCATGTTGTTGTTTTTTTTAAATGTGAAGCCATAATTTTCAATAGTTATGGATCAGATTTTGTGGGAATATGGCCTGTAATGTAGGAACCTGCAAAATTATGGGATGTTCAGCTTGGGCCATAATTCTTGGGGTGAGGATGTGGCTACTGCAAAAACATCCCTCCTTTTTGTCGATGAAATATAGAAGGGTATATCTTGTACATTGGTTTCAAAATATGATGCTGGTCAAATATCACTCTACCATCTGCTTTCAGTTTGTAACAGTAGTAATAGGTATTCTTTACATAGGAGACTATATGCTACTTAATACCTGACAAATTGTGTCTGTGAATTTCTTGTGCTGTTGTTCACTGTAAATAGCATACATTACATGTAAAGAAGAGATAGGAAATATATAACAGCTTCAAAGAATACAGAAATGTTCTGCTTGGTGTTAGTTTCTAATATGATGGGATTTTCTTATCCTCCATAAATCCCTTTGGGCCTCTCAAAAACCTGGAATGTCCTCCAACCCCTAGAGTAGGTTTTGAGGGTGAAGGGAGGAGGATAAATTATCCTTTCTCAGTACTGCTGATTAAAGAGTTTCTGCCAGTGGGACCCCATTACTGGATTCTGTCTGATGAAAGGACTCCATACTTTAATGTAGTTAAATTCTGAGCAGGATGGAAAGCTCTATGCTGTGCTAGTTGTCAAAGCGTTATTTGAAGAACCATGATCTGTAGAGAGCTATTGAAATTCTGTGAAGAAGTGGTTAGTATTGGCTGACCAGCTGCAAATGAAGACAGCTTGCCCCTCAATACCCTAAAACGGGTAGGCAACTTTTTTGAGCCGTGGGCTGGGTTGCTATCCCTCAGACAATTGGGGGGCTGAAGCACCAAAAATAAATAATAAATAAAAATATATATTTTTAAAAAATATGCATACACCTTCTCTCAGCCCCAGAAAAGCCATGGCAAAACCCCTGTGGAGATTTTGCCAAGAAAACCCCAAGCACAAGTAATAACAACAATAATCGATATCATAATGGCGGGTGGCGGCGGCAGCGGCAGAACCCGCCTGGGGCCGGTCCAAAGGCCTCGGGGGGCCGCATCCGGGCCTTAGGTTGCCTACCCCTGCCCTAAAGGCACCAGATCCTGTCTGATCATGGAAGCTAAGCAAGGTCAGCTCTGGTTAGTAATTGGATGGGAGACTTGCCAATAAATACCATATATAGTGGTGTAGGCTATATTTCAGAGGAAGGAACTAGCAAAACCACTTCAGATTCCTTGCCTAAGAGAAAACTGAAATTCATGGGGTTGCCATAAGTCGTCGGGCAACTTGAAGGCACAGACACACACACAATGGTAGGGGACTGCTGAATTTGTTCCATGCACCAGAGAGGCAAACCTCAACTCTGCCCTCTCATGCTTCAGTACCATAGCCTGAAAATCTTTTGCAACAGGAGTTGTTTGAATGGCTTTATGGACTTTTATGAAAAGGATTATCTGTTGGGGCATTTCGTGATTTGCAATGTCTGTTGAGGGAACCTCTCAAAAATAACCACTTTGTATCCTTAAAAAGTGGTAGTGTCCCTATTCTGTGCACATTCTAACTGGAAGTAAATAGAAATAATTTCATTAGAATTTGTATCTAGTTCTGAATCCTTATGATTGTAGTCTTGATCAAGACATTGAAGTTAATATGGCAACATTTGCCTTTATCTGCATACCTCAAAGGAAATAATTTGTTGCCTATTTTCTGTTATTGTCACTGGGATTATTGTACAATATTATATAGAATAGAATAAGTTACTATGTTATGTTTATTCCAAAATGCATCCCATGGTTATTATGGCATCCTGGAAGAAATAGATGAAATTACCCAGAAAATGAAACATGGACTGAAATTTAATGCAAGACTGAAGTTCTTCAGCATAATGCAGCTAAAGTTGAATGAGAGAAATTTCTTAACACCAGAGTAAAACTGGTTGGCAACAGATCAATACAAGCAGAAGAAAGTACTTTGCACAACTCGTAATTACAGGACTTGGTATCACAGGACAGTGTTAAAGGGGGATTCAACACATTGATGCAGGATGGATCCCACAGTTTCCCCCAAGACTGAACATGGAGATTGAACATGGAGCTAAATCAGGGGCGAAGTAGACAGGCGGCTACGAATGGCTTCTGGCTGCTCCAGCCACAATCAGCCTGAGACTGTGGCAACCATATGGCCCATTCTCAAAGTGAGCCACCATGGCGATCCCAAACAAACTCCTTTTAACGGTGGCTTCGGGCCATCTTAGGCGGCCTCAGAGCAGCTTCCAGACGCTTCAGGGGCATGCTTCATCTGCATGTAACACCCCCGAAGCGGCTGGAAGTCACTCCTTTTGGCCTGTCTGCTTTGGGCCTCAGTGTACTATTTGTTATCTAAAAGACTGGCTATTTCTCCTTAAGTTTCATTGATTAGTACAAAAGATGTGACAGGAAAATAGTCACATACATTAACTGGGAAGTTCACGTAAGAGGATTGCTTTTTGTTTATTGAATCTTTGAAGCCACACTTGGAATCTAACCTATGGAGAAGGGTCAGTGTAGGAAGGATTTATACCTCCTCCCAAACTGCTTTCATCTCCTGATTGAAGCCAAGCCTATAGTTTACTGATGCAGCATTAGAAAAGTGCACATCTTTAGTTTTTGCAGGAAAATAAAATTGTAGCTGAAATCAGAAGCAGATACTGCTCAATAGAAAACTTTGTAATTTCACTTTGAGCAGAATTATTTTAGCTTTTGTTTTGTTTGTGGGATTTTTGTTTTGTTTTGTTAGTGATTATAGTGATATGATTTGGTAAAATTGTCTCCTCCTGACACATAAGGATAGGAGTCATGTGTCCCTTAGGACTGTCTCTTAACTCTCTTCCTCCTTCCCCCAGCATCTGTTCAATTTTTTTGGCTGGGGGAAAAAAAGCCTTTTATATTTTACAAAATGTTTCTTTTGGAGGGATCCTACGTCCCTGAAACAATAAGATCTCCCCCAAAACAGGGTCAGGGATGACGCAGCATGGCAAATTGGTGGCTGCAACAATGCAGTGTGACCTTTGGGAGGAGCTGGAAATTAGCTGGTGTGGTGCTCTGGTTCCAAACCATGCTCAACCTCACATGCATCATATCAGTAAAGCACCTGACTTCTCAGTCGTTCTACTGAAAACCAATAAAGCCTTAAGAAACTGGTGTTTTAACTTCTAGCAATGTGATTAACTTTAAAACTGAATTCAGTTGTCCTCTAAGACATCCATGATTCTTGGTAGCTCAACTGCCTTACTTTTTTACACTACCAGTTTGTGCAGCCAGTGCAATGCATAAGAATTTTGTCAACAGTCGAGGTGTACAAAACATTGTGGAACTGCTGAAAATTATTTGAAATTTTTTGTGTGCAGTAAAGCAGCTTCTAAACTAGGGCATGGGAACAGAGGGGCTATGCAGACTTGGCTAAAGGGCCGGTTTGGGGCAGGGCAACTGCATGCCAGCCACCTCAACTCAACCCTGACGCCGTCCTGATGCTGCGTGCCCGTCCGCATGGCACGTGGAATCAAGATGCCCTCTTGGTGCAGTGTGTACATCTGGGGCGCCAGTTCTTAGGGTGGCCTTTTGCCGCCCCTAAAAGGAGCGGCAAAAAGGAGGATCAGGGCCACAACATGCAGTTGCCGCGCCCCCAATCCACTGCTCCCAGGGGTGGCTCTGTGCCGCCCCTTTAGGCAGGTCTGTAAAGGCCCATAGTTATTTAAGAGCTTGTAAATGTGGTAGGAATACCATTGTTATTGAAGATAGCACTCTTTTTTTAAAAAAATATTGATTAGAAAGAAAAATACAAAAATACAAACACAACATAAAAAGCAATACAATTAAACAAAAATGGAGGGACAACTGTATATCTTTTTTCAGGAAAGCTTCATTTATTGATGCCCATTTAGGGATAACATCATACCATTTAGTCTTAACCTTCAACCAAATTTTTAATAGGGAACGTCTAATATAATGATCATTAAAATCTTTATGAACTTTAAGTTTATTATAAAATAAATACCCAAGCCACCTGTATCTTTTATCAAACCCTTCCAATTATAATTTTTTTTATCCAATTTCATCTAATCCATAACCTAATTAAGACAATTTGCATAAAAATATAATTTCAAATTTGGTAGAGCCAACCCCCCCCCCCCCCATTTGTTTTGTCCTGCATTAATTTCAATTTCATCCTAGGTTTCTTTCTATCCCATATAAATGTTAACATTTCTTTTTGCCATTTTGCAAAGGGCTGGTCATTTATAATAATGGGTAAATTTTGAAATAGAAAGAGCATCTCTGGTAGTAAATTCATTTTAATCATTGATATCTTTTCCATCCATGATAAATTTAACTTTCCCCATCTCTAGATTACTTTATCATAATTATTTTTAAACAGATTTGTATTTTTTGTTATGAAATTTATTTCTAAATATTTAATCTTTTTTCTTGAAATTTTGATTTTTGACCAATTCCTTCCTTTCATTAGTTGTTAAATTTATTAGTAACATTGCAGTTTTATCCTTATTAATTTTAAATCCTGAAGCTTCCCCATATTGTTTGAAGATTGTTAATAAATGATCAGTACTCTACCAGATTTGCAATGGGTAGCATCAGGTCATCTGCAAATGCTCTTGATTTAAACTCATAGCCTTTAATTCTTACACCTTTTATTAATTTATCTTCCCATATTTTATGATTTAAAATTTCCAAAGTTATTATAAATAATAGCGATGATAGGGATCAACCTTGTCTTAACTCCTTTTTGAATGTTACGACTATCAGTTTTTCCCCCATTTATCAGTAAGAAAGCTTCTTGATTTTGATAAATTGTTTCTACCCATTTTATAAAATTTCCCCCAATATCCAATCTTTCTGAGACACTTAACATACATTTCCATTTATTTTGTCGAAAGCTTTCTCCACATCTATTGAATAGAATGCCGCTTTCTTATCTATGTTCTTCCCATGATACTCTACCAAATTTAACAAATGTCTAGTGTTATCTTTGATCATTCTATTAGTTAAAAATCCTGCTTGATCTTCACCTGTCCAATTTGTTAACTAAGTTTTTAATCAATCCGCCATAATAGAGGCAAAAATTTTGTAGTTGCAGTTCAAAAGTGACATAGGCCTATAATTTTTTGGATCTGTCATTTCTCTGTTCTCTTTAGGCATCAATGTTACATTTGCCTGTGACCATGACTTAGGTATCCTACCATTTGATATTTCATTCATAGTTCTTTGTAGTGGTATTACTAATTGATGAGCAAAAATTTTATAATACTGTATTCTGGTATAAATCCGTCTGGTCCTGGCAACTTACCCGATTTCATCAGATTTATAGCATCCAATATTTCTTGTATTTCTATTTTTAAAATTCAATTTCATATTTTGTTCTTCTGACATTTTAGGTATTTTTTTATCCAAATATTCTCTAATTTTATCCATTTTATCAGGATCGTCTTTATATACATTTTAAAAATAATTTATAAATATCTTTTTATATCTTTTTGTGTTGAATGTATTTAATTTTCCCTCTTTTATATTTGAAATTATTCTTTTTAGTTTTTCTTTTTTAATTTATACGCCAGTAGTTTCCTGGGTTTATTTGAAAATTCAAAATATCTTTGTTTCACATATTTAAGTTTCTTTTCTAATTCCTCAGTTATTATTATGGATATTTGTTTTTGTAAACAATATATCTCTTCCCTTAATCTGTTCTCCTCTGGATTTATTTTGAGTTCTTCTCTTAATTTAATTTCAGATTCTAATTTTTTAATTTGAGACTCCTTTTTTTTACTTCATTTCTGCACCTTTTAAAATAAAAAATAAAAAAATGATTGTGTGTGTTTCTGTGCATGCTATCATTTCAATATACTGTGGCTTATAAATGACAGCACCATAAATCCCTAATATTTTGTATTGTGGTTATGTGGGATTCAGAGCAGCACTGCTACCTTGCCAAAGCTCTCAACAGAGGTGGGGTAGTTACAGGGTTGAAAAGAGGCAGAAGGTCAGTGGGGAGGGAGAGCTGTGGAAAGGAGCTCAAGTAAGATGTTGGCTCCTTCAGGTGACTGGGTCAGGAGACCTTATGAACAATAAGCTGATATGTCCATGCATGAAAAGGGAGTGGGAAGCAGGCATAGTTGTGGAAACTACATGGAAGAGTAAGCTACCTCTAATCAGATAGAAAACTTGAAGCCAAAGCGAGTGAAGGCTTACTCCCCCCCCCCCATTTCTTGTACCTATCTGTGCAGGTTATATGTCAACCTGCAGCTATTTAGGTAGGAGTACATATATGTGAGATTGTATTGTGAAGTCACTGGACAATCTTTATTTCTACAGGGAACATTTGCCGATCTCCCATAGCAGAAGCTGTTTTTAGAAAACTTGTAACTGAGGAAAACATTGAAAAGCAGGTAAATTTTATTTTAGTCACTGAAGCCATCTTTTTGTTAGTATTATGTAAATATTTTACTTTGTTTTTCTGTAGTGGAGGATAGACAGTGCAGCAACATCTACGTATGAATTAGGAAATCCACCAGATTATCGGGGCCAGAATTGCATGAGGAAGCATGGCATTACCATGAATCATATTGCCAGGCAGGTACTGTACCCATACTCCTTTAAACGTGTATGCATATGTTCTTATTCGCAGTGGATGATAGACAGCGGTGCTGTTTCTGACTGGAATGTGGGACGCTCCCCTGATGAAAGGGCTTTAAACTGTCTAAGAAATCATGACATTAAGACGGCCCATAAAGCACGACAGGTAGAAAGAATCTGCTGTATTGTTTTCCAGAAACCATGAGAGTGTCTCATGCTTTATTCCCTCTTCCCACCACCACCTTTAATAACAGCTTTGCTTGGTATATGTGTTGAGAAAGTTATGAATATTAGAATCTTCATTGATACTTTCATTAGTCTCTCTTTTGGGAGGGGCAAAGTTGGGGATCTGGGAAGGGTCACAAAAATGATTGGGCCCCCCTGTAATTCATGGGCCATGTATTTCTCACTCTTAAATTAGAGTAATTTTAACTGCATCTTTATGATGCTGTTAGGGCAGTAATGGTGAACCTTTTAGGCACTGAGTGCCCAAACTAAATGGCCTTCTGGCATTGGGTGTTACACCATGTTGGAGGCGGGACTTCTGCCTCTCTGGAGGCAGCTGAAGGCCTGGGAAGAGGTGCGTGCCTATTCCTTCTTCTCCCCCAGCCCCCTCCCTTGCCTTCAGATGCCTCTGGAGGGAGCTGAAGGTCTGGGAGGAGGAGGAACAGGCTTCAGGTCCCATCTCTGGCACGCGTGCCATAGGTTTGCCAACACGGAGTTAGAGGAAGCCTGGTTTCAGTGCCTCTTAACAGTATATATCTTGATTCAGATAGCTTCTGTCTACATGGATATTTTTCCTCACTTTGAACTTAATTACAATGAGCTGTAGTGCTGCCTATTCTCTCAGCTTGGAGAGAACCTTTTGAATAATATTTTGCTTAGCTTTTCACATAATGAAGAATTTGGTATTCTCTGCTGCCTCGGCATGTGGCTACTTGACCCTTATTCCAGATAATTTAAAAACAAGCTGTACTCTATTAGTGATCAAGAAATTTTTGGTTGATCCTGCTGCTTGCTTCCTTTGGTTATAAAAAAAACAAAAACAAACAAACTGTTCTTGACAGCTGTCGAATGTAAGGTATAGACCAGGATCTGCTGTCTTAAACAACTTGGGTTTGGCTGGGAAAGAGAGAAACTAGAAAGGATATTGATGTGAATCTCTTCGTTATTAAAATAAGTGTTCAACAAAATTATTCTGATGTTTTTAAAGCCAGATTTATACCTGGGACTTCGATGTTAGAGAAAGGATATATCACATTAATATATCGCCGGGTGCATGCGTGCAACTCCGGATGCCATTTTGGAAGACAAAATGGAGCTCGGCGGCACGCGTGAGCGATGGTGGTGGCGGCGGCGGCAGCAGCGGCAGGACCGCCCGCGGGCCAGTAAGAAGGCTTTGACAGGCTGGGTCTGGCCCACGGACCGTAGTTTGGGGGCCCCTGACTTATGGTGACCATAAGGTGAACCTATCATAAGGGTTTTTTTGGCAAGTTTCTTCAGATGGGGTTTGCCATGGCTATCCTCTGTGGCTGAGAGAGTGTGACATTCCCAAGGTCATCCAAGGGTTCATGCTCAAGAGGGAAATCAAACCCTTATTTATTTTACACTCCACTTTTCTCCTAACATATGAACTGATGTGGCCTTACAAGGTTGAAACAAGAGACAGCCAAAAACCTGATGATACCAAGATTTTTTTTAAAAAAAAATACATAAACTCTCATTATTTATTTATTTGGAGTATTTATACCCTATTCTTCAGCCACAAAGGCTATTAGAGTGGCATACAAATGGTTAGAGGGTTCCCTGCCCTCAGGCTTACAATCTAAAAAGACATGCCACAAAAGGAGAAGGGAATGGTAGTAGGGAAGGGATCAGATCCAGCAGTTCTTCTTTCCCTCTGAGGCCTGGACCATGGCAGATGGACTGGAGGGAGGGCTCTCCTTCTTAGTCTAGGCCAGGCCTAATGGAACTGGACCTATCTGTCTCCCTCTGAGGCTGGATGGTATCAGATGGACTGGAGGGTTTAAAGCAATCATTAATTTAAAAGTATGTAAAAACATTACAGAAACATAAAAATGGAAACAAAAGCATAGCAATATTTACCCGCTGGTGGAATGAGAGCAGAGAGGGGGCCTTAAGGAATTTGGGGTTTGTTTTTGTTCTAATTTACAAAGAGTGCACAACAGTTTTTTTAAATAATGTTCCTTTAATTACTTTTACTAACCTTAACCTCATTCTGGTCCATATAAGGTTGTTAGAACTAAAAGATGCCCAATTCTTTCAATATTCCAACAATTCTTTCTGTCTTGGGGTGAGGACTAGTATTCAAACTTTTTAAACATGTTGACTTTTCCATTGTTTCAACATGTTTAAAAAGTTTGAATACTAGTGCTCACCCCAAGACAGACAGAATTGTTGGAATATTGAAAGAATTGGATATCTTTTAGTTCTAACAACCTTATATGGACCAGAATGAGGTTAAGGTTAGTAAAAGTAATTAAAGGAACATTATTTAAAAAAACTTTCTAGTGTACAATTTTAACTACAATCAAATTATATAGAGATCATTTTTCAATACTTAAACTATTCTCAATGAATATTGTGCTCTGTCCAGTTGGTGTGCTTTTAAAGCTCCAATAATTTTCAAAAATTATGAATATGAAAAGTTTTAATGCTTTAGAATCAAGTATATTTCTTCTTTAGAATCTAATTTCTACTTACAATTATGCAACTATAACAGTAGAATTCTTATTTAACAATTTATTAGAATTACATACAGATCAAACCTATTTGTTGAATTTCAGGTTACAAAAGATGATTTCCTGGCATTTGATTATATACTTTGCATGGATGAAAGCAATCTACGGTAAGTTGTGGAAAAGGATCCTTTTTGCGGCTTACGACATTTCTCTTTTTCTCTCCCTGTGTGTGTATTCTTTTCTCCACTACTGGTTCCCATGGCAGCTTAAAAAACATAACTCTAAAACAGGGGTAGGCAACCTTTCCCCTTTAAGGGCCGAGGGACTTCAGCTCCCAGAATCCCAGGAGCTATTGGCCAACATGGGACTATTGGCCAACATGGCTGAGGCTTCTGGGAGCTGAAGTCCCTCAGCCCTTAAAGGAGAAAGGTTGCCTATCCCTGCTCTAAAACATGATCAATTAATCTTTATCTGTTTGGGTTGACTATTGAGTGACATCTGGGGCATTTTCTGACCCCATGGGAATTATGGTGCATTGTCATTACTGACTAAAAACATGCAAACCAAAAAACCTTGTTGCAAACTCCTAACATTAAAAAACAGCCATAAACCATGAAAGGAAAGGGCTGTTTTTATTTTTTGCAGGAAATCTAATGTGAATGGTGGTGGTGTGTGTTAATTTTCATACTCTGTAAGGGAAGAGTCCCTGTTGACGTAAATGTCCCCCAATAAATGGTCATTCTTTCTGCCAACTGTTCTACAACCAACAAGAAAACATTGCTTGGATGTTGCAACAATCCTTGAAGCAGATTACATGTGATGCAATAATTGCTTGCTTTCTTATCACTAATCTGTTGCAGAAGTAAGGAGGATATATGGCTTATCCTGTCAAATGGTGCCAACAAATGCTACAACTTTGTTTAGAAAAACTTCTGCCACTTTCAGCTGTTTTAAAAATTGTCTTGCCATCATACTGCAAACAGGATGGGCTTTCTGGTGATATACCAGGCTGCCTACTTGGTTAATACTTCCTGCAAATGGTAAGACACGTCAGCATTGCAGCAACATCATACTTTTGTACCATATTTTATTCCATATTTTACTGGATTACCATATGTAGACTGCCAGAATGGGTATTTTCCTCTGAACATACCTGTTGTTTATCAGTGGTTAAAGCTGTCCCTGCAGTGTACCATGTATAAAGTTGTTCAACAAACATAGCCCGCATGTCCTAAAAGTTAATCAGTTTAGCAGTGATTCTGCACATCATTCTTGCTTCCCAGCTGTCAAACCTCAAGTAGCTTGTGAGTGTATAAAATCTCTTCAGGCTTATAGGTGTTCTGAAGTGGCAGCACCTTGAGTCTGGATGCCACAGTTCCTCCAAGAGTAGTAGGCCAATTGGACCTTCTTATTTGTTCCATGTGTTATGTAGTAAAACCTGTTCCTGGTTGAGGCAGTTGAAAGGTTCCTACTGCAGCTCCTCCTTTGGCTCTGGGCTTTTGTGAGTGCTGATTGTGGCAGCAGTTTGGTGAAGTGTCTGTGGATGTCTGTATCAGATATTTCCATTTCTGCCTCCCATGGCATCAGTATCCCCCTTTGGTCCTTCCTCAACAAGATCAAGTGAGTGGGCATTTGCTGTCTTCTCACCTTTGAACAGGAGGAGGAGGTTGTTTCATATCCAAGCACTCATACCATCATAATTTGCCCACAACATGGCAATTTTTAAAAATTATTTTTGTTGTGAACAGTGAAGTACCTAGTGACAAAATACAGTAGATATATTGGGATTTCTTGTTTTTTATTTTGGTTGTTTTATCCACTAAAATAACAACAACAACCCAGTACATAACAGATAGCTGAAATTTAAGGACATTGTCGCCTGAAGATTTGTTTACAAATGTTATAGCATGTTTTCCTTATAGGTCATGTTTTAAGTGAATTTGGCAACATTTCTTGTTTGGGTGGAGGGGACATCACTTTAAGGAAGTATTTTATAACGACCCAATTAAAAACAATTCAGAAACATCAAGGGGGGGGAATAATACAAAACTCCCATTAAAGTCTCTGCATTAGCATTTATTCTGTTGCCAAAAGTCTGTTTCAGTTTTAAAGGGAACTTTGCCTCCTTAAAAGAAGAACAGGGAGGGGACCATTATACCCTCTTGTGGAAGAAGGTTACTAGATAATCTAAGAGCAGCCACCAAGAACCCTCATATCCTCTCCCATGGTGATGGGAATGATAGAAAGGCCTCTCCTAAAGATCTTAAAACCTGGGAAGGCTTATATGGTAAACAGCCGTTCTGCATATAGTTTGGATGCAAATCATATTGGGTTTTATACATCGTAACCAAGCATTCTGCCTGGAAAGAGGCTGGTAGAAACTAAAGCCATCATAACAAGGCACTTAAGTGCTGCCTAAATTGAGACCCAGTCCACAGTGTGGGCATAGCATTTTGGCCCTAGTTAGGTTCCAGATACTTTTCAAAGATGGTTCCATGTAGTGTGGGTTGCAGTGATCTAAATGGTATGTGACAAAGGGATGTGGTCTTGTGGCCAAATCAGATTTCTCAGGAATGAGCCCCACTGGCACACTCACTGTAAATACACTGTGTGCCACTGGTGAATCCTGGGCATCCATGCATGGGACTGAATCCAGGAATACACCTCAAACTATGAACCTGAGTTTTCAGGGAAAGTGTTAACTCCATCTAGCAGTCAATAGGAAAAAAAAAAAGGGATTTGCAATTTCATTGACAAAAATTATTTAATTTTATTGTATGGTTGGCCTTCAGTATCCACAGGGATCCATTCCGGATCCCCATGCGAATACCAAAATCTGCGGAT
>CM034701.1:255951434-255964615 GCA_020142125.1 Phrynosoma platyrhinos
TATTTTTTTCTAAAACATACATAGCTTGTAATTAGTGTTAACAGTCCTCTTTCCTTTTACATTGTAAACTCTGTAAGATATGCTGATGCCAAATAAATGAATACTTTCATGCACACACAAACACATATACTTATGATTGAATGTTGCTTAATATTTTGTGTTGCAGAGATCTGAAAAGAAAAAGCAATCAGATTCAGAACTGCAAAGCTCGGATTGAACTCCTTGGGAGTTATGATCCAGAGAAACAGCTTATTATTGAGGATCCATATTATGTAAGCATCTTAGACTATATAGCCCTTTACTACTCAAAATGAATGTTGTACTCCATAAAAAAGACATTGTTTCCAACTTCAGTTGGTATATTTGATTTTTTTGTCTTTTTTTCTAGGGGAATGATGAGGATTTTGAAACCGTTTATCAGCAGTGTCTTAGGTGTTGCAAAGAATTCTTGGAGAAATCTCATTAACAGGGCTGACTGTTTCTAAAAGTAATGTTTAGTAATTCTGTAAAGATATTAATTAAAAATCTCAATTAACATTAAATTGTAATATTGTACCTCTAAATTAGATCGCATTTGAACATTGTTGATTTTAGTTTTGTACTGCATCTGCATCTTAGTTTCTTAGAATAAATATTGACCGTGACCAATGTCAACATAAAGGGGGGGGGGGAGCACAAAGCTAAAAGAACAAATGTAGGTGATTCCTGGTACATGTTCTATGTATTATGTATAAAAAATTCTGTTTGCATCCTCTAAATACAATACAGTCATGTCCGTTTTTTTTATTTAACCCTGATCATTTTTCTTAAAGCCATACGTATATTTTGAACCTCCATATTCTTGTTTTGTCAGATTATTAAAGAGTAGCACCATGCTCTGTTTTTACAACATTCTGCATAAGGTACTATACAAAAGTTAAGGTGGGGGGTAGACAAGTGCATAAATAATTATGTGTAGGTTATGATTTCCATCCCTGCAGAGTAGATGTGATGTGTGAATTTGCCTCTGGTACATAAATATAGGAGAAGCTCAAAACACACGCATAGCTCGATTTATACTATTTAGATATTTTATTTTTTAAAAATCATCTGGCCCTGACAACTGCTCAGATCCTGTCCAATGGGAGCAGAATCAGTGTGCTTAGCTAGCCTTATATATAGAAACTACAAAATTCTAATTACTACAGCAAAGAATTTTAATTTTTTTCATTTTAGCATAAGTGTATATAATCCTGGTTACAGTTTGTTGAAAACAAAATACCTGAAGTATTAAAGGGAGTGAGTTAAATGGCCAGTAATTGCTCTAACGAACATTATCACCTTTTATATCACAGGCATATCACATCCCTTATTTATAGAAATATACGGGCATTGCAGACCAGCCTAAAGGGCCAGCCTGGGGGTGGAGTTGGGGCGAGTCGCCCCAACCCCAGTCCAACACTGTCCTGACACCATATGCATGTTGCGTGGCATCAGGATGCCCTCCCGGCACAGCGTGTAGACATGCTGCACTGAAAGGGCATGGAAGAGCTGCGGCGCCAGCTCTTAGGGAAAAGGGAGGATTGAAGCCGCGGCGTGCAGTTGCTGCGGCCCCAATCCACTGCAAGCAGGGGCGGCCCAGAGCCGCCCGTCTGCATAGCCCCACAGAATAGGAGATTCTTTTTTTAAAAAAAATGCATAATTTTAGGTGAACTTTTCTACAGACAATGCCATGTTGACTATCTCTTTTTTTATTTCTTGTGTTTACCTCTTCATCCTTATGTTTTGTTGTCCTTGATATTTTCATGCAGAAATTATATCTGGCTTTTGTTTCTGTCCCTAACAAATTCATCCTTATTGTTGTCATGCACCCAAGAGGTACACCAGTTATTGATGATCTTTGGAGCTTTGCTTCCTGCTCTGCTTGTAGGAAGTTTTAATGTTACTTTCCAGTTGTCTTTCTTCTAATTAGAACATGAGACAGGACTGTGTCCCTTCTGTACAATTCCTAGAGTTTTAGAGAGCTATGAAGAGCACATGAATAGAATCCTTCTACATTATGCCATGCTATTGCCTACATTGATATCACCTAGCTCAGTACATAAAACATATCTTTGATCTCTTGCTTAAAGTGTCTTGAGCTTGATTATCAGTTACACTTTAGCTTGACATCTTCCTAGCTTGGCATCTCCCTATTCGTGTCAGGGTGCCCTTCCTTGAGGAGCAGTCCCATGCTGCTGCTTCAGAACTAAACCAAAGAAAAACTTCTCTTGCACAGAAACATGAAGGAAATGCCATTGGGTTCTAAAATCATTCAACAAACTGGTAAACAGTGAAGCATGTAAGGTGTATCCAGGAAAGGGTGTGATTTAATTAAATTGCCCTGTATTACAAATAGCTAGACACAAAGCAATACACAGCATATGCTGAAAGATGGTGACATAATTGATAACTTGTAAATAGGCAGTGCATGAGCCTACTGAGTTTTTGCACTCTGTGTAGTTCAGTACTGCTTGGCTGGCTGTTGGAAAGATAAGACAGCCTTCTACAGAATGCTTGCCAAGATCTGTATCTTCTACTAGATAGTATCAATAAAGTCATGCTGCAGACATGAAAATAACAAATGGTTATAAATCCCTCTGGCTGGGAGTAGTAGCAATCACTGTTTAAGGGAGTATTCCTCATGATGAGTATATGGTTGAACACTTTTTCTCCACCCTTTGGCTGCTAATCTTCAAACTGCAGGCATTCTGTGGTATGCCCAGATGTTTGGCTTCCATAGGAGTGAGACTTTGACTTTTGCTGAGCCGCATAGCTGCACTTCTTTTGAGGCTCATGGACTGGTCTGCTGCATTATGCCTAAGTGTTAGTGTGCTAGAGGAAAAATAGTGTATGGTACTTGTGAAGCATAAATTCATTTGTTAGTCCTGAGTTAAGTTGCTCCATTGAATCAGTGTAATTTTTTTTTTGGTCAATGTGTGTATTCTGCTTGGAACTAACAGTTTGATTTAAGCTATAATAGACACACAAGTTAAGGTATTGGTAAGCTGTCTGAGAAGCAGGAATACTCTTTGAGATGAAGTTCATATTTTGTGTATTTTGAAGCATTGATTTGTAACATGTTTGGATCACAGATTCCTGTGGGAAATCTAATGAAAACTTTGGACCCCCTCCCAGAAAAATGCACAACACAATTCTCAAAGTGCAGAAAGCAAATCAAGGGAGAGAGGAATTGCCTGCAGTTCAAACCCATTGAAATCCATCCAAGGAGCCTTTAGAAGTGTCTAGTTTAAAATACATCAAGGCTTGCATTTAAATAGAGGCTGTAGCTCATTGGATGGAATACATACTTTTTCCATAGAGAGGGTCCCAAGTTCAATCTTTGGCATTTCCAGGTAGCACTATAGGAACCTATGTATATGGCCTTAGAGGCCTGGTGCTAGTCTGTGTCAACAATACTGTAATGGGCCAGTGATATAACTTGATATAATGCAGGGCAAGGCTCTATAAATAGTAGTTTTACCTTTGCATTCTCCCCAATAGATTTATGCAATCATAATTTCTCTTTAATAAGATATTGTACTGAAGTGTTGCTTAAATATCCCCTATTATGTTTTAATAAAGATGTCAAGTTTTATTTCCATAAAGTTTACAGCTCAAGTAAGTAGGCAAAGTAGTAATTAGCTTCCAGGTCTGTGATTTGACAGTTCAAGACCAAATAAAACAATGAAAAGATTAGCTTAAGTATATTGGTCCTTGTGATGTTTTCATTTTATGATGTGGCCAGTTATTTCCTGAGTACATCTAAATAAACTGTGGATGAAATACTGATGCACATTTAAATCCATCATAAACAGAATGCCTTTCTGTGATTGCTGTTATATTTATATTTACAAAAAGATCAGATCTCCATCTTAAACTATTTAAAAAGTGCTTCATATAGTTATGTTTCTGTCCCTTAACAAAAGTAAATACTCGGAGGAAAAAATACAAATAAGGCTCATCTTAGCTTCATGAATTACATCTTCACAGTTGAGCTGGATAAAATAGGCTGTTCTGGTAAGCTATGACAACAGCATGTTTCAGCCAATCATGTCTGTGAAATTTTACTTTAATTTTTATCATGGATATGGTTACTGTGATGTAACTAGCTTTTTTATTTTAAGCAGCAGAAAATTTTTGATGGTTATGATATTAATGAGTAACTAAATTCTTCCCTAGGTATATTTGAACATCTGTTCCATATAGGGATCACTACCTATGCTGAAGAGAGCCTAAATGGTATAGTGATTTGAGTGTTGAACTCATGGAAATCAGGGTGCAAATCCCCATTTGGTCATACAAACCCACTGGGCAGGCCACACTCTCTCAGTCTCAAGAGGGCAATGGTGGATGAATCTTGCCAAGAAAACCTTATGATAAGATTGACAGTGACTTCAGGGCAGAGAATAAACAACTTGTAATGAGCTCAGCCTATACAGGAAAGGTCCAACTCTTTTAAGACTGGGAATTACTGTTGCCAGCCTGAGCATGCAAGTTTGTAGCAAATATCTGTGACATGGGCTTTCTCATATCCTACCTTTTTAAAAAGTTAGAAGAGAGTACCTGAGCTGTACTTGCCTCAGGTACAACCCTGCCCAGAACCAGGTGTGCGTTGAGTATGTGTGGGAAACATTTGGTGGGAAAATTGTAGTGAAGAATAGAGGTGTCAAGCAGTAAAGCTCTTGCCAAACATCAGTTGAGATTAACTGATAGAAATATTATTAAAGCATGTGTTATGTAGCATATAGAAAACAAGCCTACCTAATGAAGACTTGGTTTCAACAAAGGAAGCTGTCTTATCAAGTAGTACTTTAAAGTTCTTTTCAGAAATGTAGATAGGAGTGATCTAGTAGACATTGTTGATGTGTTTTCCCAAAAAGGTTTGACATGGTCATATGAAAATAGGTACTATTCATTCAAAAAAAATTGTGACACTGTATTTAACTGATTTCAGTACAAAGCTAAATGGAGAACGTAAGGAGTAGGCTAAACTGAGGGTCTTTATTGCCACCAGTGCTGAGATATGATCATCCACTGGAAGTGACCAGTGGTTGATTTAGGATAGATAGCAGTGCTACTCTTTATAGTTACATAATTAATTTTTGTAATTTATTACCATGAAAGATAATGCTCCCTAACTTTAAATGCATTTAATCAACTCATGAAGAATGGTTTACCGCAGTTATGATCAAAAGCAGTCTACCACTCACTTCCAGTACTTTACATTTTATAGCAGGGGAGAAGTTTTATTTCCAGTGAACTTGGCAGAAATGTTTAGCTGAACACTTCATTAGCTACATTTTATAGAATCATAGAGTTGGAAGAGACCACAAGGGCCATCCAGTCCAACCCCCTGCCATGCAGGAACTCAAAATCAAAGCATCCCCAACAGATGACCATCCAGCCTCTGTTTGAAGACCTCCAAAGGAGACTCCACCACACTCCAAGGGAGTGTGTTCCACTGTCGAACAGCTCTTACTGTCAGGAAGTTCCTCCTAATGTTGAGGTGGAATCTCTTTTCCTGCAGTTTGCATCCATTGCTCCAGGTCCTGTTCTCTGGAGCAGCAGAAAACAAGCTAGTGCCCTCCTCAATATGACATCCCTTCAGATACTTAAAAGAGGGCTATCATATTCCCAAATATGGGGATATGATATTTAAAGACATCCCTTCAGATATTTAAAGAGGGCTATCATATCCCCATTTATATTCCTTCTTTCCTTTAAGGAGCTCAAAACTGCCTATTTTTGTTTTCAGAACAATTCTCTGAGGTAGCTTAGTGTGAGAGTGGCTTCTTCAGTCACTCAAAAGACTTCATGGTTGAATGGAAATTTGACTGACTCTTCCTAGTCCAAACACACTATTCTAATACAGCAGGGCTCTTAGTGTTCTTCCCTCTCGGCCGCAAATAGTTTTTCCCTGCCAAAGGATGACATATGTACTGTTTTGGCTGGGTCTTAAGTCTGTGGGTCCTGTCCCCTTGAAGGGGAAGGGTAAGAACCATTTGTGCACAAAAATTAGCAAAATGACGCAAAGCTAGTTAGCATTAATAGGCAGACTGAGGAAAGTGATAGCATGAATGATTGGTATTTAGTGTTATAAAATAACTATTTTCAAGGATGCTTTTGAACATTTGTTATCTTCCATTGTGTGAAGCGACACTTCACCTTTTAAAAATTAGCTTTACTTTGCACTGAATTGCATAATACCGTACTTTGTTGTTGTTCTGTGCCTTCAAATCGTTTCTGATTTATGGCGACCCTAAGGTAAACTTATTATGGGTTTTTCTTGGCAAGATTTATTCAGAAGAAGTTTGCCATTGTCTTCCCCAGAGTTTGAGAGTATGACTTACTCAAGGTCACCCAGTGGGTTTTATGGCCAAGCTGGGAACTGAACCCTGCAACGCTGGTCTCCATAATTTTAGCCCAGCACTCAAGCCACTACACCAGTTTGGCTCTCATTTTTCTATTCCTATTTCATATCCTCAAAACTGCAGTTAGGAAATACGAAAAAATATTCATGAAGAACCAGCTTATATACCAAACACTTTATTCCATATGTATGTTATTTACAGTATTTACATATTGCACATTTAACTGGAATGTTTATACCTCTATTGTACAGAAAACAGATAGCATTTTAGAGTGGATGCAGAATCCAAGGTTTACTTAAACATGTTTCTTTTGCACATGGCATACAGTTTTCACTCAGTGAGTCCAACATAACAGATTTAGGAAAAGGCTGGAATGAAACAGTTTGACCTGCATAAAAAAAAGAGATAACCTTCTTCACAGGAAAGTTTTCTTGACAGTGTCCCATGATGTCTCTAAATAAAATAATATTCATACTCGGAAGTCTGATGATACTCACTGGATTTTTGGCAATGCAACACTTCTCTTGTAGGGAGTATGAAACATTTTAAATTGTTTTGGTAGTGTTTCCACCATAAAGAATGTGTATCTGTAAACAGCAGTGACAGTATACAAAACACATGTTTAAAGATTTATGGGAAGTAGTCCGTCAACTTGCAAAAATAAATTTCTTCACAATGGAATATGTTACAAATACGTTTTTTTAATTTCCCTGTTGGTTTCCAAGGCACTTCTCTTGGCACTATTCCTTTGATGATAGTGGCATCTGAAACAGAACAGAACAGACACAGACACAAATGATCAATTTCTGATTTTCGTAAGAGGGAAAATGTTCACTTTAATTTTCAACATACAGTTCAACATATACAATAACTCCAGACTGGTTTACAGATTCTCATGTAAGCATCAGTAATTGAGAAAAACCCTTCAGTTTATGGATCCAGAGTTTGGATAACCAAGGATTATGCTATGTTTTGCACTCATTTTGTAAAATAAGAGGGACCTACTTCAGAACATTGCAGTATGGAATGTATGCAAAACTCAGTTCTGTTCCTTAAATAGTTGATATTCTGTCATCACTGAGCTTGTTCAGTCTTCATTATCTTTGAAGCTTTTTTCCTTTACACTATTCATATAATTTCTCTCCTTTTAAAATGCATTACTTGTACTTTCCCTGGGGTGCCATTTTGGCTACATGAGCAAAGCCACTGGGAGCTGAAAGAGCAGCAATAAAAGGAATAAGTTTGAGCTCCTTTACTGAACTTTTATTTTGTGAATGATATTAAATAACCCTTTTTACACTAGAACTTGAAGGTACTACATTGCTGTGGGTTGCAGGAGAAAAGAACTGGGTATCTGTTGTAGGATGCAGGGTAACATTGTGGTTAAGCAAAATATTTTATTGAAAAACAAGTTTGCACTTTAGAAAATAATTGCAACTGAATTTGCATACTGTCTTACGCTTTGAGTTTGTTATACAGTCGGCTCTTCGTATCCATGGGGATTCTGTTATGAACACCCCATGGATAGCAAAATGTGTGAGACCTAAAATCGTGTTGTTCCTAATAGCAGACCGACACATGTATAACTGCACTGGCACAGCTACATGCACGCACCGCCATTGGGGAGAAAAGGGTGGGGGCATCCATGGATGCTCCAATCTGCAGATGGCAAGCCCACAGAAGAAGAGAGCCTAGTGTAATTGAATTACCATGGCCATGTTGATCACTTCTACATTATGCTCTATTAAAACATGCATAATAAGCCCATAGCTGCAAATGAACAAACACCAAGTGTCAATTATGAAAAAAATGGTTGCTGATTCAAGTCCTGAAAAATTAGCTGTACTCAGTGTGCTTTGTTTTAAAAGCAAATTCACTATCTGCTACGTACATACTGCTACAAGTAATTAATGGTTGTGTGTCAGTCAGTCTGTTGCTTTCTGGTGGAGGAAATCCTTTTTATTTATTGTCAATATTTTGCCAAAGGAAAGATCTTGAGTCACTCTCTGTGGCTAAAGTGTTCCCCTTTCAAAGAGCTATTATTTTACCATCAATACATTTATCATACCTACTACAACTGAGATGTTACTATGCATATACAAGACAGCATGTAATTGCTTCTTTCAAAAAGCTCACCTTATCCTTCCGTGCACATTGGACTTACTGCCAACCGAGTAAGAAGCCTGGCACATCTTTTATAGTCTACAGTGAAAAGATCATAAATATATGTTAAGAAAAGCCCAATTTTGACATAAAAGTTTTAAAATGAAGAACCTGATTTAACTTAAGGTTGTTGTCTTTTTTTTTTAATGATGACCTTGTACAAAGCAATATAAATCTGCAATTCATTTTGAAACAATTTATTTTGAAATACATTTGAACCTGTGTATATTTGAAGCTCACTGTGTATAAATAGATGTTTAGATTTTTTTTTAAAGGATGCTTATACGCAGTTGCATATATAATCCCATCCAGACTTGTTTGGGTAGGAAAAGCACTCTTGCGCTTGGACTTATGTCTGAGTAAATATGTGTAAGATCAGTAGGCATGTCTTTAATAAAAGAAACTGTGTTCGAAAACATACAAGTGAACAGGTATGTACCAGCGTGCCTGTAAACACCCTCTTGAAGAAGAATTTCCAATACCTGTATAGGCAAGTTAGGTATGCAGATTTGCAAGTATGGCTTTTTGAAACGAAATCCTTAGTTGATCTGTCAAACTGCTGGTCCATGTCCATGTTCTACCTTGAGCTCAAAGGCAGGACATAAATGTAAAACTTCCTCTAGTCTATTAATATGTTGGATAATATATGCTATAACAGGGACTATAACTTCCAATCCAGACTTATGCAACAGCTTTCCCTACAAAATTAATTCAGATAGTGTTATGTGAACTATAATGTAAGGAGGTTACACATATGGAGTCTCCATGTTTAAATGTGCAACCTAATTTAAACGTCAAGGATTAATATGGTTCTCTCTTTAAAGTCAGTAAAACAAGTCATTTTCCCCCTAACGTGGTAAATACCTTGTATTTGACTTGCAAATGTAAGTAGTTCTAATAAGCAGGTGCCAAGAATGGATGGAGAAACCTAATCTAAAATAAAAATATGAGAGACGCTGTTTAAATGACTGTCAAGTCAGGCTAAGGCTACTGGGGGAAGAGAAGTTAAAGATGCTCCATTAAGTACCTTGATGAATGTGACATTGTTAAGCATGCTATCCATTTGCTATTTTGTCAAATGGGAGTTCCCAAACATTGTGAAAGACTCATCAGCACACTAACTTGTGTTGTGGAGTAGATGGAAATAGATTTTGTGGATGAAAGATTCATCCAGTTGTATAAATTATGTGAAGCACACAGTTTTTCAGCTGTTTACAGCCTGTAAGAAACTTATTTTGCTTCTTAATGCTTATGTACAAAATCCCCAGACTGTGTTATGTGTGGAGGTATGTAGTAATCTGAAGTCTTATTTCTTCCCCGCTAGTCCCTTCTATCTTTTGAAAGGGACAAGAACAAGGGCATTGTCATTTAGAATTAGCACAGGTTACATGAATTTTGCACTAGAGCTGAAACTCAGTTTTTTAAAATGTTCTCCAAGAGAAACTACTCTCAGAATTAACTCCAGCCTTTCTTACTTGACTTATAATATTTTTGTCATTAAACTGTTCCAGAATTGCAGAATAAAGAAGCTGGATAAAGAAATAAAGATAGCACAGTTCATCCAGGATGGTAAGATCAATGATGGGAGCGGGGAAGCAAAATTCTCCATTACGCAATACCTTTATTATGTGTTGCTCAACTAGATACCTGAAAAGTGTGCAAATATTCAAGTTTTCCACAACTACTCATCAGCCTAAGAGGTACAATAAGCAGGAGATAGCTGAAAAAATATCAAAGTCCCAAAACTTGGCCAGATGTTGAATCTTAAATTTAGTTTTGCAGGCTGAATGGATATAACTGGCCACACATTGAAGGAATCAGATTCTACCCAGTATTCTGGGATAAAAAAGCAATGGATGGATGATCCCTACTTATAAAAGTAGAATAGTTCACTAGTTCATTTTTATGGACTACCTTATTTTCCTGCATATAAGACTACTTTTTAACCTGCAAAATCTGGTTAAAGTGGGAGGGTCGTCTTATACGTCGGGTATAAGGATAAGGAGGATAGAGGTGCTAAAACTCTATTTTTTGACTGGAAAAATAGGGGGTTGTCTTATATGCCGGGTCGTCTTATACGCCGGAAAATACGGCACCTTTTCAGAATGGTGTACTTAGTAAAAAAAAAATGTGTGACAAGACTTATCACTGTTTAAAGGATCCTGGATTATGACTGGGTTATGAACAATGAAAGGGAAATGCATTATATTATTAGTCCTAATTTTAGCACCATCTCTGACTTGCCAACTATAGTGTTAGGAAACAATTTTTCAACTTTTTTTATCCCATTGTTGAAAAGCCAAAACATTTGATTCATTAATGTGTGTTATCTGATGAACTAGTAGGTTCCAAGTGATTCCACTGTTGACATAAGAGTTGACATATAATTGGAGTACAAATTGGCTGCTTGCAAAAAGTACTTTTTAAGGGAGTTTATGAAATTAGAGCCATTAGACCTCTCAGAGGAATTGTAGCAAGAGCAATTTAAAATAGCTTCCCATGGAATGCAACTCTATGATTAGTAAACGTGGGTTGACATAGTCCAAACCGACAGGTACTATTTATCCACATTTTGAGCTTCATTATATCTAGCAGTGGTTCATTTGATTGATTTTACTCTACAAATTCCTAAAATTAGCATCCCCCTCACTGCAATCCTGGCATCCTCCAGATGTGTTGGACTATAATCCCCCTCACCACTAGTAATAAATTAAAGATGATGGGAAGTGTAGCTTAATGCATCCAAAGTGTACCAGGCTGGGTGTGGCTGTTCTAATGCAATGAATGAAAATCTCACAGCCTCAAAAACTGCATTTAGTGACTAGCCACTGGTTCTAATTTCAGATAACAGCACTTACATGCAGGTATGGTACAGTCTCTCGTATGGTGGTAAAGTCTGTGAAAGTGTTTAGTGCATTTTGGACCAAAATAAAGATGTCCTGGGGAAAGAAGAGAAGTGGTAGATCAGTTGAACTGGTACCATAAGAAAGACTAAAATATACAAATGTTTAAATTCTTCTTACCTGTTAAATGGTTTAAAAACTTGTCTTTCATTCTCAGATCTCTGGGAACTATTTCTGTTGAAAGGAATAAAAGATACCCATTACAAGAATCACCTTCGATGTTCTTTACTTAGTTTCTAGACATTTCAACACAGGAGAAAATTTAAATCTTCAGAAAAGGTAGTGATGTTTTCATTGATCTTAGAATCAGGATTTTGTTGTTGTGTGCCCCCAAGTCATTTCCAAGGTTAAACTATCATGGGGTTTTTGTGGCACAATTTGTTCAGAAGAGATTTGCCATTGTATTCCCCTGAGGCTGAGAGCATATGACTTGCCCAAGATCACCCAGTGCATTTCATGGCTGAGCTGAGAATCAAACCCTGGTCTCCAGAGTCATAGTCCAACACTCAAACCATTAGGTCTTTTCTTTCTTTTGAGAGATTTTGTACGTCAGTGACTTATTTGACACAGGTCATTGATTTGTTGTTGAGTGCCTTCAAGTCGTTTCCAACTTACGGTTACAATACTGTAGGGTTCTCTTGGTAAGATTTGTTCATACATAGGTTGCCTTCCTCTGAGGCTGAGAGAGTGTGGCTTGCCCAAGGCCACCAGTGGATTCCCATGGTTGAGCAGGGATCTGGACCCTGGTCTCCCGGGTCATTTTTAGTGCCAAGATGATTAACTACATACTAGCTGATGTAGAGGCAAGGAGTGGGAGCCAGGAGATTGCAGATACAAATGTTGTTTCAGCCATGAAATTACTAGGTGGCCACAGGGAAGCCCCATTTACAGCAGCAGCAGCAACAACACTCAAACAACAACAACAACAACAATAGCAATAATAGTAATAGTAATTTTTATTTCTTTCCCACCTCTCCGCAAGGCTCGAGGTAGCGTAATAGTGTGGGTAATAGGGGTTCAACTTGGGGTGAGGGGCTCTTGATCACCTTCTGTATAAACATACAGAAGAATTTTTAAAAATGTATTGTTTTCAAACAACTTCCTACCAAAACAATAAGTGCCAGACAATGTTTTAGGAAAACATTCCTCACCCACAGAAAGGAATTGTCTCTTCTCAGACTATGCTTGATGTAAGAGGTTTGCATAATTTTGAAGTACCGTACATTAAGATTGATTGTGTGCTTCAGAACAATTTTACTTGTGTGAGGATTTTATGTTGATAGTGTATTGTAATTTATGTTCTATTTCACAAGGTATATGTATTTGGAAGGAGAATTGCTATTACTTGTCCCCTAGCTACCTTGAGGCTAGTGGGAACTGAAAATATCATGTTGATCTCATTAGGACTTATTGTTCAACAGGCCCATATAGGATTATACTGTGTGCTTATTGTCACAACTTTACTTTGAGCTAGCCAGACTCCCTTCACCAAGGGTGGGCAAATGGGACCCACATAATGTGTTTTGGCTTTCAGCTTCCATCAGCCTTAGGCAACAGTCATTGGTGAAGAATTATGGGAACTGCAATCCAAAAAATATCTGACAGCCACTGTTGCCCATTTCTGCCCTATACACTTGTCCCTCCACATTCTCTGGGGTTAGAGGCACAAGACTCCATGAATGTGGAAAAAACGCAAATTACAAAAACTATGTTTTTACCTGAG
>CM034701.1:255987263-256004332 GCA_020142125.1 Phrynosoma platyrhinos
TGGGCCGGAACCGGCCCGGGGGCCATAGGTTGCCGACCCCTGGCCTAAGCAGACAGGAGGCCATGGGCCACCCTGGGAAGCTGCACTGTGGGACTGAGGCATCACCATGCCTCGATCCTGTGGCGCAGCTTCGCCGCCCCTGAAAGGAGCGCTAAATTAGCGCTCCTTTCATAAGTCAGCGAAAGTGCGCTGCAAAAGGCTGCAGCGCACTTTCGTTGACTTTTCCTCTGCAGCGCATGGAAAGGCTGCAGCAGGAGGTCCTCCTCGGAGCGCCAGCCGTGTGGAGGGCCGGCTGCTTTGAGGATGACCTCGGGAGGGGGAGGGGGCGCCAAACGTGCGGCTGCCCCTCCCCTTCCCTGCGCCGAAGACAGCCTTTTAAGCCGTCTGCTTAGGCCCATACTCAGGAGGCCTTGTGTCAGCTGAATGGTGGCTAGGGAATAGGGAAACAATTAATTTCCACACTTTTCTTCCTGTTGCACAAGAATACAAGTAACTATGTGCAATTCATGATCGCTATTCACATTTTGGGATGCCTTTTGGGACAAATTATTTGTCCAGAAATACACTGTGATGTCCTGCATAGATTTTTTTTTTTTTGCAAAGGAAACTTTCTTTTTTGAGCAAAAATGTATGTATTTCTTCCCAAACATGTTTTCTCAGAATTACAAAAAAATCTCACAGCTGTGTTCTTTTTTCTCAGCGTTTCCCAAATGTGTGGGACACCTTTTTTTTTAATTGAGGATATGAAAAGTAACAAACATTCTTCACATCCATAGTTGGGAGCAGTTCAGTGCAGCTTCTCCAAGGAAGACAAAACAGAAAACAGTTTGAGACAAGATGCTTTGAGAGGACACAAGAAAGCAGTGATAGACATTGTAACAAAATTCCTCATGATTTGGAATTAGCACTGTATTTCTGCACATTCATGGTGAGTAGCAATAGTAGTAGTAATAATAATAATAATAATAATAATAATCTTGTATGTTTTCTGGGAATTCTCTTTGAAAGAATTCATATACTGGTGCATATGGATATAGCACATTGTACATATACCAAATATTGCATTGCCCCCTGGAAATTATCATTTTGTTACATTCTTTCTGGCAGCTACCAGAAATGGTTAGCTTTGATGATTTTTGTCCCATCCCCTGGAAATTCAGCTGCCTCAGGAATAAGAGAAGGTTTTAAATCTGGATTGGGGACATCCAAATAGAATGTTTGCAAGAAATAATAAAGTGAATTGATTGACTCAAATAGACAATTAAGGGCCTCGGCAGACGGAGGCCCCGGAGACGTCGCCAAACGGAGCGCTGCGGGACCGCAGCCTCCGCACCCAGCGCTCCTGCGGCGTCCCTGGAAGCGCTCCTTCCATAAGACAGCGAAAGTGCTCCCTAAATGCGTAGGGCGCACTTTCCCTGTCTTTTCCACCGCAGCGCATGCGGATGCTGCGGCGGGAGGTTGCCCCCGGAGCGCCAGCCGTGCGGAGAGCCGGCAGCTCCGAGGGCAACCTCAGGAAGAGGAAGGAGCGCCGCGCGTGCGGCTGCTCCTCCTCTTCCTGGGCTCGGAGACGGCTCAATAAGCCGTCTGCCGAGGCCCATACTTACAAAACAAAAGACTGTCTAGATCAGGGGTAGGCAACCTTTCCCCTTTAAGGGCCAAGGGACTTCAGCTCACAGAATCCTAAGAGCTATTGGCCAACATGGGACTATTGGCCAACATGGCTGAGGCTTCTGGGAGCTGAAGTCCCTCGGCCCTTAAAGGGGAAAGGTTACGTACCCCTGGTCTAGATGATCTAATAAATTAACAATAATCAAAGCAGTTAACATCAAAGAATCACTTCTTATGTACCTTTTGAGGCACCTGCTCTGTTGAACACTGGCAGCACATGCTAAGAGTCTCATTTCATGTTGTGAGTCTGAGAACAACTAAAAAAAAATGGCATACGATCTAAATACAGTTGAAAATTAAAAGCTGAGAAAATATATATGCTGACCAAGGAATGTATCCCTGTGACATCTTTCCCCTCCCTCTTCTCATATACTTTTATAATCTATTTTGATGAATAATATGTGTGTGTGTGTACCTTCAAGTTGCCTGTTGACTTTTGGCACCCTCATAAATTTCATAGGGTTTTCTTAGGCAAGGAATACTCAGAGGTGATTTTGCTAGTTCCTTCCTCTGAAATATAGCTGGCACCACCTGGTATTCTTTAATAGTCTCCCATCCAAGTATTAATCATGGCTCACCCTGCTGGGTTTCCAAGATCAGACAGGATCTGGTGCCTTTATGGTAGGGGTAGGCAACCTTTCCCTTTTAAGGGCCGAGGGATTTCAGCTCCCAGAAGCCTCAGCCATGTTGGCCAATAGTCCCATGTTGGCCAATAGCTCCTGGGATTCTGGGAGCTGAAGTCCCTTGGCCCTTAAAGGGGAAAGGTTGCCTACCCCTGCATGGTATTTAAAAATGGTCATGGTCCATTTAGTCAACATCAAATATTTGTTTTTCAATTTCACTAATTGATTGCAAAAATAAGTATATGCTTAGCATTCACCTACTGGAAAAAAATCAGTAAGATATCAAAGTGTAAAAATATATTAATAAATGCTAAAGTCAGAATAAAATATTTCATAGTATTTCTGAATAATGTGTATGGATACAAAATCTGGACATTTAAGAAAACTGACAGAAGGGGAATCAATTAATTTGAAATTTGGTGTGGGACGAGATTCCTATAAATATGGCGGATTTCCAAAAAGACAATTCAGTGGGTTCAAGAGGAGATCAAGCATGAATTGTCCCTAAAAGCCAAAACAACAGAGGCAATTGTACGTAGGGGGGATGCAGACCAGGGCGTCCAGGACGCCCTGGTCCGGAGCGCCGCGGGGCCATGGCAGCTGCAGCACGGCGCTCCTGCGGCGTCCTTGGAAAGAGTGCTAAATCAGCGCTCCTTCCTCAAGACAGGGAAAGTGCACCCTAAAAGCGTTGGGCGCACTTTCCCTGTCTTTTCCACCGCAGCATGTCCGGTCGCTGCGGCGGGAGGTCATCCCCGGAGCCCCGGCAGTGCGGAGGTCCGGCGGCTCCGAGGACGACCTCAGGGAGAGGAAGGAGCGCTGCGCGTGCGGCTGCTCCTCCTCTTCCTGGGCTCGGAGACGGCTCAATAAGCCGTCTGCCGAGGCCCTTTGGATATCTCACAAGACAACATGATTCACTGGAAAAGACAATAATGTGTTCTGTAAAATAGAAGGTGGTAGAAAAAGATGATGACCATGGGTGCATCTACCCTATAGGAATAATGTAGTTTGACACCACTTTAACTGCCATGGCTCCATCTTACAGAATCCTGGGATTTGCAGTTTTGTGAAGCACCAGCACTCTCTGGCATAGAAAGCTAAAGACCTTGTAATACTACACATTCCAGGAATCTATAGGCTGGAGCTACAACACTTAAATTTGTTTGAAACTGCATTATTTCCACAATATAGATGCACCCCACATTACATAAGGATTGACTCATGGCCCTGAGTTTGCAAGACCTGAGCAGAACAGTTGATGACCAGGGTTCTTGGAGATCTTTCATTCATCAGATCACCATGAATTAAAGATGTCTTGTTGGCAAATAACAGTAGCAGCAATAAATAAAAGTATTACACTTAGAGAATAATAAATCATTATTCTCTGAAGATGCCAGCCACAGATGCTGGTGAAACGTCAGAAAGAAACTCTTCTAGAACATGGCCACACAGCCCGAAAAACCCACAAAAACCAATAAATCAAAGTGCTTACTATTGGCAGATTATCTTCAGTATTGGCAGCTGAAAATGAATATAATTTGTGGAATTTGTGGATTTTGATTTAAAAAGGAATGAAATAAGAAATTACACACCCTTCTCTGACTAAACATAGCACCTGCACTTAAGAATTTATTCTCTTAGTGCCACTTCTAAGTGTAATATGAAAGCAAAAATATTTTGACTTCAGATTTAGTTGGCCTATATAAGAACAACGCGAAAACATGTTTCATTTGCATCTGCTCATGGAAGATTGGTGAAATTTTCATGCAAAGAGGCTTAGCATTTCAATTGCACTCTTGTTTCAGTTGATTAAAACAGACATAGAATTCCCATCTATATTTCATAAATGGACGTACTATAACTCTGAATGCAGTTCAGAGCACAGCTGACTATGTAAACCTAATTCTAGCACAATCAGCATCAAAACAGCATATGAACTTAGTAAAAGGCTCTTGCCAACACCCCTGCATGTAGATAATACATTTTATAATATGTTTATAATATACTTATTTACTCATAGGTCTTCAAATAATACTCCAAATGCTATTTTCCTTACAAAAAATCTTAGTGCCATAAGGATTGTTTTTGGATAATCTTTTATTTTTAAGACCTAAACAGAAATGTATACTTCCTCTGAACAACTGCTCCGTGAAATTCTCAGATTACATGCTTTATAAGAGTAATACAGGAAAGGCTGACTAAACAGACATGCTGGTAATTCTGTCTGGTTCATTGACTATCAGTTGGCTAACAGCAAGACAACTGGACTTCCTAAGCAATGGCCTCATTCATCATGTAAAATAAATAACTGGTCATCAGGCATAAACTTTCAAATATCAAAATTCTGGTCAAAGATATACATCACTAAACACTTTGTATCTACTGTCTTTTATGATATGTATCTACTGTCATCTGTAAACATACAGCATTGATTTAATGAATTAATTAATGATTTCACTTTTCCACCATTAGGTCCTCAAACTGCTTAACTATGGATGTTATCACAAGGGGAGTTGCGGGAAGAAAGTGGAAATAAACCGGACAAGTGGAAGTCTTTAATTTATGGGATTTGTCCCATTCCTCCCCGTCTGATAACTAAATTCGAATTTAAAAGGGGGTTAATTTAAACGCAAACCTGATCTTTTCATTTTCGGGATTTTTGAGGATTTGAAAAGATCAGGTTTTTGTTTGAATTAACCCCCTTTTAAATTCGAATTTAGTTATCAGACGAGGTGGAATGGGACAAATCCCGTAAATTAAAGTCTTCCGCTCGTCCAGTTTATTTCCACTTTTTCCCCGCAACTCCTCGTGTGATAACGTCCTATGTCTTGGATCAAATACTGTTTTGAACACATGGAAACATGGTTCTTTGGGGATATGAGGTTGCTCCCCTCCAATTTCTGCTGACTCTCCACAACATTTACAGACCCTGAATTGCATGACATCATTCTGGAGGACTGAGGAAGCATTACCATTCCCAGAATTTACTCAAGGGGATTATTTCCTTGTATATGTATACCTCTCCCTCCCTCTCATTCTTTCTCTCTGGCTGTTCCTGCACTGCAGACATAATGCAATTTGACTCTGCTTCAACTGCCATCCCTCAATGCTATGGAATCCTGAGATTTGTAGTTTGTTGTGACATCAAAGCTCTCCGATGGAGAACGCTAAGTATCTCATAAAACTAAAAATCCCAGAATTTGATAGCATGGATCCATGACAGTTAAAGTATTGTCAAATTGCATTAAATCTCTGGTGCAGATGCAGCCTCTCTCTCTGTATGTGTGTGTGTCTGTATAAATACAACAAGAGGGAGAGAAGGGCAAGAAGACCCATTCCATGAATAGCTTATGGTTCATGAGACTCAATCCAATTTGTTTTAAATCCCCCCTCCATCCACACAAAAAAGTGGGTGCATAGAGTGTTTTAACTTTCTGAAGGCCCATGAGCAGACATTCTTTCCATTCACAGTAGAAAACACTAGATACCTTCAATACCTTTTCAACAGGAAAAGATGGGTTTATGCTGATTTCATCCTCCTTTAAATGAATGAGCTTTTTTGATTAGATTCTTCAGTTTTAATTTCTGTGGCTCTAATATTACCTGTAACTTCATAATTTTTTTTTTTTACTGTTGGCAGTCAGTTCTAGAACTGACCATTAGCCTTTTCATACCACGCAGTTAGAGGGTTATGATTCTACTTTAGTTATCAGAGTTTCCATCCTATTGAATCCTGGGCTTTGCAGTTTAGGGAGGAAGCATTTAGAATTCTCAGCCAGGGCTCCTCTAGAGCCCTGACCAAATTACAAACTCCATGATACAGTGTTTTATAATGTTTTAATGTGATGCTTTTTAAATTTGTCTTGTACCTATTGGAAACATTTTTAATGTGTTATGGAAGCTGCCTTAGGTCCTGGCCTGGGAGAAAGGCGACATATAAATAAAGGAAATAAATTATAAATAAGATTCCTTGAGATGCAGCCATGGCAATTAAAGTGGAATCACAGTATAACTGTGTAGTGCAGGGGTAGGCAACCTTTTTGAGCTGGGGGCTGGGTTGCTGTCCCTCAGACAATCGGAGGGCCGAAGCACCCAAAAATAATAAATAAATAAATAAATACATAAATAAAAATAAATAAATAAATATTTTTAAAAATTAATTTTTTAAAAAAAACTATGCATGCACACTCTCTCAGCCTCAGAAAAGCCATGGCAAAACCCTTGTGGAGATTTTGCCAAGAAAACCCCAAGAACAAGTAATAACAATAATCAATATCATCATGGCGGGGGGCGGCAGCGGTCCCCGGGCCTTAGGTTGCCTACCCCTGGTGTAGTGTGAAAGGGCCCCACCTCAATGGATGTAAACAGCAGCTAGTACTGATCTGAAAAATTGATAGTAACTTTCATCCTAACAGAAAAGGGCAGCTAGAGGGAATGAGGTAAGTGAGGGCACTTCTTGGGGAAATGGAGACAGGAAGAAAATATCTATGTTTTCAGAACTAGAGAGCTTACAAGGAAAGCAGCAGTACTATTGTTTCAGATACAACAAGCAGCAGCAAGTGGGTACAACTTCTCTCCATGCTGCCATGTTCTAAGGGCTACCATCTTCCATACAACATCTGTAATGGTAGCACATCTGGTGGAAGCATCTTTCCAATATGATATTATGTGCACCCTGTTGGCTGATTTCTATTGTAGCTCTGTCACCACCTGAGGGAGCACAGCAGGTAAGTTTTTCATTTTTTTTTAATAAAGAAAGCAACATTGCTAGAGTTTGCTCAGTAAATCCATTTGGGGATGAGGCACCCTTGTACAGGCCAGTGGCATCCCTGCAGGGTGTGGGCTACATTGGGTGACATTCCTGAATGGGGGTGACACCTGGTCGGTCCCCCATCCCTGCAGGGGCTCCTTGGGCCTGTGCAGGTGCCCCTTGGGCCTGCACGGGTACTGCTCTGTGCATTGAGGGGTCTCAGGGCCTCAGGGAGGTCACCAGCCTGTGCAGGTGGTGGGTGGCTGTTTCTGCAGCCTGAACAGCTGTTTTCACAGCCTGTGCAGTGCTTCTCCTGCCCACGTGGCTGTTTTTCCCACCAGTGACACTGTTTCTCCACCCCGCAGGTGCTTCTCCCAGCCCATGTGGCACTTTCCCCAGTCCGTGTGGCTATTTCCCCAGCCCCGGAAGTCTCCTGGAAGTCCTGCCACCCAGTAGTCGCAACCCCCACATCCAGTGACACCTGGTGTGGGATCCCCACTGCTATAAGCTGCTCATGGGTAACCACTGAAAATATAGAGAATTCATCCCATAACCTGAGGTAGTGACAGAAATCTTTCTGTCCTTTTTTGTAACCAGAAAATGGGGCTGCATATGGAGGGAGGCATTATTTGGCTCTGACTATCATTGTAATCTTGAAACTATATTTTGTAATGTACAGGCTGATGGAGTGCATGAGGGAATTCCAAAAGAAAATCAGCATGTGCTTTATAGACTATAGCAAAGCCTTTGACTGCATAGATCATGAAAGGCTATGGAATGCCTTAAAGACATGGGAATACCAACACATCTGATAGTCCTACGAGGAATCTGTACTCAGGACAAGAGGCAACTGTCAGAACAGAACATGGAGAAACAGAATGGTTTCCAATTAGCAAAGGAGCCAGATAAGCTTGCATACTTTCACCCTATCTGTTCAACTTGTATGCAGAACATATAAGAAAAGCAGGTTTGGAACAGAAGAAGGAGGAGTGAAAATAGGAGGAAGGAATATCAACAATCTAAGACAGGGGTAGACAACCTAAGGCCCGGGGGCTGGATGCAGCCCCCTCAGGCCTTTGTACCGGCCCCAGGCCGGTCCTGCCGCTGCCGCTGCCGCTCCCGCCGCCCACCATGATGATATTGATTATTGTTGTTATTACTTGTTCTTGGGGTTTTCTCGGCAAAATCTCCACAGGGGTTTTGCCATGGCTTTTCTGGGGCTGAGAGAGTGTGCATGCATACTTTTTTTAAAAAATATTTTTTTATTTTTTTTATTTTAATTTTTTAATTTTTAAATTTATTTATTTTTGATGCTTCGACCCCCCAATTGTCTGAGGGACAGCAACCCGGCCCCCAGCTCAAAAAGGCTGCTTACCCCTGATCTAAGATATGCAGATGCTACCATAATCAGAAAACCTCACAGACCTGGAACACCTACTAAGGAAGATCAAAGAAGAAAGTGCAAAGGCAGGCTTAATTTTAAACATAAAGAAAACAAAAATAATGACCATAGAGGACCTTCACAAGTTCAACCTAGACAATGAAGAAATAGAAATAGTAAAAGAATTCTCATACCTGGGATCAAACATTCATAGAAATGGGGACTGCAGTCAGGAAATCAGAAGAAGATTCAGAATGGGGAGGGTGGCTATGGAAGAACTAGAAAAGATTCTGAAATGCAAAGCACAAACGTTAGAATCATACAAGGCATTGAATTCCCTATTACCATGTATGGATGTGAGAGCTGGACAGTTAAGAAAGACGATAGGAAGAAAACCAATGCATTTGAGATGTCATGCTGGAGAAGAGTGTTGAGGATCCTGTGGACAGCCAAAAAGACATGCTAATGGGTCCTAGAGCAGATCAAGCCTGAAACCTCCCTGGAAGCCAAGATGATCAAACTGAGGATGTTGTACTTCGGACACACAATGAGAAGAGAAAACTCATTAGAAAAGACAATAATGGTGGGAAAAGTGGAGGGAAGTAGGAAGAGAGGAAGGCCACTTGACAGATGGATGGACTCTGTTAAGGAGGTCATGGGTATTGGTTTGCAGGATTTAAGCAGAACAGTGGAGGACAGAGTTTCTTGGAGATGTCTCATCCATAGGGTCGCCATGGGTCAAGATCGATTCAAGGGTAGTTAACAACAAACAGGCTAACTCCACCTCTGGGACAAAAGACTTCAGAAGATGCAGAAAAGCTTTATTTAGCAAGCAAAGCAAATCATAGTACATGGGTGTTGTCAGGATTGAGGAGTTTTCCCCAGTATACTTAGAGTTCAAACAATTCACCCAATACAAAAGCCTTCAACCTATTTGCTAGTAATTCAAAACATATTATTTAACAAGATCTGGCCCCTCCTGATTTTCACTCTGTACCAAGTTACAGATTCCCACAAGAACAGTCCTGGTAACTGGCAACTCATACTTCCTCCCCACACATCTGCTCAATATCCCAGGCTGCGCCTAATACACAGTCTGTACGCCTCCCAGTCCCATCAGTAGAATAGCATAGCCTATCATCCTGCATTGACACATATGTTCAAATACAGCAATAAACATGGCAAAAAATTAAGTATGGCAGGAACATATCTGGACCATGATCTGACATTTCACCCCCCCCCCATTCTATATATACCCTCTTCTTTAACAACAATACAGTATATGTTTATACTAAATGTGACAGCCCAGCATTGGTCCAGTGCTGGCTTATCAGGATAGCATGTGTGGACCTATTTCACCAATTTAGGGGCCTGGGTATCCTAAGAATCCACTATTCCTGCTCCCCTAGTGAGAAATGTTTCCACTATACAACACACTATAATTTATCCTTGTGAACTCTAGAGTCCAGGATATCCATCACCTCAAAATGTTGATCCTCATCAATCAGAATGGGTAGTGGCAACTGGCTATGGCTCTGTTTCTGCTGTTGGTTTCAGCAGCTGAAATGAAATACAAGGTGAATGTTTTTACAGGTTTTAAACCAACACTAGTTCAGCAGTCATAGAATCTTAAGAGTTGGAAGAGACCACAAAGGCCATTCAGTCCAGCCCCTGCCATGCAGGAACTCAGAATCAAAGCACTCCCAAAAGATTGCACAACAGAAATAGTGCAAATTGAGTCCACTTTAAGGGTTAGGGTTAGTGCTAGGGAATCATGGGAACTGTAGTTTATTGTGGCACCAGAGCTCTCTGACAGAGAAGGTTCAATGTCTCAGAAAAAAAAATACAATTCCCATGATTCCCTAGCCCTGAGCCAGGGAAGTTAAAATGGACTCAATTTGCACTATTTCTGGCAGTCTGCAAAGGCCCCTAGAGTTCTATATGGGACCTAAGTCCCTCACTACTGGACTATTCCCCTCACAGTCTCTGTCTGCCCCAATTGTCACAAATGGACTTATTTTTCCACTCCAGCCTTCAGTTTGATTAGCTGTCACCAGCTCTCTTTCGATTAGCTGTTGCTTGGCTAGCCCAACCCTACATTCTCTTCACACACTTCTCCCCTTAAAAAAATTCATTGATACATACAAGCTCCTTTTAAGGCTTTGGTGAGGTTGCATATCCAAAACTATATATAAATTTTAAGCATTTATCTAGTTCTTATGCTTACCAATAACAGTAAAACACTCAGCATATTCTATAACATTTGTTTTGATCACACACACACACACACACACACACACCCCAGTTCTTGGTGTATCTCTCCCTTCTTACAGATCTTCGGGCTTCCTTGACAAACTGTTGGCTACTATATTATCATTACCTTTCACGTACTGAATTGAAAAATCAAAATCTTGGAGCACTAAATTCCACCTCAATAATTTCCCATTGTTATCTTTTGTGTGATTCAGCCAACATAATGGAGAATGATCTGTTTTTACCATAAATTTTCTCCCACACACATATGTTTTTAACTTGTTTAAGGCCCACACTATGGCCATATATTTTTCCATCGTGGCCAAATGCTTTTCCCTAGGTAAGAGGAACAACACCGGGTGCAATTGACCATCATTACCTTCCTGGTTTAGAATGGTGCCTAGCCCTACTTTAGAGATATTGGTGGTTACTACAAAGGTTTTTTTGTGTAATCAGGAACCACCAATATGGGAGCAGTAGTCATCAGTCATTTCAATTCCTGTAAGGTTTTATTACACTTTCCTGACCACTGGATCTTAACAGATTTATCTTCCTTTGTCAAATCAAATAAAGGATTCACAATAGTACTAAAGTTAGGAATAAACTTCCTATAATGACCTGCCAGTTCCCAATCTACTGAGCCCTACCCATCCTCTCAATTAAATCTTCAGACCTAGGTATAGGATAAGCATCCATCTGAGTGACTTTGGGGGGAAGCAGATGGGCAGCCCGGGGCCGCCCCGGGAAGCTGAGGATTGGGGCCGAGGTATCCACATTTCTTGGCCCCGCGGCACAGCGTCCCAGGTCCAGAAGGAGTGCTAAAATAGCACTCCTTCTGCAAGACGCCGAAGGTGCACCGCAAAAGGCCTCTAGCGCACCTTCGGCACCTCTTCTGCTGCAGCGTGTGCGGATGCTGCAGCGGAAGTGCGTTGTCGGAGCGCCGGTCATGCAGAGGGCCGGCTGCTCCAACAATGTTTTCGGGAAGGGGTTGGGGCACCCAGCATGAGGCTGCCCCTTCCCTTCCTGGCCTCGAAAACAGCGCTTTGCTCAGGCCCTTTGTTAAGTTATCTATAATCCACACAGAATCAGATGGTATGATCAGACTTTTCTACTAATACTACAGGTGAAACCCAAGGACTCTCCAACTGTATAATTATCCCCATTTTAAGCATCACCTCTATCTCTCTAGCAATGCTATTGGCCACATGACCAGTTACTCGATATGGAGAAGTGACAATGGGATTAGCATCTCCAGTTCTAATTCGATGGTGCACTCCTTTTACTCTACTGGGTAGATTTGAAAAGATGTTATTATATTTGTTTATCAGGCCAATTACTTCTTCCTTTTGATGAGAAGTAAGGGAAGGGTCAAGAGTAACCTCTTGTGTACTTCCCCCCAAAACTTTCTCAGGTTCCGTATTTGGAATTGGAATTTCCTCTTCCCCTGCCTCTTTAATGGCATATAACACCAAATTTCCCCTTCTTTGGTAAGGTTTTAACATATTAACATGAACCAATTTACAACCAATTTCATTTCCCAAGTCCATTATATAATTCATGTTATTGATCTTTTCAGAGATCAGAACCAGACCAGTCCATGCATACTTCCTTTCACTGGCTGAAGAATCAAAACTTCATCTCCTGGTAGAAAGTGTCTATTTCTTGCCTTCTTATCATACCAGGTCTTTTGTTTACTTTGAGCAGACTTTAAATTCTCTCCTCACACTGCAAAGCTTCACTGAAGGAAGTCATCAAGTTCTGTACATATGTCACTGCACCTTCTGGCTCTTTTTCATCTGGATCCTCCCATTCATGTTGAATAAGGTCTAAAAGTTCTCTCACTTTGCGACCAAACAATAGTTCAAATGGTCTAAAATCAAGGCTTTTTTGAGGTACTTCTCGATAAGCAAATAGAAGATACTGAAGCTTGTTATTCCAATGGTTTTTATTCTTGGTTATATATGCCTTTAAAATTCTAACTAAAGTCTTGGTAAATCTCTCCACCAGCCCTTTACTCTCCAGGCGATAAGCCATTGTAGTCATATGTTTAATTCTACAAGCTTCCCATAGTTTTTGCATTATCTTGGAAGTAAAAGAACTCCCCAAATCTGAAATTATTTCACTCGGGAATTGTAATCTACAAAAGATGTTTACTAAGGCATTCACTACAGTAATTGTTTCCATGTTTCATAGTGCTACTGCTTGTGGATACCTTGTAGCATAACATACTACTGTAAGTATGTATTTATTTCCTCTCTGAGTTGCTTGAGGTAAGAGTCCTATTATGTCCATGCCTACTCTCTGAAATGGCTATGATATCACTGGCATGGGACAAAGCTCTGCTTTAGTCTTATCTCTGCCTGTGTCTATTTTTTAGCAAGTGTCACATGAATTACAAAAGTGTTTTCCCATTCTTGGCCAGTAGAAATTCTGAGATATTCTTTGTGTAGTTCTCTTGATTCCCAAATGACCTCCAAATGAGCTAGCATGCGCTAATTCCAGTATCTTGCTTCTATATTTCATAGGAACAATTAATTGTCTATTGTATCTCTTTTTGACTATTATGTTTAGATTTCAAGGTTTCTCTGTAAATTTTATGCTGTATGACCTTGAATCTGTGAGGATGTTCCTCACTTAACTCTTGAGTCTTCTTCTTGAACTAAAGTGAACAAAGGTTTCAAAGGTTTTTGTGGGTTTTTTGGGCTGTGTAGCCATGTTCTAGAAGAGTTTCTTTCTAATGTTTCGCTAGCATCTGTGGCTGGCATCTTCAGAGAATACTGGATTGGAAGAGAGTAGGTGTATATATACTGTGAGACCCCCAGCCTCTCCTCAGCCTTTATCTTTAATTCTTCACTAGTTCTTTCAAAGTTTGTGAAGAAGAAATCAATGTTATCTCCTCTATAATACATTGAGAGTTTTTTCATGTCAATTTGAAGCATTCTATTTACCTCAGTACTAGTTTGTATTTGAGATAGTGGCAACCCCATTTGCCTCAATCTCAGCTGATGATCCATCTTTTCTCTCTCAGATTCTCTGTCTCCTCTCATTTTCAATCTCTTGCTGTTTTAATTTTTCTTTCCTTTTCAAACTCTTTCGTTTTCTCTTAAAAGCCTCTCATTTTCCTTTTCAATCCTGGCCATTTCAATCCTCACTTTTATTTTCCAAATCTCCATACTCTCAGGAGATTCAGCTAATGAGGTGTCCACACTAGCCACACCTCTTCACCAACTCCCTCTTGTTGTTCTGAAGGAGGTTTGACTTTCTTTGGAGGCATTTTATTAGTATTAGTATAAAGTATTTCTTTGGAGGCATTTTATTAGCAATTGGATCATGATGGCAAACCAATGATTTCCTACTTTACTCCAATTTTTTTATCTCAGAAATATGTTTTTCCTTTGTGTGCTCTGTCTTGGTAACTTCCAACAGGAGTTAAGGCACTCTGAACCTTTAACTCCCCCCCCCCAAGTCCCCTACAAATACCTCCAGAAAATTACCTCAGGGACTGGTAACAATACTTCCTTTCCAGCATGGTCAGCTCCCAAGTAATCTCCTACACAATATCCTTGACTATTATGTCAGAGATCACTACCACTGATTTACACCTTATTATCTTTAAACTACTGAACTTCTACACTTTTAAGTTCAAATTAAATCTTGAGTTTCTGAATCTCGCACTCAGAACCCCTGAGTTTTCCAAGCACGCTTTTAAGCACTTTATCTCATGTATCCTAACATTGCCACCAATTTTGTGAAGAGACCCACTAAAACTGCTTATTTTTTTCTCTTTTAAAACTTTCTTTGCTACCAATTTTGAGATGTACCAGACCACCTTTATTGATTCTTAGTAGCATGGATATTTATTCCAGGTTCAGAGAAGCTTGTAAGTGAACAACAATAAGATTTTATTTGAACAACGGTTTAACAATGTTTCACTTATTCAGTTGTTATATGCAATTGGTCTTGTTACAATTTGTTACACAACTTTCTATCTAGAGAACAGTTAGTCTCTCTTAGGGCCACACAGTCCTGAACTTCTGTTATCTTCCTGAACATCTTCCTATACTAGCTACACAGGCTAACTATATCCTGCAGGATATCAAATCCCAGCACTTCTCTCACTTGGGCCTCATTCCCACTATGATTTAAAATGAATTGCTGATTGGGTAATATGTCTGTCATTCCCACTTGAAACCAGTTCCAAACTAACTGCACTCAGTTTCAATCACAATGAAGTGAGGCAAATGCAAAAGAACCGCTCTTTCCTGACACTAATTTCTTGGTGGTTCTTTTGAAAAGAAGCAATTAGCAAGCCTGTTCAGCAAGTGGGAATGAAGGACCTGAATCACATCAAACTGAAGGGGAGGGATTACTGTGACAGAGGTTTGGCACATCCCTTATCAGCTTTTGCAGAAATACGCCATTTTCCCCACCCCCTTTCCCAGGACGGCGTACAACAAATTAAAAATACAACAGTAAAAACATTCCATCCTCCCACCCCTAACCACCCACCCCTTAAAACAGGATTAAACTATTATGGAATTAAAATCAGATTCACAATTAAAACGAAAGACAATACAGTCCCATTGGCCTGCTAATGAAAATGATGGGAGGGATAAATGGTGCATCACCTCCAATTTTTGCTGGGTAGTTATTCCGGGAAGGCCTGCCAGAAGAGATCCATCTTTACTGCCTTTTTGAAGGTGGCAAGAGTGGTAATCAAATGGATCTCATCTGGCAGGCCATTCCACAGTCTGGGAGCGGTCACAGAGAAGGCCCTCTTGGAGGTCTGCACCAGCCTAGTTTTTATTGGCTGTAACAGGTTCCTCCCAGAGGACCGAAAGGCGCGGGGGGGATCATACGGGGAGAGGCAGTCCCTTAGATAAGATGGACCCAAGTCATGTAGGGCTTTAAAGGTTAACACCAACACCTTGTACTGTGCCCAGAAACTAATTGGCAGCCAGTGGAGGGATTTGAGCACCGGTGTTATGTGCTCCCTCCCTCCTATTTTGTACTAGTTGCAGTTTCCGGGTTAAGCACAAGGGTAGCCCCATGTAGAGTGCGTTGCAGAAATCCAAACGTGAGGTTACCAGAGCAGGAACCACAGTTTCCAGATCCCTCATGTCCAGATAAGGGCGCAGTTGGTGTATCAGCTGAAGCTGATAACAGACACTCCTGACCACTGCATTCATCTGACTATTCATAAATTTATTTGAAACTAGAATTGTACAATGTATCATTGATATAAAGTTGTTATTATAGTTTTCCCTTGTGTTACTTAGGGGGAATGCAGATGGCTGGCTCTGGGTTGCCCCGGGAAGCAGCGGATCAGGGCCACAGCAACCCCATGCTGTAGCCCCATCCTCCCTTTTGCCACCCCGAAAAGAGCAGCAAAATGCTGATCCTTTTGGGGGAGGCAAAAGGCTGCCCTAAGAGCCGGCACACAGCTCTTCATCACCCTTTTCAGCGCAGCATGTCAGAACGCTGCACCAGAAGGGCGTCCTGATGGGGCACTGTGCGTAACAGCATGCGGCATCAGGACGGCATTGGTGTGGAGTTTGGGTGGTTGGCGTGTGGCTGCCCCGCTCCAACTCTGCCTCCAGGTCGGCCCTTTGGGCCAGTCTGGAGAGGCCCTTAGTTACACTTGCATTCTTTTATTCTTAGACTTAGTAGTGACTTATATTTCTTAAGAAACAACTGTTCCCAACCATATGTTTTCCTTGTTACTGATACCCTTCTCTTTCACATATACTCTTTAGCCACCCCAGGACTTCCCTATCCCTCTTTGGGCAATTCTTATCACTAACTCAGCCACCAAGGCTATTGTTTTCCACAGAGTAATAAATAACTGCATCCCTCTTCCAGAGCTTGGTTATCTCCGAATCTCTCAGTTTCAGACTCTCACACAACCCTTCACTCTCACTACAATTCCCACAACCATAACTTCCACTAATGGATTCTACCTGTCCTTCTTATCCTTATAGCTGGAATCTGATTGGCTGTTGAATTCTCCATCTCTATTGGTTGTCTCTAGGGCTGACAGAATTCTGCTTTCTCTTCACAATGTCCTCTTACTGATCCATAACTAGTTAATGAACAGAAAGAAGAGAGCAGGAATAAATGGTCATTTCTCATAAGATAGTAATGTAAACAGTGTGGTTCTCCCAGTATCTGTACTGTGATCAGTGCTTTTCATCTTGTTCATTAATGATCTGGATTTAGGGATGATGTGGTAAGCTGGTCAAGTTTGTGAATAACACAAAACTATTTAGGTTGGTTGAAATAAAACTGGATCGCAAAGAGCTCCAGAAAGCTCTCTCCAAACTGAGGGAATGGGTATTAAAATGGCAAATGAAATTCAGTGTGAGCAAGTGTAAAATAATGTACATTGCAAAAAAAA
>CM034701.1:256005709-256016111 GCA_020142125.1 Phrynosoma platyrhinos
CAAATGTTGACTCATGCACCTGCCACTTGAACTGTAGTAACCCTGTTAGTATTGCTCTAGTTCCTCTCAGTGGTCACATTCATGTCATTTTCTAGACCAGGGTGCCACATAACTAATTACTTCCAAACAAGACCTGCAAAGCAAGGCATAATTACATTACAATTGTAACTTAGGGCCTCTGCAGACCGGCCCAAAGGGCCAGCTTGGAGGCATACTTGGGGTGGGGCAGCCACATGCCAGCTGCCCCAACCCCATGCCAATGCTGTCCTGATGCTGTGCACCATTACGCATGGCACGCAGCATCAGGACACCCTTTTGGTGCAGCGTTCTGATGCGCTGCGCCAGAAAGGGCAAGGAAGAGCTGTGCATCAGTTCATAGAGTGGCCTTTTGCCGCCCCTAAAAGAAGTAGCATTTTGGCACTCTTTTATGGGGCGGCAAAAGGGAGGATTGGGGCCACAGTGTGGGTAGCCACTGCCCCGATCCATTGCTTCCCAGGGCAGCCCAGAGCAGCCTGTCTGCACACCCCCTTAGTGAAGGATAATGTCACTCCTTTTTGTGATGCAACTGTAATTTTTGTTACTTTTATAGTTAAGAAAATAACTATATTTTTTGGATTCCATTTTGGGAGAAAGGTGGGATATAAGTGCAACCCCCCCCCACTTTATTTGGAAGAACATCACATGGTTCCAAGAAGCTGTGTCATATGCTTCTTTCCTTATGTTCTTTTGTAGTTGTTGAGATGACAATAGGATGGGTGGGAAAATAGTGTGCTTTTTGTATCTCAGGCCAGTAGAATGTGCTATACCAATATTTTACAATAATTACGAAACACAACTATTTAGTTAATTTTGACAAATGGAGAAGTAAAGTGTTACAGTCGGCCCTCTGTATCCATGGATTCTTTATCCATGGCTTAATGCATCTACATCTTGAAAATATTATATATATTATTGTTTTTTGCCATTTTATAAAAGGAACATTGTGTTAAATGGAGCTTGAACATTCATGGATTTTGGTATTCATGGTGGGTCCTGGAACCAAACTCCAGTAGATACCAGAGGCCTACTGTACTTTGAAAAATGCAAAGCTAGTAGTAACTAACAACTTGGAGGGCTGTGCTATTACTGAACCTACTGAGAGCCAATGGAATGCAATGTTGTGTTGGAATACTTGCATGGGATCACAGAAGATGATGGAGAAACCCACCTCAGTGTGGCATATACAGTCCCAGCATTGGGCCAAGAACTTCCTGGCACATTCTGCAGGCCATAATGGTTTTGATAGCTGGATCTGTGCCTGGGCATTGTTGTGTACCCGAGAATTACTTGCATAAATAGGTACTAGATATTTTCTTCTTCAAGTCTGTGAAAAGTGCAACTACAGGTAAAACTGGGGGTTGCACAGTGTAGTATCTCAATAGGATCTTTGCATAGAGCAGAAACTAATGATGCTATTCTTTCTTTCTTTCTTTCTTTCTTTCTTTCTTTCTTTCTTTCTTTCTTTCTTTCTTTCTTTCTTTCTTTCTTTAAAAAGGAACTTTCCAAGATTTGCTAAGGAAGGTAATCTTCCAAGTTTCATATTCTGGTTGTTGAAAATATTACTCCATTATTCACAATGTCCTTAAATAATCCTCCTTTCCTCTTTTTTTGAGCTGTAAGCACTGAATAGCAATGTCACATTGCATTATTTATAAAAAGGCACAACATGTTTATTTTATGTTTGGATTATAGCCGTTTTAGTCCATACATAACTCTGCCGTGATGTGATGACAAGATCCTTTAGCTCAGACTTCTTACCATTCTGAAGCTCAGTCACTCTCACATACTCCAGTATCTATACTGGATTGAATTTGGGAGCCAGCTAAGTCTTAAGGCTTACATTTGTAATTATATTAAGCATGCAATGCTAATTCTTAATATGGCTTTTGTTTTGTTTTTCTGTCTGTAATACTTCTCTAGTTTGTTCCAATTTCCATCATTTGACTAAAACATCTGTACATATCCTCTTTCAATGTGTACAGTGATGGGGAAAGAGGCAAATGCCTTCCATTTTAGGAATGACTGGGGGCCAACTGAAAACAACATGGACTGTATAGTAATACTTTTATACAAATTTCCTGTGGCAGGGCCAGACCAATACATTTTACAGCTCGAGACAAAGGACACAGTACTCTCCTGCTTCTTCCAGTTGTAGAATCCAACAGAAAGGACAGTTAAACCTTATTAACCCCTGGTGATGGGACAGATTACAGGATAATGTAGGGAGTGCAAGGAAGATTGCTTGGAATGTGCAGTTCTGTTCTCCAACAAAGGAGAACAGTCTGGGTGCTGTCCCTTCCAGCACTATGCTTCTAGAGGCTTGGTGCTCCTACCTTTTCACACACCAACTGCTGCCTAAGTCAACTGCCTTACTCTGCCTAATGGAACAACCAGTCCACATCTACAATGGGGTAACATTTGGGATTCTACACCACAATTCAAAAAGGATGTTGACAAGCTGGAGTGTGTCCAGAGGGGGCAGCCAAAATGGTGAAGGGTCTGGAAACCATGGCTAATGAGGAGCGACTTAGGGAGCTGGGTATGTTTAGCCTGGAGAAGAGAAGGTTAAGAGGTGATATGATAACCCTGTTTAAATATTTGAAGGTTTGCCATATAAAGATGGAGCAAGCTTATTTTCTGCTGCTCCAGAGAATAGGACCCGGAGCAATAGATTCAAACTATAGGAAAATAGATTCCATCTCAACATTAGGAAGAACTGTAGAAGACACTCCCTTGGAGTGTGGTGGAGTCTCCTTCTTTGAAGGTTTTTAAAGAGAGGCTGGATGGCCATCTGTCAGAGGTGCTTTTATTGTGTGTTCCTGCATGGCAGGGGGTTGCACTGAATAGCACTTGGGGTATCTTCCAGCTCCATGATTCTATTATTCTACATTGGTCTGATAATTTCATCAGAGAAAAAAAAATAAACAGTGAGGTTGAGAAAGCTATCAACAAATAAATACAAGTAAACTTCTGTTAATGGAGGATATGTGTTCATTCATCTTTAACAGAAAATTTGGTACCAGGGGTAGAATGACACAGAAAAAATAGGAACAGGATCTTTCACCAGATGTGCATGCATAGACAAGCCCACACAAACACATACTTTAAATGTTTCAGCAAACATGTTATTCAAAACTAACCACATGCACATGTGAAATGAAATGACCAAAAACATATTGACCATTCTAGAAACTATTTGAATGCTTCTTCAGTAACGCATAGAGGGATGATTTTTCTTTCTTTCTTTCACCAATCTCCAATTTTCTTATGATTTCTATTTTAGTAGTCAGTCTTATAGCTCTATGTTTTTATTTAAAAACCCCCACAATACTATGGGGGTAGCTGGTAAGGCAGCCTTATCTGTTCTACTTCTTTCTTTCTCTGTTTTCCTGTTCATGCATGCTCAGTAGGGGATTTTGGAGACAGATGCTGTTTAGCTTTCCTATTGTAGGCAGGCATACACAGCCACAGTAGGATTGGCTACAACAGAATCCTCTTCTTTCCCAGCTCAACCCCCCCACAAAAAAACCACAGCAACTGAGTATTTTGCACTATCATGGCTACAGGAGAGACATGGCTAACTTGTATAAAATTATGCTTGGTGTAGAGAATGAAAAACAGGTCCTAGTGTGTTTTCTTGCTCTCCCATAACACTTTGTTCCATCTAGTACAGGGGTAGGCAACCTTTCCCCTTTAAGGGCCCAGGGACTTCAGCTCCCAGAATCCCAGGAGCTATTGGCCAACATGGGACTATTGGCCAACATGGCTGAGGCTTCTGGGAGCTGAAGTCCCTCAGCCCTTAAAGGGGAAAGGTTGCCTACTCCTGATCTAGTACAATTTATTAGAAGTAGATTTGAGATAGAAAAATACTGTGTGTCTCTCTGTGTGTGTCTCTGTGTGTGTATGTGCATGAGACATACATGGAAACCTTAGTTGCTATTGTTGCAGCAGTGTCAATGCTCTGATGGAAGTAAAGGGGAAAATGGGGAAGTATTGGGGCAGAACACATCTGCTGGATCCAAAATTCCCTTTCTTATACCTTCCAAATAACATACCCTAATGGTGGGGAGGGGAGCAAGCCAGCCCTGGAAGTGACTTATTCTTCTACCTATTTAGAACTGCTTGTAAAAGTTTAAAATGTGACCAAAGTATGCGATGGGGGAGAGAACATGGCCACTGCCCACTTTGAACCTGGCAAGGCATAGGGAAGTCTGGTTTGTTCATCATGGATTCCACTCACTCTTTGCCATGTGTCCTTAATCTTTCTCTTTTTCTCCTTCAATTGCTAATCTCAGAACTTTACAGTAGGTTCCAGAGTGAATGCCTTGGCTATGCATATTTGCTATCGATTGGTGCCTTTATAACTTCAGGGCAATTTCCCTGCATCTCTTAGGAGAATATATGCAAGTACTGTTAAATAGTAAGAGCTATGTATTAGCTGTTCCTGGCTGTTTTTCAGTAGATCATAGAAATTAAGGGATTATGGCTGGACATGTCCAAAGAGCATTTCTCTACATTAGATTGTGGTGGCTAAATGGTGAGGCCACCTTCATGATGCTGTTGGTTGGCTGGTATTTCACTATGCTGTCCAAACTGGTTAGCTCTCCAAGTCAACCCAGTAGTGAAAATAAAAGCTGACTTTCCTCCCCTTGTCTCTCTTCTGCCTTCAGCCAACTCAAGACAATGTCTGCTGCCATTAAGTTTTCCTTTCTACCCACCATTATTATGATCATGTCTGGATACTGTCCCTCCACTCTTGAATCTGTCAAGAAGCTCTCCTCTTGTTATTCTTTACGTAGGGAAAACTGGTATGTAAACGAATAATGTCCCCTCATCATAGCAAACCAAGTGAGATCTAAGGACATTACTGCATTGCACTATGTAGAGCGCCTTTGTCTTTCACCCAAAGATCAGGAAGAAACTGCTTTTTTGGACTACAGCTTTCAGGACACTCACTAGCCATGCTGGCTGAGAGATATGAGCTTTCAAAATTCAAAATAATTACTTTCTCAAATATTGCAGTTCTATCCAAATTCTGTGCTAAGCTAAGTGACATCCAGAGAGGGGTGTTACCTGGTGGGGTGGTACACCCAGAGGGACTGGCATGGCTATGGGGCAAGTGAGAAAGGACACTTTCCTGCTTGCTCAGCAGCCACACTGGACCCTAAATGAGCCTCTGGAGGCTGCACCACCCCTTCAGTAGTGGTGGCTGCTGGGGAAGGCCATGCTTTTGGAGACCTGCATGTGTGGCAGAGTCAACTCTGAAGGCCAGGGTGGCAGTGGTGCCTCTAGATTCCCATGCGGCAGCTGCCACATGGGACTTTGAAGGCCAGCAGGGTAGAGGAGCCTTAAAAGTCCTGAATGGCAGCAGCCAAGTGGGACTGTGAAGACCAGGGAGAGCAGTGGTCTGGCCAGGCAGGCTGGAGGGAGCAAGGCAGTTCCCCCCCCACACACTGGGTGACACCAACCCTGGAATTTAGCCACCAAAATTGGTGCCCAAGTCTATCCCTGGTCCATCCCTGCTCCCAGGGATGCTGAGTGCACTTCTTTTTGAAGCCAGGAGTTTTCCGTCTTAAGAAAATGACCACTGGAGCAGCACTGGGAGTGGGGGATGGACCTGGGATGGATCCAGGCAGCAATTTTGGCAGCTAAATCCTTCTGATAATATCAGGATGCCACCCACTTTAAATTTTAAACCGGATCAGGTAAGTCGCTTTATTATAGAGTGCGATAACCTTCTGTGACTTGCCCAAGGTCACCTAGTGGATTTCATGCCTGATCTGGGAATCGAACCAGATCTGTGTTCTTCAGAATTACAGTCTAATACACAAATCACTATGACATGCTGGTGTGGGGGACAACAGGGGCATTTACAACCAGGACAAGCTTTTCTAAAATAAGAATTTAGTGGAAGTCACTTCTGGTTTATTTCTTGTTTCAAAAAAGTCATAATACAATACACCAGGCCCAAAATGTGGTGGAAATGCCCCCCTACACCATTTAGAGGACAGTTTGGTACAAAAACTTGAAACAAATTGTTTGACACCATGGTGTATATGAACTCAACACCTCTAGAGGACATTTTCAGGGCATTCAGAAGGAAATCTTTGACCCCTGGGGGCTCCCAGGGACCACAAAAACATATCTCTCTGCCTTTTAAGCTATCCTGCTTCTTTTGGTGTAGGGCCAAACTCACATTCAACTATCAGACTAGCATATGAGGAGAGGGTGCATGTAGTCATTCACCTCTGGAAGCAAAATGTTATGGACCAGCTCTGGATCTATGTGCAAGTTAGCCAAAGCTGTGATATTATTCTCATGATGTCAGGCACTGGCAGAATGTTTGGGCAACAAATCTTGTGTGGGAAAGTTTATTTATTTTGGGGGAAAAGTGAATTTTCAAGTGAAAAAGCTATTTTCAAGCTATGTCTTTTGGCCATACATACTCTTTCTTAAAAAAACAATTTTCATCAACGCACAAAGAGTTTTTCTTTTTTTGTTTTCAAAAGAGGTTTTGACAAATGAAATGAATTGTCATGATTATGGAGAGCCTTTCAATATAAACAGACCTCTGGCAGTTATAAGAGCATCCCCTTGGAGTGTCTAGCAAACAGTTGAGACTGGACAGTTTTGTAGGACCTTTGGTCCTTAAAACCAGGGTTACATTTTGGGGACAATTGTAGCTGTCTGTACATGTCTGTTTTAAACCATTTTTTGTTTAAAAAATCAATTTGAATTATTTTAAATTAATGTTTTATCTGCTTTTATGTGTTGAGCATTGCCTCAGGAATCATGGTGGTCTGAAAGGCAATAAACATATATTTAAATAAATAATATATTCAAACTCTGGAAACAAATTAACTAACTTGTCATGTAGACAAGCAAGGCTGGACCTCATTCAGTCAACTAAGGATGCATGCAAGTAGGTAACGGAGGGATTTTGATCACCTACAATGCTTGCTTATGGCAGCAGCAAAAGTAATGCTGAGCACAAGGGTGTAAGTTTCTATATGTGCAGCATAAAATATAGGATTGGAGAGGGGGAATGTATTTGCCCTTTAAAGGATTTATTAATGTGGTTATATGGAAACCCTTTACCTATGTAGGAACATCTATGAATCAGCATTTAGACCTTAAGAACATAAAAGCTGTGCTGGATCAGACCAATGACATCTTTAGTCCACCAGTCTGTTCCCATGGTGGAAAACCAGACACCCAATGAGAATCCTACAAGAGAGGCCAACAACTGAAAACTTCTGTTCCCAAGCAACTGATACTGACAGGCATTGCTGTTGTGTGACTTCAAGTAATTGCCAGCTTACGGCGACCCTAAAGCAAACCCTATCATGGGTCTTTTTTTGTTTTTATTTTTGATAAAGGTTTGTTCAGAGGAGGTTTGCCATCGCCTTCTCCTGAGGCTGAGATCATGTGACTTGCCCAGAGTCACCCAATGTGTTTCACAGCCAAGTTGGTAATGGAATCCTGGTCTCCAGAATAGTACACTATGCTGGCTGTACTGACAGGCATACAGGTACTCCTAATACAGGTGTCCAAGGGTGTTGCCATCCAGAGGGACAAAGAAGCAGGCTTGGGAGCCCAGGTACATCAATGCCTCCCTTCCTCCCCCCCCCCATGATAACAGAAGGGTGACGGACAAAGTGGGAGGCTTCACCAGGGCCCTCCCCAGCAAAAAGACCAGAAAGCCACTGATGCCACCTATGGGGACAAAATGGGAGGCAGGGAGGAGGAGTGGAGGAATGTACATCTAGGAGTGTAAAAAGAAAAGGGGAAAGAGAATTGAGGGAGGGGAGAAGGAAATAACAGACATAAAATACAGGAATAGCTCATGGGCTGCAGCAGTAGTGGTGGGTGACACTGAAGTCAACTCTCACAGAGAGAACTGTAGTGTCACCATAGCTGACACTTGTCAGCACTGTGTGAAAGGAGGCAAAAGGTATCCCTCCTTGTGAGACCATTTCACCAAGAAAACCCTTTAGGTGAGAAAGCTCAAAAACCAACAACTAGAGAGGGGGAGTTCAGACAGAAAACATGCCCAATAAAACAAGCATAGGTAGAAGCAACAGTACACATGTAATTGGCACATGGAACATGAGAATCATGATCTAGGAAAACTAGACATAGTAGAGAAGGAAATGGAATGCATGAATACAGCAATATTAGAAATGAGTGAGTAAAAATTGACAGGAATGGGTCACTTTGACTCAGACAACTATACAGTAATCTATTTAGGAAATGAAAAAACAAGAAGAAATGGGGTGGCTTTCATACTAAGGAAAGATATAGCTAGAACACTCAAAGGATACAACTCAAAGTCAGACTGTATATTATCAATAAGGCTTCAGGGTAACCCTATAAACATCACAATAATCCAGGTATATGCACCAACCACAGATGCAGATGAAGAGGAAATTGAGAGATTCTATGATGCAGTCCAGGAAGAAATTGGCAACATACCATCATAAGATTTCAAACTAATCATTGGAGACATGATTGCTAAAGTTGGTAACAAAGAAGTCTCAAAAACAGTAGGAAGATTTGGATTAAGAACAAGAAATAAAGCAGGAGATCGTCTGATAGAATTCTGTGAGGCTAATAATCTATTTATTGTAAATACCTGCTTCACAGAATCAGATAGGAGACTATACACCTGGACATCACCAGATGGTAAACACAAAAACCAGATAGACTACATAATTGGAAGTAGAAGATGGAGAAACTCTATCCTTGTGCCAAAAATAGACCAGGAACTGATTGTGACACAGACCTCAAACTGCTCATAACAAAAATCAGAGTCAACTGAAGAAGAAAGCAAAAATCATCATTATACCAAAATATGACCTGAATAATATTTCAGATGAATTCAAGGACAATGTGAGAAACAGATTTGAACTATTGAGTATAATTGCCTGGGAACCTGAAGAACTGTGGACAGAAGTCAAAGACATAATTTAGGATGAATGCAAGAAAACACTAACAGTGGCCAAAAAGAAAGGTAAGAAACAATGGATGACAGATGAAACACTTCATGCAATAAAAGAAAGAAGAAAACCAAAAGCAAAGAGAGATAGGAAGTATGAACACAACTGTCCAATGTCTGACATGCAGGAATAAGGAGAAATACTACAATGACCAATGCAGAGAAATAGAAGACAATAACAAAAAGGGAAGTATGAAAAACCTCTATCAAAATAAATAAATAAATAAATAAATAAAAATCAGAAAATTAAAGCCAAGTTCAAACAGAAGGCAGGGATGCTCTATGGAGAAAAAAAGAACATCATAAAAAGATACTGGAGGCAATACACAGAAAAGTTATACAAAAGAGATGAGGGAATGAATGATATTTGGAATGAGGAGCTATATGAAGATGAACCCCAAATTCTATGAAGTTCAGTGGAATCTGCAATAAAGGAAATGAGAAAAAATAAATCACCAGGAACAGATGATATCCCAATTGAACTGCTATGGTGCCTACAGACAGATGCAACTTCAATGCTAACTGAAATATGCCAAAAAATATGGAAAACAAAGCGATGGCCAACAGGATGGAAACACTCGATATACTTACCAATTCACAAGAAAGGAGATACAAAAGATTGTAGCAACTATAGGACAATAGCACTAATCTCACATGCAAGCAAAATAATGCTCAACATTCTGCAGTATATATATATTCCAACCATACATAGAGAGAGAAATCCCAGAGGTGCAATCAGAAAAAAAAGTCACTAGGGACCACACTGCAAACATACAATGGATAATGGAGGGCACCAAAGAATTCCAAAAAAGAGTCAGCATGTGTTTCGTAGACTACAGCAAAGCATTTGATTGTATAGACCATGACAAACTATGGAATGTACTCAAAGATATGGGGGTGCCACTACATCTGATAGTCCCAATGAGGAATCTGTACCAAGGACAAGAGGCCAGAACAGAATTTGGGGAAACAGAGTGGTTCCCAATAGGCAAAGGGGTCAGGCAAGGCTACAACCTATCACCCTACTTGTTTAATTTATATGCTGAAAACATCACAAGAAAAGCAGAATTTGAATCAGAAAAAGGAGGTGTTAAGATAGGAGAAAACAATTAACAACCTAAGATATATGGACGACACCATAATATTAGCAGAAGAAATTCAAGAGTTGGAACAGTTCCACAGAAGAAATACACAAATTCAATATGACAATGAGGAGATTGAAATAGTTAAAGAATTCCCATATCTAAGATCAAACATTGACCAGAATGGAGATTGCAGCCAAGAAATAAGAAAAAGACTAGGAATGGTAAAGACAGATATGAAAGAACTGGAGAAGATACTGAAGAGCAAAGACATACAACTGAG
>CM034701.1:256021148-256044760 GCA_020142125.1 Phrynosoma platyrhinos
GTTGTGAGGACAGGACTATTGCTCCAACTATATTTTTACCAGCAAATAGTAACAAGAAAGTTGAGAAGATCTCCTGATTCACTTTTACAATGTGGAAAAGTTTTTTGTGCCTCATTAGCAGCCATGTGTCAGATTGTGATGGTGATAAATGATTCTTTTTCTGTTTTTCATTTGTTTCTGTTCAGTTTGTTACAGCCCATGGTTCAAACATCTCAAAACAATACCACTCCTACTGCTTAGTTTGGTTGAGTAATTGAATAGATGTCAAAGAGAACCATGCTGGAATTAAAGGTTTCAGGGATATTACATGTGGTCACAGTTAACGTGGCTTTATTACATCATCAATTTACCAACCCAAACATCTATGCCAGTGCATCTGCCTTTCTGGTACTATGCCATCATAATGTAAGGGAGCAATAAGACGAGGACGACATGACTGATGAACACAACAAATGGGATGACTGTTCAGCAGTATTGCTCAGCAAGCCAAACTAGGTGTGACATTTGCCACAGCGACATAATTTTTTAAAGACTAGCCAAAAATGGGAGAGAGTAGGGAGATTATCACACTCAGTTATAATGCAGTTTACCTAAGTCGGCTTAAAATTAGAAGCAGGTGGCACCTTGATAGTATCACACACATTTAGCTGCTGAAATGGCTGCCTGGCTGCAGCCTGGCTTCATTGCTGCTCCAAGAGGTGCTCCTCGTGTCTCTTTTCGAAGCTGGGAGTTTTCCGGTTTGAGTTTCTAGCAGCTAAATGTATGTGATACTATTAGGATGCTGCCCGCTTTTAATTTTAAGTCGGCTCAGGTAAGTCATGTTATAACTGAGTGTGATAATGTCCTAGGTCAGGACTGTGGTGTGTGGGAATAGGGAATTTAGTCCCTTCCCTCTTCCCTCTACCATGGTCATGATAGGAATTATCTCCTTCTCTTCACATTCCTTATATTTGCACATTCTTTATAACCCCCCCCCCATTAATATCAATGTTTTCTTCTATTAAAACAGCATCTCAAGGCATCTTAGTTCTAAGTAGGACTAGTCTGGCTCCAGCCAAAGATTGAAAGGTTCTTTGGGGCCAAATCACACATTGATTCTTCCTTTCCCTTTTCCACTCCTACTCCTTCATTAGGCATAATTAAACTGACCCTTAAAAACTGGGGCCCCACCTAGTTGAATTCCTCCTGTAGTCTTCTTCTGAAGAGTCTCCCAAAATAATACTTTTCTTTTAACTTCAGGGACCAGTGGTGAATGGTAGCTACCATGTTTGTTGTAGACAGTTATCTTCTCTTGGTTTTAGTGTGACATTTGAAGGAGCTATCCAAGGTGCTGGACTTATTTTGGGAACAAAGGGCCTTTGCAGACTACCGGTACTAGAAATAATGCAACTTGAGTCCACTTTAACTGCCCTGGCTCAGTGCTAGGGAATCATGGGAATTGTGTTTTTTTCTGAGACATTGAGCCTTCTCTGTCAGAGAGCTCTGCTACCACAATAAACTACAGTTCCCATGATTCACTAGCACTGAGTCAGGGCAGTTAAAGTGGACTCAATTTGCACTATGTCTGGCAGTCTGCAAAGGCCCAACATTCATCTATTTGGTGATCACTTTTAAAATCGAGATTGAAACTCAGAGCAGATTTGCTGTCCTTCCCTGAACTGGAACCCACCAGCTGGAAATGTCAGGGGCAAGTAGTAAGGAGAGGGTTGGAGGGATGTCCAGCAGGAATCAAGTGTGGGGTGATGATCTGAATCAGGATCACATTCTGGGTTAGCATTCTACCAGTCTGCTTCTTTCCTACACAATACAAATGGCCATCTGAAGCACACACTTTTTAAAAAAATGTATATAATGTAATGGATTTGTGAAGGAAGAGTACCTATGATGGGGCCCCCAACCAGAGCATGCTCCCACGGGTCCCTGAAGTGAAAAGGAAAGTATTATCTTGGGAGACTCTTCAGAAGAAGACTACAGGAAGAACTCAACTGGGTTGGGTGCATGCTCTGGTTGGGGCCCTCATCATGCGTGCTTTGTCCATTAGAGATCATAAGCACAATCCAGACCAAGGTGACCAGATATCCTCCTTTTAATGGACATGCCCTACTTTTCAGCCTTCTGTCCAGGAGGAATTCCAAAATGTCTTCAATTCTGAGCATGACTAAGAAGCCGCCCCGACTGAGCTCAGAGGGGTGGGGTATAAATAAATTTTATTATTATTATTGTTATTATTATTATTACAATTTTATAAGTTTTATTTAGTAATGTTTTTAGCTTTTATTTAGTAATGTCAATTTTTTCTTCTTTTTATTTTTTTTTTATTGAACACACATAAATATCTTACAAAACATTTGTTGGATAATGACAAATGACAAACAATATTAAAATTAGAAGTTCAAACAAAAAGATAAGGAAAGAAGGAAAAATAAGGGAGTGAAAAAGTAGGTGAAAGAGCACAAACAAATTAACAATTAAAAAGACTTCCTAAGCAGATGACAGTGGGATTGTCAACATTACATCATAATAGCCTTTTAATATCATTATTCGTGTCATATCTCAGACTTGAATTACAGTTATCAGGCTTATTTTTCTTCATTTTCTCTATTGTGGGATCTATCTTTCATCCCTGATATATTACTCAAAACATACAATAACCATTTTAGTTATATTTTCCATTTTCTACATTGTACCAATAAATAATTTTTAATAGATATTTTTTTCTGATTTAAGTAGCGTTACCTTATTACTTAGCCAAATCTTAAAATTCCAATATTTGTTTAAAAAGGCTATAACATCTCTATTTATACTTATATTTATACTTAATACTTTATGTAGTATCAAAATTGAATTACAAATTGTCTATAGATATACATATAGATCAAAAACTTATTCCTTGAAAACTAAGCAGCGAGACTTGGAGTCTGAGTCCAATTTCTCCATATATTGGTACCAGAGAAACCAATTGTTATGAAATTCTCACTGTGAAACGGTTGATTTTTTTTTTTAGAAAATTGGATTCATTATGATCAAAATGGCTTTCTCCCATCCAGGAGGACAAAAGAAAATTTTAGGAATCTTCTAAATTTGATTGAAATTCATCAAAAAAAATTGCAAAAGGAATTGGCGGAGAAAGCCTTTGATAACATCAACTGGAATTTCATGCCTGGAGTGCTTAATAAAATTGATGTGGGTGATACATTTTTAAATTGGATTCATAAAATTTACTCTAAACAAGATGCCCAGTTACTAATTAACGGTGAAAAAACTCAAAAAATTGAAATTAGTAAGGGAGTGAGACAAGGATGTCGTCTCGCCCCCTTACTATTTATTCTGACTCTAGTAATGTCAATTTTTTCTTGAATGTCCTACATTTTGCAGTGTCTTGTCCTCCTTTGCAAAGACATCTTCTCACCCTGGTGTAGACAAAGTTAAGCATTTCTCTGTGTCCTGTAGGTTTGTCTTGGAAATAACCCCCAAAACATTCCCTTAATACTCCATTTGAAATCATTCCAGCACCGTAATTGCATTTAGTTTTCTTGCATTTAGTCTTCTGAGTCTATACTAGTGGCAAAACCAAAGAAACATTGCATGCTGAGGGAGATGTACATTGATGCCACCATCTTCCCTGTGCCATCCTTCCATGACAGGGAGAGAACAGGATCATGGAATGTGCATATGTGCAGGAGGGTGGCACATATGCAACAGCAACAACTTCTTTTTTTTTCTTAAAGAGTGGACCTTTCTGTGGTGGGAGTAACAGCAATATTGCTTTTTACCTCTGGGACCCCAGGCCCTAACCTTCACTGCTCATCCTCATGGCTGTGCTCACTCCCTTGCCCATTCTCCCTTGTTGGAAGACAGAGACATGGACTGTTCTGGCCCCTCTAAGGTCAGGTCAGGCACAGACAAATATACTGTCTCTTCTGTAGTGGTGAAACAGAACTTAGAAAAAATGTTGTTGTTTTTTTTTGCATGTATCCCATCATTGCCTGGTGGATTCTGGGATAAATAGTGCAAAAAAAAAAAAAATAAATAAAACCAACCACCCCCAAACAAACAACTTTTCCAAACTGTATGGTGAAGTAAGATTTAATTACTGGTCCAACTGGTTTCTGTACTTGAATTGGTGGAGGGATGTCATCTTATCCTTTGTTTTAGGCAGTAAAATGACTTGGATCAGCCCAGTTTTGCAGCCACACATATCTAATGCTGGACAAGGAAGGATTCGGTACACTTGGGCTCTGAAGAGACAACTGCTGCTGAGCTGGGGGACTCAGAAGGCAGAGTGAGTTTTGAAGAGGGAATGAAGTTAATTTGTTTTTAAAAAGTAGAAAAAGATTTCAACAACACTGTGTTCTTTGTTGCCTAAGAGGTAGAATGCCCAGAGATAAAAGGCTAGTGTATTTCAGAAAAGTCCAAATTTCCCACACACACACATACACACAAAATATTGAAAGTAATGATGTTTAACTTTTCAAAGCTTTAAATAGCCACCCCAATCCCAATTTTAGGTTTAAGCATAAGCAAACAAACATGGCTTGGATTTTTCAATCAGTGCAGCCTTCATGTTGTTGAATCTTTCTGGAATAATTTTGTACTTTCTCAAGAATTGTTCTTTCATGGTACAAAGACATCTTTTAAGGGTTCACAAATGTTAATAACAATGCCAAGACTTGTTTCTATTTTCACCCGGAATGTTTTAGTTGAAGAGAAGGATGCTTCTCCAAACTGGGATTTTGCTGCAGGATGGCGTGGGAATGACAGCTTTCTTAGGAAATTGGACTTATTACTATAATCTTGTTACATGCCATGAGTCTGTGCACATGTATATGAAGCATGGCCCACAGTGGCTGAGATCCAGGGTAGCCCTTGAGCAAAGAGCAGGTCTTCTTCTACTCATGGAAGGGGATCTGAGCCAGCCTATAGTCACATTCATTGAGTTGGGAAAGGGAGGGGAGAATTTCATAGATTCTCCATTTCCCCTGTAGCTTCTTATGCTTTCTCACGTACTATTTCAGAAGGTCCTCCAGCCATCCAGATCAAATTTTTGGAGGGTGCAATGCCAGCATGGCCTAGTAGTTTGAGTGTTGGATGATGACTCTGGAGACCAGGGTTCGATTCACCTCTTGGCCATAAAACCCACTGGGTGACCTTTGGCAAGTCCCATGCTCTCAGCCTCAGGTGAAGGCAATGGCAAACCACCTCTGAACAAATTTTGCTAAGAAAACCCCATGATAAGGTTACCTTAGGGTTGCCAAGAGTTGGAAATGACTTGAAGGCACACAACAACAATGCCATTATATAAGCAAAACTCTGCTTATGGGAAGTGGTGTAGAGGTAAATTTTGAAGTGCAGGTCTTCATCACATCACCCTCAAAGAGAATATAAAAATGCAGGTGTTGATCTATATAGAAAAGACATTTCTTGGCATTTTCTTCTTCACCAAAAGCTGGTCTTTTGTAAAACTAATGATTCTTGCACATTCAAGAAATTCCCCTCCCCCAATACTTTGGATTAAAACAGGCATAGTTCATAGCAGTATGTTGCTTTTGGAAGAATCTGTTTCTATTCTAGCTAACCACAATGAAGTGGCTTCAGCCATCTTGTTACATTTTTGTGCAAAAGATATAGCCATATTTACTACTCTTTTTCTTGTAACAGTGAATCAAGGAGGAGAAAAGTACTATTGCCACTGTTGATGGGTACGTCTGTAGCCCAGAAAGGATGTAGGAACTCCCCATGCCATGAAACCCAGTATTCAGTGCATGGTTCATTTGTAGTTAAATATTTATATTATTTATGGAATTGTTTATTTAATTATGATTATTTCAGGAAATGGGGAGAAATAAAAAAGTAGCATATCAGTGATTCAGTGGTACTAGCTTGATCTCATGTTTGAGTAAAATTTCAAAGGCCAGAGATGTTGGTGGCATATCCTGGCATAACTTCAAATTGGGCCTGCATAAATACAGTTTTAGGTATTGCATAAGGAAGTAGCATAGTGGTTTGAGTATTGGACTATGACTCTGGAGACCAGGTTTTGATTCCCAGCTCAGCCATGAAATCCACTGGGTGATCTTGGTCACGTCATACACTCTCATCTTCATGGGAAGGCAATGGCAAACCTCCTCCGAAGAAACCGTGCCAAGAAAACCCCATAATAGGGTTGCCTTAGGGCTGCCATAAATCAGAAATGACTTGAAGGCACACAACAACACAAGAAAGTATCCATGCCTCTTTGCTGTGGCTGCACAATGGCAGACAGACAGATAGATCCCAAATGCAACTCCACCCCACCTGCCAAGTGATTGCTTGTGGGAATGTGCCAAGGTGCTGTTTGCCATGAGGTTACAAAGCTGGGGAAGGAGCAACCAGCTTTATCCTTCATGGAGATGGATAGAGCCTGTTCTTGATCTTCTGGCCTCACAATGGGGAAGTGTGTAGGCATATTCTCATGGCCAATCAGTGGTTGGTGACAAAGCTTTCACAGGGGAGCCACCTACTGAAAAAGCTGTCTTCACCCAGTGACCACCACCATAAGTATGCTGGTGGAGCTTTATGCCCTTTTGGCAATCCAGAAAGAGCTTGGCCAACAGCTGGAAACTACTAACATGTTAAGCCAAATTAATGACTTGGGCTCCATCTGCACTGCAGAAATAGTGCAGTTTGACACCATTTTAACTGCCATGGCTCAATGCTATGGGATTCTGGGATGTGTAGTTTTGTGAGATATTTAGCCTTCTCAGTGAGAGAGCTCTGGTGCCCCAACAAACTACAAACCCCAAGATTCCATAGCATTGATCTATGGCTGTTAAAGTGGTGTCAAACTGCATTCTTTGTCCAGTGCAGTTTCAGCCTTGGATCACTTCCCAAATTAAAGAGAAATACTCATTTTTAGCCATATTCTGACTTCTGATTTTGAAGGAGGATACAAGACAGGATGCTTAGGACACAATGTATACCTTACATGCTTATTCATCTGTACCATCTGTGAGCATTACAGATGCCTTGAGTATCCTTATTGAGAAATTTATACTTCACACATGACAGTATATATGTTTTGTACCATTCACATATGGGCAGTTTTTTATGCATAGACTTGGTCAGTACAGATATCCATGTGATTGAAATATGAAAGAGGGCTTTATTTTTCTTAACAGAACCTGTTTGAAAGAAGGGCTTTCACAGTTCATTAGTGACTGTGTATGGTCATTAATTTGCCAGCATTCATTCAGGGAAATGAAACCTTCACAGGAACCTTTGAAGAATCTTCACAGTACAGGTTTTGTCTACAAAAAACAACTTTTGTCTACAAAAACAACTTTAGGTATTCTGCATTTGACTTGCAGGAGAGGGTGGTGCCACTTGCTGTTTATCCTATGTCGCAAAAATGTGTTGACCTAACAGACAGGGGCTACCATAGGCACCAAATGGTCATAGTCTTCTTGACAGCAGCACATACCATAGAATCAGGGGAGTCATTAGTGGAGTGTGGAGGATTCAGGCCATAGCAGGTGACCTCCAAATGGGAGAGGGGGGTCACCACTGCTCTCCAAACATCTGCCTTTGGGCAGACACAGGTTGTGTTGTTTGCTTGTGTCCCTTTAAAATGTTGAAAAGATGGTGCGAGTGGGGCGGGGCTCAGAGAGAGGAGAAAGGAGAGCTCCCAGGATTTTTTTTTTTTTTAAAAAATAATAATCAAAATTTACTTTTTTAAAAAAATATATTTTAAAAATTATTTTTAAAAAATTCTTTTAAAACTTCATATCGTACCAAATTTTCTCTTTAACCCCATGAAACTATGTACATGTAAATATATTTAGGGTGTGCATATGATATTGAAATATAAAAGTATGATTTTAATTTTGCTAATTGTTTATGTCACAACTACTGTATTGCCATTACATTCAGTGATATATGGGAATTATGATTTATGAGTGAAATGAATATAAAAAAACATTACTAAGGATTCTGTATGGTGAAGTATGGGAGGAAGTCAGTGTGTGTTTGGGTGTGTGAGACACTATGAGTTACCACACCAGGTGATTCCAACCCTAGTGACACCACTGCATCAAATTAAAATCCTCAAACTTCCCAAAGCTCCAGTCCAGATCCATTTCAGACTAGACAGAGATACTTATTGAACTCTCTCCCTCTTTTTCATAGGAAGGCTTTATACCCAGGTATGTTGAGCTCATGCGTTTCCCAGATGATCTGGAGTCTGCTATGAAATGAATCATCAGTAGTTGGGCTGGTAGAAACTGGGTTTCCAGAATTCAGCAGTATTGACACATACCGTATGTCTATGAATGGATACCTGAACTTTGTCCAACTGCCCAACTCTGTTGATTGTAGTCCTTGATGCCAGAGCAGTGCAAATAAGTCATTTTCTTGTATTCAATAAACTACAATACAATTTACCTCATTTTTTAAAAATAAAAATATATACATCTGTGTGTCTGTTCATTCTTGCAACTGTCGAGTAAAGACTTTGGCAAAACCTTAGATCTTTTCTGATCTTCTTCTGATGGGACTTGCTAGCCAGCTTGGAAATTAACTTTCCAGAATACACTGCTGGCCACTACTGGAGACCAGATGTCAGGCTGGATGGACCAGTGCATAGCCAAAATCTTCTTTAACTATAAATTATTTCCTCTTTCTCCTGCTACTCCTTCTGATATAGTTTGCTAACTGGAACAAAGTAAATAAGATGCCATTTAGGCAATTAGCAATTGTGTGAATGGCCTCACTTTCCAAGTAAATCTGGATCAGCACCCTTTCCCCTAGTAAATCCAGATTTCTACTACTGCAATCCTGATTCATATCAGCCTTGCAAGCCCACTACCAAACTCAATGGAAGTTTTTTTTCCAGTGCAAGTTGTAGCTATGGGAGGGGGATTTCTGGATTATGACTGAAATCTAGTGAGGGCAAGCAAAAGCCTAAATCATTTGTGTTCTGTTCCAAAACTGGATGTAGTCTCACACTTCCCCAGAGTTCTTTCAGCAATGAACACTTACACATTACTGCTATAGCATAAGTATTATTAGTGGCAAATGATGCAGCAGATGGTACACAGCAGAGCAGCATTCTTTTGGCTGATGGAGTCCAGCATCCCATTACAACCAATGTTAGAACTGGCCCCCTAAACAAATTCTACCCATACTTTTCCTGGATGGTATCCAGTTCAATTCCCACAGCAGGCTGATGAAAGATGGACTCCCAAAGGTTATATAGTACAGGGGCAAACAAAGAAAACCAAAGTGCACAAGTGTGAGTCATTCCTTCCCTCTCAAAAAGCTATGAGATCTGTGCAAGCAGGTTAGCAACAGAGGAAAATTCACTCCCTCAGTCTGTTCCCAGCTTCCATATCCCCAAATTGCCAAGTTAAAGCAAAAAGTGTCCAAAAAAGTCACTGATACAAATGTACTTTTTCTCTGCACTGTGCAGCTGCAGAGAAACATTTAGCCATGATGTTAAGAAGGATTCAAAAGCCATTCTTCTTGGAGGCAAAGGCCCAACTTACTACAACCTCCACTCCATACTACTAACAGGGTCCCAATTCACATTTATATTTATGTATTTATTAGTTAGTTACATTTACATTCCACCTTTCTTCCAATGAATATAGGGCCTTTGCAGACTGCCAGAAATAGTGCACATTAAATTGAGGCACTGCCCTGGCTCAGGGCTAGGGAGTCATGGGAATTGCATTTTTTTTATGAGACATTGAGCCTTCTCTGTCAGAGAGCTCTGGTGCCACAATAAATTACAGTTCCCATGATTCCCTAGCACTGAGCCAGGGCAGTGCCTCAATTTAATGTGCACTATTTCTGGCAGTCTGCAAAGGCCCTTACATGCTTTTCTTCCTACTCCTCACAAAAAAATTACTTCAGAACAATTTTGGGTGACAGGTCAAAAAATGATTGGCTGAGATCACCTAATGAGTTTCATGTCTCAGTGGAGATTAGATTGTGGAACTTTCTTTCCTAAAGATATGCCTCTTGGGTTATTTTGTTTTTGAAATGGACCAATTGGTTGATTTTAATTCATGAAAATTTCTCTGTAGCCTGTATTGGCCGCTAAGTAAATCAGAAGTATGGAGCTACTTGAAAGTAGGAAGCCTTCAGTCAACTTCATCTTGGTCTCTCAACATCTGGTCTCTCCATTTGCAACCTACTGGGCCTGGAGAATTTTGCCTGTTCTTGATGCTAAACAGCTGAAAAGTTACCTTTTGGATTATAGATCCCAGACTTCCCTAGCTGACATGCCTATTGGCAATGCTGCCTTGGGAACCATAGGGGCTGTAATCTACACACACACACACACACACACACACACATTTCCTAGTTCTAGTGTGACTTTCTGGTTTTGGGGAAACTAAAATATGGCACCTCTAAGAGAAAAATAGTGGGAGAGAAAATCCTGGGTCCTGGATGTGGACAGGAGGCCCCTAAACCCTAACTATTCTTCTGCACCTGTCCAGGGTCCTAGCTGACTTTAATCTGTAAAGGCTTCTTCTCAGAACTCACCCTCTGGAGTGGAATGGTTCAGAATCAGAGGAGTTAGATCTCAGGAATTTATAGCTCCTGATGATGGTGGCCTCTCTGAGTCTGAGAAGCTGGGGGCTGAGAAGAGGGAGGGCGAATAAGCTGCTATCCTTTGCAGATCACTGAAGGGATAAGATTACATAAATACCAGTGGCTGTTAAATAGGAGATGCTGGCTAATTAATCAACTGGTTTTTGACAGCTCTTTGGTATCTTTAGGGCTGAACAGAATGGCAAAAAGAGCCAGTGTCGCGGCAGCTTGGGGATGGGATGATCATAAGCTGCATGCCCCGACTCCACTCCCAAGTCAGCATCATGCTGCCCACCTGAGCAAATGGCGGGTGGTGTTGGGACATTCCTGCAGTGCAGCAATTACACGCCACATGCCACACACCACAAGAGTGCAGAAGAGCCATGCTGGTGGTGAAAGGGGCAGCTTTTTTCTATCCCAAAAAGGAGCAGCATACTGGATTAGGGCCACAGCATAGAGTTGCCCCGGCCCTGATCCACTGCTCAAAGAGGTGGCCAAAAGATACCTCTTCAAGGTGGTCTGCTTCATCCCTTATTTGCTTGCAATCATTCTAACTTGATGATTGGAAGTATTCATTAGTATCACTGCTTCTTGATGTTCTACTGCTATGATTGATTACTCTGTTTTACTCCTTGTTGGTTTCATTTATCTGGACTACTGACTTGCTATAGTGACTTCTGAACCAGCTGATGACCTCCCTCTTTTTTCTCTCTTGACTTTGTTTGGATAACCTGTGACTGACTTGGAGTGGATTAACAACCTGACTGCCCTTGCATTCCATCTACCTGTTTTCTGAGGCACTTGCTGACTGGAGCATAGGACATTGCTGCAGGAAAGGTGTTTGGAGACTAGGAAGACTGAAGGGCATGGGGATGTACAAAAAAACCCTTTAATTTCAGGTTCTTTCCAAGATAGAAGAATGGGGGGCAGGGGTAAAATTGGCATGAAAGGGGCAAGGAGATTTCTAATCCAGACAAAGCAGGTTGAATGCAAGAAAGGTAGAGAGAAAGTCATGTAAAGAATCTTTTTAAAAAGCATATTTCTGTCTGATACCTATGAAGCAATTTTTTTTTATTTTGGAATTTTATTAAACATAGGAGGAAAATCAAGGTATTTGAGATGTGGTGCTGGAGAAGAGTGCTGAGGATTCCATGGACAGCCAAAAGGACAAAGAAATGGGTTCTAGAACATATCAAACCAGAGATATCCCTAGAATCAAAGATGACAGGATGTAGACTGAACATATCATGAGAAGGCATGAATCGCTGGAAAAGACTATAATGTTAGGAAAGGTAGAGCGAAGTAGAAAGAGAGGAAGGCCACATGCTAGATGAATGGACTTTATTAAAGAGACCACAAAGATGAGTTTGCCAGAGCTGGGCAGAGCAGTAGAGGACAGGAGGCCCTGGAGGGTCACTATGGGGTCGCCATGGTTGAGACTGACATGAAGGCAGTTAACAACAACAAACATACATTTATCAAGTATATCCTTTTCCAACAAGATGGCAATAAGGAAGTTAAGTGAAAATAAATTAAAATATCACAGTAATGATAATAACTATTGTAGCCAAAAGTCTATGAAGGGGAATTTTATCTAGCTCAAATCGAAAGGGGGTTGGCTACAAGAGCCCCGCAAGACCATCTCCCACGTGTACACCAAAAGTCCAGTGGATCTAAGAATTGATGCAGAGACAGAATTCTCCAATTAAAGTATTATCTATTAAAGGGGAAAATCACACAGCAATTCACATGCATGCATGCACTATTGCAAGGCTCAGGAAATCAGGGGTTAGCTTGGAAAAGGTATTGAGGCAGAACTACAGGTGATACTTACTACAGATGAGATTTTCTCCGGGATCCAGTTGGGTGAAATGGCATGAGACACAACCGTTCCAAGAGCGTGGGTTTGAACAGAGGTGCCAGTAACTGGATCAGAGAACACAGTGATGCAGGGTCCCCATGAATTCCAACTAGCGACACTAAGGGGAGAAGTCCAGGAGTTTTTAATGGCTAAAACTAGCTACAGGGCAAAGGTGTGAGATTGCATGGGTGAGGTAATCTGTTCTGGCAATATTCAAGGGAAATGGGAGAGAATTAAGTTGTTAGCTGGCCCATCAGGTGAGACATGTAGGCCATTAGCACCCATCCTTCTGATTATGGAGGTGATGATGGTCCATTTGCAACTCTCACTATCTGCCTAGCTTTGGGAATTGGGGATTTTCCAGTCTTCCAAGTGACCTATGCATGACCTGCCTGCCTAGCCTTAGTGGCACTTGGGGTTCATTGCAGTGTACATTTGGGGTCATGTGGAATTCATACACACACCAACATTCAGAAAAATGCACTATCGGTAACACTATATTAACTATTTACTATTAATAATAATAATAATAATAATAATAATAATAATAATAATGACAAGCCAAACCATATCCCCCAAAGGGTGCACACAAGCATGTTCTCGTATAGATATACAAAATATTTATGAAGCAAATGTGAAGTGAGTGCTTGTATGTGGGAAATTAGTTTCTAGTGTGCATTAAGGATGAAAGGGATATTTGTTATTTTTTATTCCCAGGTCAAAAATTGGGTTTCCCAACAGCTGGGAAGACTTGTTGGGAAGAATAATTGATGAATGAGAATCATGTGTAATTTTCTTTCAGTATTTATATGTCTCAATATATGTCATGGAAGAATTACTCTGCACAGAAAAAAATAAGTAGTCTTTTGTGCAAGGGCTGCTCAAAAAGTTGTGGATTTTTTTTGTGTTGGGGGACTGTTTTCTGTGCAGAAAATACTGTTTCCTGCATAAGAAAATTTTTCTCTCTGTACAAACCCCCAATATTTTTGCACCAAAAAAAAGGTGTTTTTCTATGTACAGTAATTCTTCTGCAACCCTCTGAGATGTTAAAAAACATGAAGAATTCTATAGAAGAATGTTCTCAGTGGGAAGAAGACTCTAATTATTTGTCTTTGCATGCAAGGATGAAATACTCAAACTTGTCATACAATTTGCATAAAGAGCAAATAATTTGAATAGTATGGACATAGGGCTGCCTGGACTTGGGGAACCAGAATATGGCAACTGAGTGGAGTGGGTGGGGAGAAGATGACTGACAGCATGTGTCTTTTAAAGGTTATTTATAAGATGGCAAACCTGAAGGAGTACTGGGATGGAAGGAGAGAAAGATCACCAAGAAAGATGAAGGAGGGTGGAGGAAAGAATGAGGTTTCCAAGCTAGGCAAATATGGTGCAATCTGAATTGGTTGCAAGATGGAAAGACCAGTACAAAAGAAAAATTGTTGGAGAGGAATGAGAACACATGGAGGCCAGAGCGCAAGAAAAACATGTGTAACCTGGGCAAAGTTGGCTCCTCTAACTAATTAATTTAAAAGAAGTAACATTTCAAACTCTACCACCGTATTTTCTGGCGTATAAGGTGACTGGGCGTATAAGACAACCCCCAGCTTTTCCAGTTAAAATATAGTTTAGGATATACTCGCCGTATAAGAATACCCCTCTTCAAACACACACCAAATAAAAATTTTAAAAAATCAGATTTGATTTCAATATGGTAATTTTAATCCAAATGTTTATGACATGCAGGTACTTAGCAGGGAAACTGTCACTTGTAAACACAACAAACTACAGCTCCCATGTTCCCTAGCATTTATTTCTGCAGTGTGCTTTTGACATTATTATTTCAGCAATGTGTTTGGGACCTTACTTTTTTAAAAATAGTCCAGATTTAAATGATGCTTTAAAAATTATTTCCATCTCCCAGCTATGATATGGTTGGGGGAAATGAGAAAATGTTGGGGGGAAGGACTAACAATATACTAGGTGATGCATTTTGGGGTATGTACAATTTGTGGCCAAGTAAGTGACCCTGGGCATGTCACACACTCTCAGCCTCAGAGGATGGTAATGGCAACCCCCATTTGAAGAAACATGCCAAGAAAAGCCCTTGATAAGGTTGCCTTAGGGTCGCCATAAGTCAGAAAGGACTTGAAGACCCACAAGAACAACAAAAAGTCTGCAATTGTTTCATAGGTAGTACATGGGAATAGGAGCCAGCATGGTGTAATGGTTTGAGTGTTGGACTACCACTCTGGAAACCTGGGTTTGATTCCCCACTCTGCCATGAAACCTACTGGGTGAACTTGGACAAGTCACACAGCCTCAGAGGAAGGCAGTGCAAACCTCCTATGAGCGAATCTTGCCAAGAAAACCCCATGATCCCCATAAGTCAGGAACAATTTGAAGGTACACAACATACACATATAACTTCCAAGTTAAGGAACTTGGTTCTTCTTTAGATAAGTCTTCAAAGATACACACACTCACTCTCTTATTGTGCAGATTTATTTGTTAAAGAAGCCATGCCCAAGCAACACATCAACTTTGGTTGCATCTGCATTGCAAAAATTTATTAAAGCAGTTTGACACCGCTTTAACTGCCCTGGCTCAAGGCTATGGAATTCTGGGATTTGCAGTTTTGTGCAATATTTAGCCTTTTCTGTCAGAGAACTTTGGTACCACAAAGCAAACTGCAGATCCTAGGAGTCCATAGGATGAAGCCATGACAGTTAAAGCAGTGTCAAATTGCATTATTTCTGAAGTGCAGATTCAAGCTGCATCCATATTGTAGAACTGTCTTCCTTCTCCTTCTCCCTACACCCTCCTCCTCTCCCTGTCTTCCTTCTCCTTCTCCCCTCGTCCTCCTCCTCTCCCTGGCTTCCTTCTCCTTCTCCCTTGTCCTCCTCCTCTTCCTGGCTTCCTTCTCTTTCTCCCCTCCTCCTCCTCCTCTCCCTGGCTTCCTTCTCTTTCTCTTTCTCTCCTCATCTTCATCCTCTCCTTGGCTTCCTTCTCCTTATCTCCTCGTCCTCCTCCTCTCCTGGCTTCTTTCTCTTTCTCTCCTCATCCGCATCCTCTTCTTGGCTTACTTCTGCTTCTCCCCTCGTCCTCTTTCTCCTCATCCTCCTCAACCCGGAGTATAAGACGATCCCCAACTTTTGAGACCCTTTTCCAGGGTTAAAAAGTCATCTTATATGTCAGAAAATAGGGTATTTACTTTTAAAACACAATTCACATGAATGTGGTCCAGGTCTTTCAGTGGCAAGTGCATGCAACATTATGAGGAATTAAGTGTGAAGGTTTGCAAACGAAGCCATCTGCCTTCCAGAGAGGCAGCATAAGGGAAGGACTCCCTGTTGTGAGTTATTACTTTTAAGATGGCTGGTTGTAGTTAGAGCCTCTAGGTTTCACTTAATCTTCATACTTAAATAAACATTTAATTCACTTCTAAGAAGTGATATCTGCCTTTAATGGAAGCCAGAGAACACCAGAGATTTGGATTTCACCCTGCTAAAATCACGCAAAAATCCTGACACACATTTAGCAAGCTGAAATCAGAAGGAGAAGCATGCAAAGTCCTCCTCCTGTTTCTGTTTATTACAGGACGTTGAGAGCTCTGCCCCTGATGTATTGAAAATGATCCTCCTGCAGTACTTTAGATATTAAAGAGGTTTTGAATTGTGGCATGGATAATGTAATACGCCATTGAATAGAGGGAGAAAATGCTAGGGCAACATACAGTGAGGTTACCTGAGGAAACAGGAGCTGCCACTTCCATTAACTCTTCATCACAGGCTTTCCAGATATGTTGGAGGACAGAGAAATGTATGCCACCAACATTCCCTTTGAGGGACCTCACAACAGTGTAGGCCACATAGCCTGTCCTGACCTAACAAAGCTGGCCTGCTGCCTCAGGTCTGGTGGACAATACAAACCCTCAAACATTTCACAGATGAAAACTGGACATGTGTGGCCAACCAACACCAGAGATCAAGATGATAAAAGTTATTAATGAGGAAGAACACACAAGCGTTTGTCTGAGCCTATTGGGAAGGGCACTATCTCTTCCTCCCTGAATTAAATGAGTGCAAATTAGAAGTGGGTGGCATCCTGATAGTATCAGATGCATTTAGCCACCAAAATTACTGCCCAAGTGCAGCCCGGATCCATTGCTGTTCCAAGGGGCACTCCTTGCACCTCCTTTTGAAGCCGGGAATTTTCTGGCTTGAAAAAAATGGCCGTCGGAATGCCCCTCTGAATGGCAATGAAGCTGGCTGCAACTGGGTTGCAATTTTGGTGGCGAAATGCATCTGATACTATCAGGATGCCACCCGCTTCTAATTTTAAGCTGGTTCCGGTAGGCTGGTTTATAACATAATGTGATAATCTTCATAGACAGTTGGAGGATTTAAGAATGACATCTCATTGACTGCCTGTCCAGTCCACTTCTGTACAAGAAAAGGGGAGGGGTAGTAACATGTCCATTGCCTCAGGTAGCAAATTAAATTTGGGTAGGCTTGTTTTTGTAAGGGAAGCATTACATTTTCATGTCTTTCTTCTGAGATATAGGTTTTCAAATGAAGATTGTGCCAAGCATCTGATAATGCTAGTTTGTTCCCTATAAATATATATTCCCCATATTTGTTTCTTGCATTTGGCTGATTCTGTTAGTGGTTTACAAAACAGAGGTTAAAGTAATAAAAATACAAGAACATAACAAAAAAATTATGTAAAGCCAAAAAAAAGAAAAAAAAGAAAAAGAAAACAAACAGTAGACAGAAGACCCACTGAATTCAATGGTCCCCTGGCCAATATAATCGAGTCTAGATCTGGCCCAATGAGTTTATTAACAAATTATATCCCAGAACCAAATTTCTTTTCCCATTTATAAAATAAAATAAAATAAACCCAAAGGACCGCTGACTACATATGTGGTCTAGTTTTCATCATTCAATACAATTATACTTTTGCTACATCCTGAGGGCATATGGTGTGTTTCAAAATAAGGAAACAGAAAAGCCAAGAAACAATATTTTAATTACACTGAGAAGGCAAGAAGACCTTTTTGCATCCTGCCCATATAAGAGAGCTATGGAAAAATGAATTGGATGTTGAGTGTACAGCTCTGGCATTTGCCCAGGGCCTTGGCAAGTTTATTCACTTGTCCTGCACAGCTCCTGAATTACTGATGCTACCACCAGCCTTGACAAAGTGCTTGACATAGTGCCCTCAAAGGTGAAAGCACTTCACAAATTGAAGAGAGTTCTGTAACCTCATGCACCCCCTGGCCTGTTTTGTGGTGCATAGTATATCTGCTGTTGATGTGCAAATCAGCAAATGGTCCAGGAAGTATAACTGGATTTCCAAACTGTTGGGAGTCACAAATGCATAAGTGCCATCTTTACGATGCTATACTGTGGCTCCCATCCCAATCCCCTCAATCTCCACTTACTGGAACACAGCTGTTGCAATCAATGGGGATCTGTTCCTATGTCAATCAGGAAGCAGCTAAATGATGTTCCCATGCTCTCCATTGAGCAATCTCTGGTGTGACAGACAGAATCAGGGCCCCTGCCACTATTCTCCCTTATGCCAGAGATTGCTCATGCAACAGTTGGTGGTGGATGGGACTGTCAGTCAGCTGCTTTTCAAGCGACAGGGGAACAGACCCCTGTGGATCACAGCTGCTGCTGCAGCATATTAAAGGGGACTACCAGACTTTCACAGTTCCTAATCATTTCCTAAACTAGGGTCTATATAATTATTGTGATTATGGTTTTATATTGGGTATGTGTTTTTTAGTTATGTTTTAACTTTTTGCATGCTTTATGTTAATTTTATAAGGTTTTAATTAGATGATTTTAACTGTTTTTAAATTCTTACTGTAAAGTTTTAAAAATGTGTTTATCTTGTGAACCATCTTGGGTCCCTTTCTGGGAGAAAGGCAGCATAAAAATGAAACAAACAAACACAAAACAATCATGATTGTATAACTAAGTTATGCATTCATAACTGCCCAACAGAATTCTGGCCAAACGGTGCACATACCTTGTTTCAAAGAGAAAATGTGGCTTTTCTGCCAACTGTCACAATACTTAAATGTGATAGTGGTGGGGTTTGGACAGTCCACTCCCCCCAGAGGGTGCCTGCCATTCTCCCAATATTACTGAGTTAGTAGGAGGATATATACATAACGTAGCTATCTTATGTAGCTAAGCTTGTATCTAGTAGCTTGATCAGGACCAAGTGTAGATGAGAAATGTCCTCAGTCTTTGTTGCCCTTCCTCCATTGGTTCACCTTTTTAGTTCTGCATTAGTTTATTGCATTTTTAGATTATTTCAGCATTTTAGATTAATTCAGTCAGAATGTTGTCCACTCTGAGAGTCAGTCAACATCCCATGCTCATGGTCAAGAAACTCCACAATTCAGGGACATAACTTTATTTCAGCAGTACAAGTGGAGGCCAGGAGCCTCTTGAAATACAACCACCTTGTTTCAGCTCCTAACACAAGAAAGCAAGTATGTTTCCTTCCTATGCTGCATCAGGAAGGCAGATGGATCCTCCAACATATTGACTGTTTACTTCCTCACTGTACTTTACCATAGGTCACTGGACATATTCAGTCTTCACTCAGCTAGTTTCATTGAATTTGTGGAGTCTCTCCTCTTAGTGTTCTGACTTCAAGGCTTGGCTTCTCACAAGTCTTCTAATATCTCCCTCTTCTGTTTGGAAGATGTTCCCACTACACAGTTGGTGCACATACCTGAACATCAGAAATAGAGGAAACTGAGGCTGGAATCCTGTTGAGAAGTTATGAATGCATAATCACCATAGTTATATGCCTACACAGAGACTCTGTGCCTGACTCTTTAATGCTCACTTCCTTGGAGGAAACTGCTATGATCAACAGGATCCATTTTCCTGCTACTCAAGAACATGCTGACTGACATTCCCACCTCCTATCATGAGTAATCTCCATTGCAAAAAGGAGACACTGGGTCCCTTTGCAATTTACCTTTATACCAGAAATTGCTTGCATGACGGAACAAGGCAGAAATCAGCCAACTGTTTCCCAAGCAACTAGAGAACAACCCACCACTGATCACAGCAGTTGCTTCTCAATGGAGGACTTTCACAAACCCTAAGTATCCTCTAAACTAGGGAATATGTAAGAATCATGAACATCAATCAGTTATGAATGTGTAACTCCAAAGTTATACATTCGTACCTACCAACACAACTCATCTGGCCCACACAACTCATCTGGCATTGCTCATGATTCTGTTTACAGTTGTTTGCATTGCATTTTCAATCCTTAAAATGTGTTTCACAGCAAGTTCCGTGTAAAATGCATCCAAACCAACATTTTTTTTTGGGAGAAAAACAGTGTTGATGGGAACTTACACAAAAATCTGTCAGATATCAGTCTAAGTATAAAAAACATTCCAGACCAGAAAACAAAAACTAATAAAAAGAAGACTTTTAAAGTATTTACTCAGGAGATGTCCAATGTAGGTTCAAAGATCTTGTCCAAACTCTTCCTACTTTTATTGCTTTTGTTCCATATAAACTTGAAGTGGGAACCCCCCCTTGGGGCCCCCTTAAACTTGAAGTGGGAACCCCCCCTTGGGGCCCGCCATGATGATATTGATTATTGTTGTTATTACTTGTTCTTGGGGTTTTCTTGGCAAAATCTCCATAGGGGTTTTGCCATGGCTTTTCTGGGGCTGAGAGAGTGTGTATGCATATATTTTTTAAATTTTTTATTTAAAAAACAACAACACATTTTATTTATTTATTTACTTATTGGTGTTTCGGCCCCCCAAATGTCTAAGGGACAGCAACCTGGCCCCCGGCTCAAAAAGGTTGCCTACCTCTGGCATAGACCATGAAAGGCTGCCAGCATATCTGATAGTCCTGATGAATCTGTACTCAGGACAAGAGGCCACTGTCAGAACAGAACATGGAGAAACAGAATGGTTCCCAACTGGCAAATTTTTACAGTTTGTAGAATCCAGGTTTTCTTAGTGTAGAATATTTCCCAACCTGCTCCCAGGAATGCAGAGGGTCCTTTGTTCAGATGTAACAGAGAGCATCAGCCACAAGCCAGGTTTATTGAGCTTTTTGATGTGTAACTAACAACTCAGTTCAATGATACAGATGTATGTATAGTTATAACCACAAATCTAAAGTTTCCCCAAAATGTCTTTGGCCAGTCAGCTTAAGATTCATTGTCTGCATGGTGATACAGTTTTAGCATCATATATATGCTTCAAATCACCTTCCTTTCAATATACAAATAGTTAGCCACAGGGACAAGTTTCCTGTAAATGTGGTTTCGGTTTTACAATGTTAAACCATTCACTTCAGTTTTGGCAGTATGAGACACTGCAGAGCTTAGGGTTTAGCCCAGGGGTAGGCAACCTTTTTGAGCTTGGGGCCGGTCCCGTGAAGTCCCTCCCACCACTGGGCCGAGGGAGGGGGAATGGCAGTGCCCCCCCGCGCATGCATCTCCCCCGCGTGCTGCCGCCACTGCTGCACATCTGCCTCCATGCGCGCCACAACCACCATTTTGATTTTCAAAATGGCGGTCGCGGTGTGCGTGGCGTCATGGTGGCAAAAACGCGCGGCGGCGGCAACCTTCTGCCTGGGCTGGTAAGTCCAGGGACCTGGGCCTTAACTGGCCCACGGGCCGTAGGTTGCCAGACCCTGGTTTAGCCCTTACATCAGTAGCAGTTGGTGCTGTTGTTGTTGTTATTGTTAAACGGTCCCTTAATTCCTGTTTAAATGATTCTGTTCATTGACTCTGTGATCAAGTATGTAAATTTGTGTACAGCATTAATAATAATAATAATAATAATAATAATAATAATAATAATAATAATAATAATAATACATTTATTTATATCCCACCTCTCTGTGAAATACAACTGGGGTGGCTTACAAGATGAAACAAACAGTCCTGTCCCCCAATAGCCCCTCCTTAAAATACAATTAAACAATTAAAATTGAAAACATACTTAAAAATAGCAAATCACAATAAATAATAAGTAAATTAAAATAAAATAACAGTAAATTAAAATAAAATAACATTACAGAGAGACAAAAATTTCAAATTATAACAGAGATGATTAAGTTAACAATATTGTATATAAAAAGCAAGGTAAAACAAAATACTGTGTTCATGGCAACAAAAAGACACCTCTGATTCTCAGACAAGAGAAAAATAAGTAGGAATTCTGTAGTCAAAATATTATCATAACTCCTTCAGAGACTTTCAGACAAGTGATAGTACATCTTTAATACAAAGAAGGAAACTAGGATACAGGAAAACCTAATTTTCCCATCCCCCCCAATCACTTACACATAGATATAAAATATGGATTTTTTTTGTTTGGCATAAAAGGCATGAAACTATAAAAGGTAAACAAAAACTTTCTTTTACAATGTGAATCTTTTCACAAAGACATGAGAATTGAGAAGAACATACCATCCTGGAGATGAGCTAAAATGGATTGTGTTTTTTTTAAAAATGTAAGGACAATTTCTAAATGAGAGTGGTCACTTTAGTCACCATAACTAACTTTTTTATTAACTATGGGACTTACATAGATTGGGTGGTCAAAATCCTGCAGTTTCATTGAAATGTAAGGGGAAAGAAGCCATTCTTTTCAAAAGAAAATCAGCATGTGCTTTATAGACTATGGCAAAGCCTTTGACTGCATAGACCAGGGGTAGGCAACCTAAGGCCCGGGGACCAGAACTCCCCCCCCCGACGTCTTTGGACCGGCCAGGCCGCCCCCCGCCATGATGATATTGATTATTGTTGTTATTACTTGTTCTTGGGGTTTTCTTGGCAAAATCTCCATAGGGGTTTTGCCATGGCTTTTCTGGGGCTGAGAGAGTGTGTATGCATATATTTTTTAAATTTTTTATTTTTTTAAAAAAACCACATTTTATTTATTTATTTACTTATTGGTGTTTCGGCCCCCCAAATGTCTAAGGGACAGCAACCCAGCCCCCGGCTCAAAAAGGTTGCCTACCTCTGGCATAGACCATGAAAGGCTATGGAAAACCCTTAAAGATATGCGAGTGCCAGCACATCTGATAGTCCTGATGAATCTGTACTCAGGACAAGAGGCCACTGTCAGAACAGAACATGGAGAAACAGAATGGTTCCCAACTGGCAAATTTTTACAGTTTGTAGAATCCAGGTTTTCTTAGTGTAGAATATTTCCCAACCTGCTCCCAGGAATGCAGAGTTCACACAACTGTTCTACACAACAACTGTTTCAGAGATTTGTAAAAAGGCAATATGTTTTCATAGAGATTAGCCTTTCTAGCATGCCTAGCTGTTCTAGTTGTTAACAGCCCTAGAGTCGATCTTGACCCATGGCGACCCTATGGATGAGACATTTCCAGGGCCCCCTGCGCTCTACTGCTCTGCCCAGCTCCCGCAAACTCATATTTGTGGTCTCTTTAATAAAGTCCACCCATCTAGCATGTGGCCTTCCTCTCTTTCTACTTCCCTCCACCTTTCCTAACATTATTGTCATTTCCAACGATTCATGCCTTCTCATGATATCTCCAAAGTACGGTAGTCCAAGTCTTGTCATTTTGGCTTCTAGGGATATTTCTGGCTTGATCTATTCTAGGACCCATTTGTTCGCCCTTTTGGCTGTCCATGGAATCTTCAGCACTCTTCTCCAGTAGCACATCTCAAATGCATTGATTTCTTCCTATCATCTTTCTTAACTATCCAGCTCCCACATCCATGCATGGTAATAGGGAATACGATGGCTTGCATGATTCTGACTTTTGAGCGGAATTGTGTATCTTTGCATTTTAGGATCTTTTCTAGTTGTTTCATATCCCCTAAGCAGATAGCTTAAAGGGCCGTCTTGGGGGCAGGGAAGGGGAGGGGCAGCCGCACGATCGGCGCCCCAACCCCTTCCCCCGGTTGTCCTCAGAGCAGCCGGTCCTCCGCACAGCCAGTGCTCCAAGGAGGACCTCCCGCCGCAGCATTTGCACGCACTGCGGCGGAAGAGTCGGCGAAGGTGCGCAGCAGCCTTTTGTGGCACACCTTCATCGACTTGTGAAAGGGGCACCAATTTAGCGTTCCTTTCAGGGGCGGCGAAGCTATGCCGCCGGACCGAGGTGTGGGGATGCCTCGGTCC
>CM034701.1:256051020-256066670 GCA_020142125.1 Phrynosoma platyrhinos
TCTCCTGTTTTCCAGGAGTTCTCAAAGATTATTGCCAATGGTTTCGATTTGTTCAGAGGGGGGTTGTTACTGCCTGCCTTTGAGGCTGAGAGAGTGTGACTTGCCCAAGTTCACCAAGTGGGTTTCATGGCCATGTGGGAAATTGAACCTTGGTCTCCATAGTCCCAGTCCAACACTCAAACCACTATGCCATAGTGGCTCTAAATAAATAAATTAGTAGGATCAATTTGTTCTGTCTACATTGTTTTATGCTATGGAATCTGGTGTTTGGATTCTTCAATAGAATGTTTTATTAGAATGAAGTACATGATTGGGTGGAAGAAAAGAAGGGGTCTGCTGTCATGGGCTACATAACTAATGGTTAGGAGGCATTTGGGAGGGGGGGAAACATAACCTTGACAGTATTAGTCAGTAGACAAGGAAACAATAGTGCAGGCAGGTCAAAGGTTGAACCTGTGCTGCAAAAATAATGCGGTTTGACACTGCTTTAATTGCTATGGTTCAGTGCAATGGAATGCTGGGGTTTGTAGTTTTGTGAGATACTTAGGCTTCTCTGTCAGAGAGCTCTGGTGTCATAATGAACTACAGTCAGCTCTCCATATCCATGGATTCTTCATCCATGGATCCAACCATCCATGGCCTGAAAATATGTTAAAAATATATACATTCCAAAAAGCAAATGTTGATCTTGCTCTTTTATATAAGGGACACCATTTCACTATGGACTTTATCACATGGGGAAAATCCTGTGCAGAAACAGGATTTAAAAGCCAGGGAAAACCTGCAAAAGCGGGTTGATTTTCACAAACATTGCTGTTAAATTGTTGTTAACCTGAACAGAAAGTAGTCAAAAGCTGCTCCTTTTTACTTTTGGGATTTTCTGAAAGTAAAAAGAAAACGGCTTTTGACTACTTTCTGTTTGGAAAACTGTTAGCAACAGTTTAACGATAATTTTGTCAGAAAATCTACTTGCTTTTGCAGTTTTTTTTCCAATTTAAAACCCCATTTTTGCACAGAATTTCCCCTGTGCAATAAAGTCCTCAGTCACTGTATTTAATTGGACTTGAGCCTCCATAGATTTTGGCATTCACAGGGGATCCTGGAACCAAACTTTAGCGGATTTGAAAGGCCCACTGTACAAATCCCAGGAATCCATAGCACTCAGCCATGGCTGTTAAGGCAGTGTCAAACTACATTGTTTCTGCAGTGCAGATGCAGCCAAAAAGGGAACCCGCTAAAAGACCCCAAGTACCTGTGTCTAACATGCTTTGTCCCTAGAGGCACACTTTCACAGTTGCGAGTGTGCTTTCATATTTCTTCACTTCCAGCACTTATCAGCTGGTGGGGCAGGAACTGGAAATTCCCATTTTCTGGAATTGAGGAAGAGAAAGTATGAAATTGTGTAGTGTGTGTGTGGAGGGGAAGTGGTAGTGATTAGAGGCAGAGGAGTTATATTAATTGTTAATTGACCATTATCTCTTAGCGTATAAGCAGAAAGAGCCAAAACAATGACCCAACCATAGTTTTAGTAGAAGTTTCAGGGAGAGGGGGAGGGTGTGTCAACCTGTTTGAAAGCAACAAACTCCTCAATGGAGTTATTTACTTATATACCTTTTTATTTTAGTAATACCCCAGCTTATCACCCTAAAAGATTCTCAGATTGGTTAACAATAATAACACTGAGATTATGACCAAAGTGTTGATTAACATAATGTAAAAAACAACTAAATTAAAAATGCAATTAAACCCAAAGATGATAAATGTTAATTATTCATCTGAGAATATTTTGCATCCTTTGGGGATGATATGTAATCTTTTCTTAATTTTTCTTTCCCAATGTGCTTGTAAAATTTTCATAATGTTTCCATTGTTTTGTATCAGTAATTTACAGATGATTTTGGTTGCATTCCTTCTTTAGCTACACAAATTTGTTCTGTCTCTTTCAGTCTGGATACTTGGTACTTGACAGACATGGATGGGACAGATAATGCTTTTTTTACATAATGCTTTCTGAGACAAGACATGGAAGAATGCTGGATTTTGCTTTTAAAATCGCTTTATCTCCCTTATGTTTATTTCTCCATCAGTAAGTATTTCCTGCTGTGTTCTCATAGAACTCAGAGACTTTACAGGCAGAAATCACAATGGAAACTGGGGATAGAGAAGGATTTGTGAGATAGCCCTATCCAACTACAAACGCCATGTTGTTATTTTGGATGAGGTTTTTCAGGGGTAACAGCTTGTGGCCTCCCCAAATGTCATGGGACTCCAACTCCCATCAGCCAGAGTTAGCTCCAATTTAACAAAAAAGGGCAAGTTACTCACTCTTATCTCATAGCCAGTTGAATCCTCACTCATGGAGTTATGGCAATCTTGCTTGTCTTCTTACCAGTGGCCCCATTTTTTAAGACCCTGCTCAATGGTGTACTGTGGTAATTTTAGGCTCTGAAGTTAATGATCTTTCTTAGGCCTGTTATGATAACTGATTTGATACAAAGACCCCTTTTTGTATCCCTGCCATGGCCTTGGACTGAAAGAGCTGGAAATTGACTACTTCAAAGGGTAGGAATTGGAATCCTTTGATATTTGTAAGCCGCCCCGATTGCGACGCAGAGGGGCGGGGTAGAAATAAAACTTATTATTATTATTATTATTATTATTATTATTATTATTATTATTATTATTATTATAAAATAGCAACTCTTTGCCTCAGGCTAGGTTTAAGGGTATAAATGATCCCCAAAATCTCAGGCACATTGAGGGGTCTGGCTAGATTTCATGGTGACACTACACCACTGTGAACTCTGACTAGAATCCTGGCTCTTTCTGTTGTCCTTTCCCTTTCATAACAGTTGAGTCTATCGATCTTCATTCATTGTTGGAGCAGCCTCCTTCAGGTAATTATCACCATTAGAAAGCTTTGTGTTTCCTTTCCAAGCTAACTACTTCTGAGTTCTTGTGTGTACGTGTGTATGTTAGAGTATCTTTGTATGTTTGAATCCCCAAATAAATTACAGTTCATTGGAAAGTCTTGTCTCTATCAGTCTGTTCCCTAGCCACCTAACATAGGAACATAGGATAAAAGATCCCATAGAAGACTTGGACTTTAGTAATTCCCCAGGTTCAAGGCCTTCTTCATTACAGGCCTCCTGTTTTAGATAGCAATGCATACTTTGTTGTTATGTGCCTTCAAGTTATTTCTGATTTATGGTGACCCTCACAGGATTTTCTTGGAATTTTTTTTCAGAGGGGGTTTGCCATTGCTATCCTCTGAGGCTGAGAGAATGTGACTTGACCAAGGTCACCCCAGTGGGTTTAATGGCTTAGTAGGGATTTGAATCCTAGTAGGGATTTGAATCATAGCGCAACACTCAAACCACTATGTGTAGTAAAGGTAAAGATATTCCCCAATGACATAGGCCCTTTGCAGATGGCACTTTGCACTGTCTTGGAGGTAAAGAAGGGGAGGGGCAGCCTCACGCTGGGCACCCCAACCCCTTCCCAAACACATCATTGGAGTGCCCGTCGCTCCACATGACGGGCGCTCTGATGACATCCTTCTGCTGCAGCATCTGGACACGCTGCAATGGAATAGATGCCAAAGAGGCACCCAACACTTCTTGTGGTGCACCTTCGGCACCTTGCGGGAGGAGCGCTATTTTAGTGCTCCTTCCAGGGCCCGAAAAGAGGTGCATTGGGGCTGAGGAGTGCGGGTACCTCGGCCCTAATCCGCGACTTCTCAGGGTGGCTCATGCTCACTTGTCTGCAGAGGCTCAAACTTGTCAAGTTGTGTCTGACTATAGGGAGGGATGCCCATCTCCGTTACTAAGCCAAGGAGCCAGAGTTGTCAGACACTACTCTGTGATCATGTGGCCAGCATGATTGCACAGAACACTATTTATCTTCCCACTAAAGTGGTACCTATTTACCTACTTGCATTTGCATGCTTTCAAACTGCTAGATTGGCAGAAGCTGGGACTAGTGACAGGAGCTCACCCCATCATGCAGCAACAGATAATTAACTTTACCTAAAATTCTAGAGTTTTGCCTGGCCCTTTTCCTTCCACTTTTCAGTGAAAGTCCACTTTTCATCCTAACTTTCTAGCTTTCATCCTAACTTCTGAAGCTTGGTTCTTTTGTACCTCCTTGAGAAATTGTTCAAAAGCGTTCAGGAAAAGCTCCTGCAATGTGGCATGTGGGTATGGCAGGGATGCATGGAGGAGGAGGAACAGTGGCAAATCATTTTCCCACCAGACCTACACCAGGTTGTAATCCTTTCCATGAACAAAAGAGATATTCTGAATACAACTGACAGTGAAGTAAAAGCGGTGATTGCCAAGTGAGGACAGTCCCAGCCCTGAAATTATAGTGTCAAAGCTGGAAACAGAGGGATGCCTCGTGATCTTACAGAGGATATTATCACTTGGGGAAAAGGAATGGAGCAAAGCAGATCATTCCCATCCTTATTGTGCAATTGTGCAAAGATTATCAGACAGTGTCATGCTTATTCTGTCATTATCCCATCCTTATGCTGTCCTTATCATGCAATCACGCAAAGATTATCAGATGACATTGCGCTTATCCTGTCCTTCTCCTGTCAGTGAAGTAGAATGGCTCTGCCACTTTGTATTCCACTTCACTAATGGGAAAAGGATGGGATAAGCGCAATATGATAAGGATGGGATAAGGATGGGAGCAATCCACTTTGCTTCACTCCTTTTCTCCATGTGATAATCTCCAGAGAGGCAGGTTTCAAGGGGCAGCTCCTTATCATGTCATTAAACATGATGCATTGAGAAGCAACCAGATTTGCTCACAATATGTCATACAAATAATAATTATATAAAAACACCAAGGAAATTGTGTATTCACAACACTTTTCAAGGCAGTACTTTCACCCTGAGATTCTTCTCTCTTACCTTGAAGATCAAGGGGGTCCAAGGGGTGAGACTTAGGAAAGCCCCTAAAATCTGAAAACCCTCATATCTGCTTTGTGTTGCTGAAGTGTGATTCAAACTATTATAGGTCACATACAGTGTCATGCCAGTCTGGGGTGGGTCAAGAAGAGAACATGAAGTAATTGAGTGGGAACTACAGTCATCATCCTGAGCTAAAACCTTAATTAAAACATACACACAGAGACACAAACAAACACTGTCCTAATAAAGCAAGAACTGGCAAAGTATGGCTACCCAAGACTGCTTTCACAGCCTCCAAACCTATTATACAAACATACAAAAACATTATAATTGCCTCTCCTCTGGAAACTTCAAGGCAGGGGGAGACAACCTTTTTGAGCTGGGGGCCGGGTTACTGTCTCTCAGACAATTGGGGGGGCCGAAGCACCCAAAATAAATAAATAAATAAATATTTTTTTAAAAAATTAAAAATTAAAAAAATATGCATGCACACTCTCTCAGCCCCAGAAAAGCCACGGCAAAATCCCTGTGGAGATTTTGCCAAGAAAACCCCAAGAACAAGTAATAACAACAATAATCAATATCAATATGGCGGGTGGTGGTGGCGGTGGGGGGTGGCGGCGGCAGCAGGACCGGCCTGGGACCAGTCCAAAGGCCTCGGGAGGCCTCATCCGGTCCCCGGGCCTTAGGTTGCCTACCCCTGCTTCAAGGAGTAGTGACTGACCTTAGGAATAGGTTTCAAAGATGTGCCCCACCCCATATTGTTGAGCATTTTTAAAAAAGCCAATTTTTCCAAAGTGGAAATAGACGTCTGGCCACTTCCAGGTTTGCCTCCTCCCAATTTTGGTTATTGTTGGCAGTTGGTGTGGCACCCTAAGGGCCCCAAGGGCATTAAAATTGGCCCATGGACTCCCCAGTGCTGCCCACTCCTCTAGTAAAAAAAAGGTATCTTCAGTTGATATATTTCATCGTCGGAAAACAGTTACAAGCCAGCTTCTTTCTCCAGCAGAAGAGTTATTTTACAACTCTATTAAACAAAGTTTTGAAAGACAAAATAAAATGAAACAGAAATTGGAAAAGCAGTGAAGATATTTGGACACAGAAGAAAGGAAATTGTAAGTATTTTGTACTGTGCTGCAACAGGTGATGATAAAATGCACCTTTGAAATCACCAGAAAAGAGTAAGAATAAGTGAGGTCTGTGTGTGCTAGTAGGACTTTTGTACAGGATCTAGGTCTGGAGGGGAGGAAAGGAAATGACTTTGCTCTCTGCAAGAAACCTTCTGGCACTATGAGATCACCTAGAGATCAGATGGGGAATTGGATTAAATTCCATTGCTGTGTACCTTCTGCCTATGTATATGTGCAAATGAGCCTTGTATCACAGAAATGCCTTGCCTTTCCAGTAAACTTCATCTAAAATAAGTGAACCCTGGGTAAGCTCTGGAACTGCAGGGACATTTTACCTCAATCAGGGAGACCATGGGCTTGAGACTACAGGACCTAAGCAGAGAGGTAGAGGATGGAGGGGTTGGAGATGTCCCATTCACAGGGTCGCCATGAGTCGAGGTTGACTCAAAGCCACCTACAACAAGCACACTTAACAGTGGGTTCCATTACATACCTAAAGTGCATAAGGTGAATAATTTATGTCAGAAGTAGCAAGATGAAATTTTACCTATGGTAGAAAAAACAGGCACCAGGCTCCTATGCAATCTATTACATTATGTAACTTTATGTATACCTAGCTATATAACATAGGTGCTAAGAAACCCAGTTACTAAACTATGAAGGTGCATAATGGGTCATTGGCTAGAGTGCCAGACACACAACGGTGCACAATGTGCACCAGCGTGTGATGCCAAGAAACCCAGTTACTAAACTATGAAGGTACATAATTGGTCATTGGCAAAAGTGCCAGACACACAACAGTAAACAGTGTGCACCAGCGTGTGATGCACATTGGTGCCCTTTACATATCAGTGTGCAATGTACACCAATGCACAGAATGCACTGGTGCATATCAACCGTGCATTGCACACCAATGTACATCTCACACTGATGTCCATTAGGCATGATGCACATTGGGCACTTTGCCAGGTCTGCTATGTAGTAATATAACAACAGCCCTCTGTGAGATACAGATGTCATGCAACTGTACATTTCTAAGTCCTACAGACAAAAGCCCACTTAGGAAGTCATAAGCCTCCAGCAGAATTCTGGCCAGTGTTATTAACTGTTGTTAACTGAGGCCTGACATAATGGGTGTGAACTCCTCCCCACCACCATTGCTAAAAGTCACAAATGTGTTATGATACTGCATATTTCTGGCCAGTAACTTTACAATGGTCACATTTGTATTACAGTCAGCCCTCCATACCCATGGACTTTTAATCTATGGATTCAAGCATCCATGGTTTGAAAATATATACATTTAAAAATATAAATTCCAAAAAGCAAACTTTGATTTTCTTAATTTAAATAAGAGAAACCATTTTACTATGCCATTGTATTTAATGGGATTTGAACATCCATGGATTTTGGTATCCATGGAGGGTCCTGGAATCAAACCATAGCAGATACCAAGGTCCCACTGTACTTCCTTCTTCCAAGCATAAGAAACTCAAGTTAACATACTTGTGGATCACTCTCATTTTTTCTCTCACAATAACTCTATGTGAGATAGGGCATATAGCTGTGAGGTCTGTCCTTGTACAGAGCCACCCATGTCCATAAAGAGAGGCTCACATAGGTGAATGGAACTCTTCATCAGATGCAGATGTTCATCTGTATGAACATCCCTACATTCTCTTTGGAGTGGTTGATTGCATCTTTTAATGCAGATGGTGATGTACATTTCCATATTCTGATGCCATCCTGATAAGAGTGTCATGCTCTGCTTGTCCTCTGAGTCTGAGGGATTAGATGAAGAAGCTGAGAGCCCAGCAGGCATGCCAAGGCAGCCCTGGACCTAGCCCCCAGTAGCCACAAGAGGCAAGTTCACCAAAGCTCCTTACCACCACCACCAGAAGAGCCAGGCTTACCAGTATCCACCTCTATGGAGAGATGCCAGGAAAGGGAGATGTGCTGGCATTCTCTGCAGTTAAGTAAGATGCACCTTCAAGACCTGGATGGGCTATAAATATCCCAGCACCTCCCTCAGTCCAGTATGGCTGACAACCACTCATCTTTCTTGGGAAAAGCCTCACTGTAGCCTTGGTCCTGGATAATAATAATAATAATAATAATAATAATAATAATAATAATAATTTATTTATAACCTGCCCCTCTGCGTGGCAATCGGGGCAGCATACAACATTGTTAAAACAAAGAACAGTTAAAACATTCCTAAGTCCCACACCCTAGCCCTCCCACCCCTTAAAACTGAATTAAACTCAAATATAATTAAAATAAATTTAAACACACAATACAAATAAACAGGTGTTTGACATCCAATGGCAGGTAGGGCAAGTTAAGGTTAAGGTTAAGGTTAAGGTTAAGGTTAAGGTTAAGGTTAAGGTTAAGGTTAAGGGGAGGTAACAGGATTAATTGCCTGTTGCCTTGAACTTTGCCTAGACTCTGATTATTCCTTCTGTTCACCACTTTGGATTGCTGTACCAGACCTATTGCTAACTTGTGAAGAACCTGAACTGGATTAAATAACCACTGCTTTTGTTACAACCACCTTGGTGAGCTAAGCCCTTTTTCTCTCTCCTTGCTTAAAACACTGAAGCTTTGAGCTAGAATTTGGCTAGCTCCCCAAAGGCAAAACCAGACAATAAGAGCTGTGTCAAAAGCTGGTTTAAAGTCATACACTTAAAAAAAATTAAAGTAGAGGCTATTGATGTAGAATGGAACATAGGTGGATGTAGGAAAGAGTGTAAAGACTCTCAAAGAAGGGACAAAATTAAAAAGGTCTAGGATATTCAATGTGAGGTCATAGAATCATAGTGTTAGAAAAACAAGTTTTTGTAGACTCCAGGTCACTTCATCAGATGCATGGAACATGCCTTGATTGGGTGGATGTGGAATGTGGGGAGAATTTAAATGCAAAAGGTACAAATAATGATAATTATTTTGAATAGTGCTCATTACCAACAGCAATTGGATGGTAACACAGATAGTATGATATAGCCAGTATGATATAGCACTCAAGGAGAGTTTGTTTCCAGTCCTGACTCAGTCATGGAAATCCTCTAACTGGCTTCAGGCAAGTTACACTCTCCATCCTTAGAGGAAGACAGTGGCAATCCTCCTCTGAATAAATCTTGTTGGAAAAATTGCTATGATAGGGTTGGATAAGTTGGTGCTTTTTTTAAAGCACAAAAACTAGTACTAACAAAAATTAGCCAGAGTGTTTTAGTGATTTGAGCATTGGACTTAAGACACTGGGACACCAGGGTCTAATACCCATTCGGACATGGAAACCCACTGGGTGACCTTGGATGAGTTGCATACCCTCAGTCTCAGGGGAAGGCAAAGACACCCTCTCAATAAATCTGTTAATAAAATCAGTGCTAAAGATACTGTGTACAGCTAAAAAGAGAAACAAATGGACCCTAGATTGCGTTGCAGAGGGGCGGAATAGAAATTATTATTATTATTATTATTATTATTATTATTATTATTATTAAACAGATAAAGCCAGAAACCTCCCTGGAGGCCAAGATGATTAGTTGAGGCTGTCGTACTTTGGCTGCATCATGAGATGGTATGACTCATTGGAAAATACAACAATGCTAGGAAAGGTGGAGGGATGTAGAAAGATAAGACAACTGCATGCTAAATGGATGGACTCTATTTAAGGTCACGGGTATGAATTTACAGGACCTGAGCAGAGCAATGAAGGACAGGGAGTCTTGGAGATGTCTCATCCACAGGGTTGCCATGGGTTGGGATTGACTTGAAGATGGTTAAGAAGAAGAACGAACAACAACAACAACAACAATAACAACAAGGTTCACTTTAGGTTTGTAATAAATCAGAAATGACTTGAAGGCACACAACAACAACAAAAACAAGACTAACAAACAGATGTAGTTGCTCAGATAGACATTCAAGAGTCACTTAGCCCAATCCTTGTACAATTCAGGATCTCTGTTCCTAAAATATTGCATTCAGTCTTGTACTGTTCAGGTCAATCTTGGACATCTAAGAAATCCACTTCTTCATCCTAGGCATATTAGTTTCAAAAGAGGTCCCAATTATATGGGAATTATTTCTAGGAAGGTGTATGTAGAGTTGCAGACAAAATCCTGTGGTGAAAGTATTAATAACCTGAGTGGTTAAATCCTGATATCAGATCTCATTACATTAGAAATTTGCTTTTATTATACTCCAGACTAACACTGTTGCTTTGAAATAAAGGAGCAATTTCAAGGATCTCCATCCTCCCTGCTAATTTTTGGAGCACTTTATGAAGATATACCCATAAGTTACTATCACATAAGTGATTCATTTTATTTGGAATACTATAATTTTCATTTATATGATTTCTGCCCTGCAATTTCCTCCTTACTGTGATTTCCTGAAGAAAAATGTACATATTGTATATGCCATAATTTATGAAAACTTGTTACCTAGAGAGGAAATGTTGGCTTGGCACAGCATTTTCACTGGAGCATCAAGACCCATTATTATAGTACACAAGAATAACTCTGAAGTTATTGCAACACAATTAATTTCAAGTATTGGTGAATGTATGCTTTATTTGAACCCCCTTGCATATGCAGCAGGTAGTATAATATAAATAATATAAATCCCAAGAAACATGGTGATGCTATAACATAAAAGAGAAATAGAGGTTAGTTTGTTTTCATTATTTGAAGATGAGAAGATGAAAAGATATATCTATATGAGATGAGTACTCTGAAGAATACCATCCCACCCCACCCAGTAGTGTAAATGGATGATTTACATTAATCTCCCATGTTAGTTAGAGTATGAAACATGAATAGAATACATAGCCAAAAGATTTGCTGGAAACATATAGGCCTAAATTCAGTTGTTGGAACTGCGCTGCAGAGGGGTGGGATATTTATTATTATTATTATTATTATTATTATTATTATAGGCCTAAATCCAACCAGTGTAGGCCAACTGAAGCAATGAAGCAATTCATCTAAGTATTTACCATTTAGGAATCTAAGATACAAAGGCAAATTATTATTGTCTATTCCACCGACACACACATCTGTGTTGGCTGTGAACCATTCAAGATCTTCCTTTGAACCTTAAGTTGGAGGATCTCACCCAGTTTCATAAGGAATTGAAAACCTTCCTCTTTGATTTGTCAGATTAAGCAGCTGAGTTCTGCCTGAAAATGCTGAGATGGGCAGTGGCTGGTGGGATGTTGAGGATTTCATGTACAGTCGTCCCTCCTAATTCATGGACTTCCCATTCACGGTCTTGAATTGCCATGGAAAGGAAGCTAGGAGGGACAAAATGGAGTGTGCAGTCATTATATCCAATGGGACTTGGATATTTGCCATTTTTTTCCAATTTGGGGGGGTGGGGGATGGGGTCTGTAATGGATCCCCCACAAATTGGGAGGGACGACTGTTTATTTATAGTGTGAAGTTTTATTGGTCTTGGTTTTTTTCTTATTGTGTATGTCTGATGTTATGTCTGCATTATAAATCATCATCATCATCATCATCATCATCATCTTTCTGACTTACCATTCTGCAGTTGACTCAATGGGCCTTTGAAGCCAACAACTGTAGATGTTCTTGTCCACAGTGTAACCATGTATATTGGTTTTATACAATATATACATACACTCCAATATTTCAGAGATGAAAACTGGGCCAAGCAACATCAGAGTGTTGTCAAGACAGCAAAAGTTATTAATGCGGAACATACAAGCTAGGAAAAGTTGCAGAAGTTTGCTGTTGTCTGAGACTACTGGGAAGGGCAAGATTCCAGCCCTCTTCTACCTTTCCCATGCTGAGTTAATTGAGTACAAATTACTTTTCCACTTTGAATTCACTTTGCACCAATGGAAGTAAGCTGTGGACAAAAGGATAAGGTGGGAGGAGGAGAGAGAAACTGGGATGTTTTTAAAGCAGCTAAAAAGTGGAATGATCAAGGATTAGTTAGGACCATCTCCTCTAAACTGGGACACTTGAAGGGCATGTATGTAGGCTGGAAAACTTTGATCTCACATAGCCTTTAATTTCCCACTTTTCTTAGTTTTCTTGGAGAAGTAATTGATATCCAGGATTTAGAAAAAGAACAGGCCTAGCTAAAGCACTGTGTGTTACAAACTGGACAAATGCATATTATGAACCAAATAATTGTGAGTTTTGATCCCATTGTTACTATAAAACCTTAAATAATGTGGGACAGTTTGGGGTGGTTTATAAATCTGATTATTTGCTGAGCTCATCACTTCAGGCTTTGCTTCAGTTACTCCTTCCTTGAAAAAGTGGAGCACTTACCAGATACATGGATTTTTCTGTGTTGCTTCCTGATCTGCCTAATTTTGTCATTGCTGTCTTTCCATTACTGTCCTATTCTACCAACCTTTTAGCAGCATGTGATGTTATTAGCTTGTACATTATTCTAATATACCTTGGGAAAGTTATTAATCTTTTGACAGTTTCCAGAATCCCTCAGCCTGTATGGAGAGGATTCTGTCCTGTTCTACCAAGCTTTTAATATCATGTGATGTTGACCTGTATATTATTTTAATATACCTTGCCAAAGTTACTTTTTGGACAGCTCTCAGAATTCCTCAACCAGCATGGTCAGGATTCTGAGAGGTGCAGGATTCTGAGAGGTTCCCCCCCCCCCCGTGGGGTAACATTTCCAGTTTTAATTTTAAATCTTCTCTGGGATGGGGCATTGTGCTACGGCTTGGAGTGCCTGATGGCATCAGCTAGCAGAAACTCCTCCACCTCCTATCTGGCTGGCTCTGCTACAGTCCACCTTCTTCCTGGCCATTTCCCTGCTGTTTGGATGATGGCTGGTATGAACCTTTGGGACTATATGAGGGTAGACCCATTCAGGAGCCAGACAGCACCATTCTTGCTTTCATATAATCTCATCTATCATGAGCAAATACCCTGCTCATATATTGTTATGTACCAGTGATGGTTTTTTTATTCTGCAATGGTTCTGGATCACATATTCATTAACAACTTGGGAAAGATTTTTGTCTACATTCACGAGAAGCTGCTGGGATTCCGTAGCAATTATGCTGCATCACTACCTAGCAATTGCTTTCTAAGAAGCCATTTACCTTTCTTCTTACATTCCATCACAACTGCCTGAAACATTTATACAGGCCTGGGACATCAGCCAGGATCCATAGCCCAAAAGGCAGAAGGGCACAGGCTTCTTGCTTACATTCATGAGAGAGTCTTCCATGAAGAGATGAGCATAAGGATTCATCACTGTGGTTGGACACATCAGCCATGGGTGCATCTATACTGTAGAAATAAGATACAGTATAGTCAACCTGGGAAGAAAGAGTCTGCCCATGTGGCTCCAACTCAGTTGAAGATCTAATCCATTATTTATTGGAATGTCCAATTTATTAAGATATAAGATATAAGATATAAGAAATGCCTTATTCAAAGATTTAGATTTGGTACCAAACTACTTTGACTCATATTTGATCAATCTGTTATTAGAAGACATCGAACCATGCATTTCTGAAAAGGTAGCCTGTTTTGCTTTTAAAGCATCACTTCTAAGGAGGAAGCTTTGTAAGGATGATGGCTGGGTTACAGAATAGATTTGAACCACAAATATTTTTGAACAATTTCAGCTTTGCAAAACAATGTTATATAGTTTCAGTGGATCTGATCCTTTGATATCTATTTTGTATATTTTATATGGATTACTTTTGTAATGGCGTACACTATACAAATAAACTTATTTATTTACCTTCTGTTTTCTGAGTTTGCATCTACACTGGAGGAATAATGCAGCTTGACACTGCTTTAAATAGCATGGCACAGTGCTATAGAATTCTGGAATTTGTAGTTTTCTGAGATATTTGCCCTTTTCTGTCAGAGAGCTCTTCTATTACAACAAACTGCAAATCCCATGATTCCATAGCATTGAGCCATGACAGCTATAGTATCAAACTGTATTATTTCTGCAGTGCAGATGCAGTCCACGTGATCTTTTTCTCCTCACGTGCAGCTCGACTCCTTACTGCGGACACAATTTCTGTTTGATGGTGTTGTCCTTATAATTGCCCTTTGCTTTCTATTGGGGTGGGAATTATGCAGCCCACCAAGGGTTTAAAAAATGGTTGACCCCAAAGGGATATGCTTTTAGCAACGTGTGGGTTCTATTTTGGAAAGTGAGCTTCTGGGTTTCTGGGTTTTTTTTTTTTTTTTTTTTTTTTTTGGACAGAAGCAGCTAGTGTGGCCCTAAATGACAGTTAGGGTGATAGCCTAGCCTGAACAAGAAGAAGGGCCCTCCCTCCATCCACCATCATCTGGAGGGAGAGAAGGCAGGCCATCTCCATCTGGCCTAGCCTAAACAATTAAAAAGGGCTCTCCTTCCATCCATCATCATTGAGGGAGAGCAGGCAGGCCAGCTCCATCGGGCCTAGCTTGAACAAGAAGAAGGGACCTCTCTCTAGTCCATCTGCTTTCGTCCAGGCTTTAGAAGGAGAGAAGATCTGCTGGACTTATTCCCCTTCCCCACCACCATTCCTTCTCCCTTTCTGTCTTGTCTTTTTAGATTGTAAGCCTGAGGGCAGGGAACTGTCTAATTAACCATTTGTAAACTGCTCTGATAGCCTTTTGGCTGAAGAGTGGGGTATAAATACTTCATAATAATAATAATAATAATAATAATAATAATAATGGTGGGAAATGGTCCCAGACCCTCCATAGCTACCCATCCCTTCTTTGTATCAGAGCAACTATTTTTCAAAGTTATTTTGGTATGATTAGAAGTGATACAAAAATTTTAATACCGTATTTTCCGGTGTATAAGATGACCCGCGTATGAGACGACCCCCCATTTTTCCAGTCAAAATATAGAGTTTCAGCACCTCTATCCTCCTTATCCTTATACCCGGCGTATAAGATGAACCCCCCCCCACTTTAACCACAGATTTTGCAGGTTAAAAAGTAGTCTTATAAGCAGGAAAATAAGGTAATTGAAAATGCATTATAAACTCTTTTGAAGCCCATTCCTGGTGTAAAGATGGGATAGATACTGATAGATTGGATAGGTAGAGATGGTAATGCTGAAGTTTGATTCTGAAATTCTTTCACAAATGATTACTATTTTTTCTCCCTTGAGACCTTTTAGCAAATTTTTTTTGTCACTTCCTTGTCCTACAACATCATTAACTGTAACACAGCTCCAGCAGTTCATTTGCTTTTCAGAATTCCAGGAAGCTTTCAGACAGCAGCATCACTTAACATGGTTTTCTATTTCTTCTGCTGCTAATTAAACTATAGAGAAGCTGTCCTTCTAGGAAGTGACAAAGAAAATTAAAACCTCTCATATTGTCATTACAACTGCAGTAACTGCTGTCTGCAACTTTCCATATAAATTACCAGAAGGGAATGATCTGACTTCAAATAAATAGAAATCTTGGGATTGTTTCTGCAAACCACCCCAGCACCTTGGATCATTGTTGGGTTTTTATTTCAGCCACTGAAAAATATTAACATTGAACTTCCTTTGTTTTGGTGTAAAAGGCAGGTATTTCATTAATTACCAGGTGAAGGGCAGCTTTTGCTGTGATAGCTGC
>CM034701.1:256089190-256110612 GCA_020142125.1 Phrynosoma platyrhinos
GTTCTTTTCAAAAGAACCGCCAGGAAACTACTGTCAGAAAAGAATAGGTTTTTTGCATTTGCCTTGCTTTATCATGATTGAAACCGAGCTTGATAGGATCAAAACTGGTTTGAAGTGGGGATGAGGCACATATAACCCGATCAGCAGAGTTAAATCATAGTGGGAATGAGGCTGACACCTTTACTATTTTTCTTTGTCTTCCTTCCTCCTCTGTTCATGTTACTTTTACAATCAAAACCTCTCTTTCCCACAGTTCTCAAATGCAGTTGAGAGACAATAAAGCAACAGAGCCAGAATTTGTCAACCTGGTGCAGATTAGTCAATCTGATTATAATTTGTTATTCTACTTTGTGAACCTTTTGCCATGTGGTGAACAGGAATACAGGAAGTTAGTTTGCAAAGAGAAAACAACTGTTCAGATATTCACCAAAGCCAGTAATTAAAAGGAAGAAATCTGGCAGCTCATTTTTTTTGAGATTGGAGCTTCAGTTGGATATATTCTATGTAAAGAAAATTAACCAAAGTTTGTTTGTTTTTAATCAGATATGTAGGGCCTCTGCAGACCCTCGATCCTCCCTTTTGCTGCCCTGAAAAGAGCGGCCAAATGCAGCTCCTTTTAGGGGTGGCAAAAGGCTGAACTGAGAACCGGCATACAGCTCTTTATTGCCCTTTTCAGCACAGTGTGTTAGAACGCTGCACCAGGAGTGTATCCTGATATTGCGCGCTGTGTGTAATGACCCACGGCAGCAGGATGGCATCAATGTAAGGTTGGGGCGGCCGGCGTGCAGGTGCCCCACCCCAACTCTACCTCCAGGCTGGCCCTTTGGGCCAGTCTGCAGAGGTCCATAATTTAGTACCATCAAGTGTTTGTCATCTTTAAAAGGTAGTCAGTAACTTGAGGATACTCCCACATTGGTCAACTAATACAACTTAAAATTTAGGGGGGAAGCAGACGGGTGTCATGGGGCCACCCCAGGAAGCTGCGCCGTGGGGCTGAGGTATCCGTACACCTCAGCCCCGCAGCGCAGCTTCGCCACCCCTGGAAGGAGCGCTAAAATAGTGCTCCTTCCACAAATTGCCGAAGGTGCACCGCAAAAGGCTGCCGGCGCACCTTCGGTGACTCTTCTGGACGCTGCAGTGTACGGCTGCTGCAGCGGGAGGTCATCCTCAGAGCGCTGGCCATGCGGAGGGCTGGCTGCTCCGAGGACATTTTGGGGAAGGGGTTGGGGCGCCCAGTGTGTGACTGCCCCTACCCTTCCTTGCTCTGAAGACGGTGCTTTGCGCCATCTGCTGCCAATCTTTATTTCTTAAAAAGATTGGTACATTATTTTGACGAGAATGAGTAGAACAATATACACATTGTTTTCATTTAACAGCAAATTGCTACATTACAATAAACTTGCTTACTTGAAAAAAAATATACAGATGCCATCCCTACTATATAATTGAGAGGATGTTCTCGATACCAGCTTTCTAAGCTCAGGCATGCTGCCATTTCCTAAATACAGCATGAAAGCTATCTCATAGCCATTTCACAAATCATTATAAAAGCTAGGGCATTATTTTGGTGTCCACCTATTTGTGTACCTTTGAGTTGTAGACTTCTGTGAGTTGATATTACTGCAACTATTTTTCCTGGTTTAAAAGATTTTACTCATTCTACTGTTGCATATTTTTAAAACTGAATAAACTGGATTTCTTGTGCTTTATCTGTTCACAACACAAGCACAGTATTACACATGAAAATTTCTTGCAGCTGCTTTCCCTCTTCTCTGCTTATGTGTCTATATGGGCATGTCAATGGTATTAGAAAGAATGAGAGATCTGTGCACACATGTTCTGTTCCTGTTTAACGTGTGTATTTTTGATGCTCATTTTTTCCACATCTTTTGCAATAAATTAATTCAGTGCAAGTGTGAATAGGATGCAGATCAGAATCAATTTAAACTTGCCCTTAAATTTGCCGGCCGGCTGAAGAGGGTCCATTTTGAATCGATTCATTGGTCAATGTGAACAACAAGTGGGTTATTTTACAACAAGAAAATGTGATGGGGCAAATGTAGTGTGAACCACATTCCGCTGTGGAATTGATCCATTAATTCAGATCACAAACTGCTTTATGTGTAAGTGGGAATGAGGCCCTTGTGTCCAGAATCTCTTCTCAAAGAAACTCAAGTTGTACGAATGTGGAAACCCTTCACTTGCGATCAGACAGATATGCAGTTGTCATGATGGTTTAGATGGGCTAGAATCTACATGGCTTGATTCAGTATAAGCCAGTTCCATGCGTTTGATGGACTCCAAATGACTTATCCATTGTGTATATTACACAAAGTTGGAAGAGCTTTCTAAATGATTCATCAGTTCTCTAGTCATACAAGTTTGTCAGGAGGTTGGCAATAAACACATACATTTTTGTTCTCTTGTGAAGGAAAAGCACATGGGTGGAAGGCAGCTTTGTGGGAAAACAAACAAGCTTACACATTGAATGGATAATTTGGTGTTACTGTTTATCTGTTTATATATAGAAGAGGCCTGGCTTTTAGGATGATGTTTGGAACATTCTTGAGCTTCCCTTCTTCAGAAGCCCAAACCAGGGCCAGGGTTGGCCATCTGACAAACAGCTGAGTTTTAAAAATTATCTGCAAGAATAGTCTACATTTAAATTTATTTCTATGTTTCATCTAAGCCTCAGGCTTTCCGATTACACAATGAAGGATCACACATGTTCCTCCTCTCTGTCCCATTGCTTTTCTCTTTGCTCTTAATGAGTTAGAGGCAAATGTGAGCAGCCTACTCTATTTGTGTAGATTTTCCACATGGAATACTGGTTTTAACAGAGCTTGGAAATGTTACCTCTTTGGACTGCAGCACCCAGATTCCCCAGGCAATATGGCCCAGTAGAATAAGAAACACACAGACAAAACAAAAACATTTCCAAACACTGGAAGAAAAACCAATTTAAATTGAGTAGGGACAATGAATGAGTAGAGCCTTCTCTCTGCTGAGCTATGGATATTTTTCTCCAATTCATGGAGGGTGATTAGCCTGCATCTAGACTGCAGAATTAAAGCAATTTGATACCAGTTTAACTGCTGTGGCTCCATGCAATGGAATTCTGTAATTTTAAGAGACATTTAGCCTTCTCTGTCAGAGAGCTCTGGTGCCACAACAAACTGCAAATCCCAAGATTCCATAGCATTGAACCATGACAGCTAAAGTGGTATCAAATTGCATTAACTCTGTTGTGTGGCAACAGCTGAGGACAATGAACTAGTGTATGTGTACAACTAGCATGCTCCTCTTTGTTTTCTCTCAGTGCATGAACAATCTGAACCCCTATTTGAGAGTTCATATGTGTGAAACAAATCTTGACACCCTTCAGAAAGTTTAAGCCCCTCTGTGTCCTATCTTTCCCAATCCCAATGGCACTAACAAATTGTTGTTGAGTTGCCTTTGTTCACTCTAATGTGATTACCAAGCCCCGGATCTTAGAGAAGTTATCTTTTTAGACTACATTTCCCAGTAGGTATGGGGGGAAGCAGACGAGAGCTTCCAGGACACCGCAGGACGGTGCACCGCGGGACCACGGCATCCGCACCGCGGTGCACTGTCAGCGCCTCTGAAAGGAGCGCAAAATCAGTGCTCCTTTCAGGAGTCAGTGAAAGTGTGCCCTAAAAGCATAGGGTGCACTTTCACTGACTTATCTGCCGCAGCGTGTGTGGACGCTGCGGCAGGAGGTTGCCCTCGGAGCACCAGCCGTGCGGAGGGCCGGCAGCTCTGAGGGCAACCTCAGGAGGAGGAAGGGGCACTGAGCATGTGGCTGCCCCTCCTCTTCCCTGCCTTGAGGACGGCGCAATTAGCCATCTGCCGAGGCCCTATGATGGCCAAATCATTCTGGGAGTGGCAGTACAAAGAAGTTTCCCAAGCTCTACTGAGCATATCATGAACATCCCTGAGGCTGCAGAATTAATGCAGTTTGACACTGCTTTAACTGCCATGACTCAATATTATAGAATTCTGGGATTTGTAGTTTTGTGAGACATTTAGCCTTCTTTGTCAGAGGGCTCTGGTGCCATGACAAACTACAAATCCCAGGGTTTCATAGGATGGAGCCACTGAATGACAAAAGAAAATATCAGATTTAATCATCTTTACCTGAAAATGGTTAAATAATAGTCAGCACTCCATATCCTCAGATTCTGCATCCATGAATTCAGCTTATCATAGCCTGAAAATATTTTTTTTTTAAAATCCAAAAAGCAAACCTTGATTTTATTATTTTATATAAGGGGCACCATTTTATTACACCATTCTGTATAATGGGACTTGAGCATCCATGGATTTTGGAATCCACTGTGGGTCCTGAAACAGACCCCCAGCAGATACCAAGGGCCCACTATGTTCTTATTTGCTTAGTGCTGCTTCAGTGCTATGTCTCTAGGAGCTGACAGTCAAAGTGTACTATATGACATGGCCATTTGAATCTGACTTTATAGGAAAAGTTTCCATGGTACAACATGATTCTGATGGAATCAGAATTCAGGAATTGCCTGTTTTGCTGCAAGAGATGAAGAACAAAATGGCACGCATTCCCATTTCATATACAAAAGCCAACTTGATTTGAAGGTGAGTCAATACAAGTGATGGAAAAGCTTTCTCTACCACATGTTCAGTTAAGAGGCTAACGTATGGAAGCGGGACAACTTAACTTGGCACACAGCTCCTTCTTTCAACCCCTTCCTTTTTAAAAATTAATATTTTATTCAATGTTTTGACAATCCATGTATACAAATAAAACATTCTAACACAAACACTGTCTAACACAAACACTGGTGGCACAGTGGTTAAATGTCTGTACTGTAGCCACTCACTCATAAACCACGAGGTTGTGGGTTCAATACCAGCCAGGGGCTCATGGTTGACTCAGGCTTGCATCCTTCCAAGGTGGCTAAAATGCATACCCAGCTTGTTCGGGTCAATTGGCTTACACATTGTAAACTGCTTAGGGAGTGCTTAAGTACACTGATAAGCAGTATAGAAATGTACTTGCCATTGCTATATTATATAAAAGAGAGTTCTCTTTCTTTAACTTTTTCTCCATTTCTTCGTCTTCTTTTCTCTCTCTCTCTGACTTCCTGTTTCTTCCACTGCTACTATGGTTTTACAAATACAAGCATAATTCTCCTCATATATTATATAATGCATACATCTCATATACATAATATGAAACCTACAGGTAAGTAAAATATTAATCCATATTATATTAATTATATTGATTGCACAATTATATATCATAGACAAAAATATCTCATTTCCTCTTTTTTAATTACTTACCCTTGTTCCTATATGAATTCTTTTATATCAGTCTATTGCCACCTCCTGATTTGATTTAGCAATTCAAAAAGCAATGTTCTTGTTAATTGACCTTATTTATATCACAGCACCTCTTGCAACATTTTGCTGCTGATGTCTACTATCCACTTACTATCATTTATCTACAAGCATTTTACATTTCTTCTATATATTGTATCTCATTTTTACCATCCCATATCATTTTATGGTGAATATTTCAATTTTTCAGTAGTCTAGGGAGCTTATCGCACTGCTAAAATAATGTGTTCTACTTGTCCTGAATTCAGTCTTAATTCGGGCTGCATTCAGATCCTATCACAGTGATTTTGCACCAAAACAGCCACCTGCAGCCAGCTCAAGTCCAGCCCAGGTCCCAGGGGCTCTGAGTGCAACTTTTTTCAAAACCAGGAGTTTTCTGACTTTCAAAAATGGCTGCCAGAGTGCTCCTGGGACCAGGGCTGGACCCAGGCAGTGGTTTCAGTGGCAAAATCGCTGTGATAGAGTCCAAATGCAGCCCAAATTAAGATTGAATTTGGGACAGGTAAAACACTTTATTTAGTGGTGCAATAAGCTCCTAGGTTGAGTTATAGTAAACTACAGTTCATGTCCCATATCCCCATCCAGTAACATGCTTCCATTCATTTTCAATTTCTTGTGTTGATTTGTTATTTATTAAATGCGTTAATTTATCCATTTCTTGCAACCGCTTCCTGTTGCCTTCCAGCATCTGCCCCTTGAAGCAACTGCCTCAATCTGCCTAATGGTAGGGCCAGCTGTGTGGGAGATCAGGGAATAAGACAGAGTGACCATGATAGTTCCTTTTGCTAGAAGAATCATCTCCTGTGTCTGCATAATAAAGGTCAGTGGTAGTAACGTGAGACTGGTGTTAGACAGTGTTCTCTCACAAAAACAAAACCAAAAGTAAAACATGCTAACTGTATATCTGAAATCCAATAGCTGAGTCAGCATCATTTCCAAAGAACTGCAAATACAGATTTTGAAGTGAGATACAAAAGTGGCTTACAATGGAGTAATTAGACAGGTGGTTTGCTGGAATCTTCCTATGTGCCTTAATGTGATTTGGTTCACAGTATGAGCTTCTGGCTGTATTGGCAGCCAGTTCTTTCATTTCCTGCTTATTTTGGAAACCAAATTCAAAATGATCTGAAGTTTTGGCACTAAACCAAACACCACAAACTTAATATCATCAATTAACATATGGTCCCCATATTCTCTCTGATAAGAATCCAGGGACTAAGGATCCATAGGAATTTACCTGAGATCTCTAAGAATGAATTTCTCCCTCCCTCCTTCCTTCTCTCCCTCTCCTCCCACACCATAAGAAAAGAAATCACTGGCCCTTAACCACCTGGGATAAAAGATAGCTTGCTCAGAACGTAAATGAACAATTCATTGGCTAGCATCTTGTTGGTAAATTATGATGGCATAGCTGATATTTTTGGTCATTGCAGAGGTTAGAGTTCTGTTCTGACCATGGAATGACCAAATCCATAAGCAACAAAGCCCTCCTCCAACACAGTGCTTCAAAGATAACATATGCAGGGACCTCATGAGGATCCTTGGAGGGCTCTGCAGAGGCCTGTTACAGTAGATCCAGCTATAAGAAAATAGCTGAATGTGTCCACACTGATTGTTCCACTCTCTGTGTTGGGTGGCTGCACTGCTTATAGCATGTTTTTTGGGGAGTAGCAGTGGGAGATTTGGCTATATCACACTCATCCTGATCTCAGATCTTGGCCATTGTTAGGAAGAGATGACAACATTTCTGATTGATCTTGCACCTCATGCTATGATGAAAAGATTGCAAGGGTTGAATTTGAGGTTTCAGGAATGAACGACCATTCACTGAACTACACAGTACAAGTTTATTGTTTAACATGGTACTATATGGTTTTCAGAGCATAACATCAGCTAAATGTAGGATACTATACCTTGGTACAGATATAGGATGGGTGACACCTGGCTTGATGGCAGTATATGCATAAAAGGATCCAGGAATCTTAGTGGACCACAGGCTGAACATGAGTCAACAATGTGAAATGGCAGCTAAGGGCCTCTACAGACAGGTGTCCATGGGCTGCCCTGAGAAGCCGAGGATTGGGGCTGAGGCTGCCCCACGCCTCGGCCCCAATCCACCCTTTTGCTCTTTACACAAGGCCCAGAAATAGCACTCCTTTCCCAAGGCCCAGAAAGGGTGCCGGAAGATCCGTCGCATGGCTCTTCTGCGTCTCTTCTGGCTCAGCCTGTGCAGAGGCTGGGCTGGGAGGATGCCATTGGAGTGCTCACCATGTGCAACGGCGGGTGCTCCGATGACATCCTCAGGAGGGGGTTGAGGTGGCCTGTCTGCCCCTCCCCTTCCCTGGCTCAAGACGGGGCTTTGTGCCATCTGCAGCATCCCTAAGAAAGCCAATGTAATTCTGGACTGGATCAATAGAAGTATAGTGTCTAGACTGAGGGACGTAATAGTACCTTTCTATTCTGCTTTGGTCAGACCTCACCTGGTGTATTGTGTCCAGTTCTGGGCACCACAATTCAAGAAGGATGTTGACAAGCTACAGCATGTCCAGAGGAGGGTGACCAAAATGGTGAAAGGTCTGGAAACCATGTTCTATGGGGAGCAGCTTAGAGAACTAGGTATGTTTTGATTGGGGAAGAGAAGTTTAAGAGGTGACATGATAGTCATGGTTAAATATTTGAAAGGATGTCATATTGGGGATGGAGCAAGCTTGTTTTCTGCTGCTCCAGAGAATAGGACATGGCAACAGGCAACAGGAAAAGAGATTCCACCTCAACATTAGGAAGAACTTCCTGAAGGTAAGAACTGTTTGACCGTGGAATATCCTGCCTCAAAGTGCAATGGAGGTTTTTAAACAGAGGCTGGATGTACATCTGTTGAGAGTGCTTTGATTGTGTGTTCCCGTGTGACACAGAGTTGGACTGGATGGCCTTTGCGGTCTATATCTATAATTCTATAATTCTGTGAAATGATAGGCAGGAAATCATTAGGTAAGCTATTCTTCAGCATTTGGTGGTGAGAACTGCACTCACTGTTGGGCTGGCCAACAATGCAGATGAAGCATAGGATGTCTGAAGGTGCTGCTTCCACCACCACAGGCTCAGTAAAGCTGCTTCTATGCAATTTCTTCCTATCTAGTTTTTAGTGGACCTGGGCATCTTTCCCCTTGTGAGTAACTCATGAGCTCCTGCCTTTTATGAGTTAAAAACATGGAGCAGGGGTAGGCAACCTTTCCCCTTTAAGGGCCGAGGGACTTCAGCTCCCAGAAGCCTCAGCCATATTGGCCAATAGTCCCATGTTGGCCAACAGCTCCTGGGATTCTGGGAGCTGAAGTCCCTCGACCCTTAAAGGGGAAAGGTTGCCTACCCCTGACATGGAGGGTGATAAAAGCCTAAAAATAAAATTGGGGACTCATAGTTCTGAGAAAAAAAGAATCAAAATGAAGAAGGTAATCACTTTCAGACATAAGTGATCACATTACTGTTGCTAAAACCTGGTGCCCTTTTGTTGTCCATACAGTCATTCATTTTAAAAGGTGGGACGAAACAAAAATAGTAAAAAAAAAAATGCATAAAAATAATAGTGTTGGAGGATAGTAGGCATTTGATGTATTATTTGCAGTAAACACATTTCTTTTCTCACAGCCTTTATTCCTACTTTCCATCACTTCTTTTCTATAGAAAGCTAGATGATAAGCTTTTTGCTGTCCACAGTTGTTTTGTGCTTTCTTGAACTGAGGGATTCTGGGAGTTATACCTCCCCAAAGTAACTTTTCAAAGTTCTGATTGACCATGCATGCTATCTTTCTGAGTTTTCCAAAAGTTTGGGATAATATTAATGCAGGATATGTCACTCTCCATATTTGCCAATGAGGCATCAAAGAAAGGCAGACACTTGTGATACTACACATTACATTCACCCTGGCTGCTTCCAGTTTTCAGGACTGTGGGCAAACTGAATTTTCAACCTTAATTTCATCTGTGTTAGCAGATTTTGGCCAAAGAAGAAGAAGAAGAAGAAGAAGAAGAAGAAGAAGAAGAAGAAGATACTCAGTGAATTCCAATAACCTCTTCACTTCCCATTGCAACCCTTTCAAGTTAACCCTAATAAATCAGGCTTCCTTTGTTATATGATTAGAGGAAGGTGAAACTTTAATCTCACAATGTTTGCTGGAATCACATATGTGTGCATTGTGTTATTTCTCTAAACCTGACTGCTGTATATCTTATGTGGTGCCCAGCAGCCGAATGTGATCTAGCTCTGTAGAGAAAAGTGCTGTGTTTACATAAAGCAAAATGAAAGTTCTACCTGTATTGTATTGTTATGGCCTGTTTATCACACACCAAATCATCAAAAGATGTCTTAGACATTCAATAATGAAAATGCACATGTGAACTAGTGCTCCTTTGGGGCTCTTGGTATATGCAAGTTACATGGCTGTCACACTTCATCTCACTCCTGCTTTTTTGAAACTACAAAGCTGTTAGAAACCTAAGGACCATCAATTTCAACTCCTAGCTGCAAACTACTACCAGCTTTTTCATCAAATAGGCTTTTGATCACCAGCCAGTCTATAAAAAACAGAACAACAGTATGCCACAAGCAAAATGCAGTTTATGGGGACGAAAGAGGAACCTCTCCCCATACTTTGGTTAGCAACTCTCATTAGCCTCGCCCAGTATAGGCAACAGTAAGGAGTTAAGGGACATATATTCAAAAATTTCTGGAGGGTCAAAGATTCCCATGCCTCTGCTATTGCGAATATATGGAAAAATACAATCAAGAATGTGTTAGAAATATATATATTCATGATGAATGAGGCAAGCTTAGGTTGCTCCAGTTGAGATCAATAAGAACACATTTGTGACCTCAATGACAACAATCACCTTTTATTTGCATCCATTAGATAGATCAATCTCTGTTGCATATTCTATTTCTACAAATTATTATATCTTTTAATGCCACAGTGTCAGACACACTCACCAGAGAATTAGCTACATAATTATTTCCCTTTACATATTTTCACACTTGTTAAACAGAGATGAGAGATTAGTTATGAGACTACTATTATGAGTATTTCCATGCTGCTGGAAAAATGGTTTGTTCTTAAAACCTTAGTGTTTAACTACCACCATGGGAAATATTTATTCCTTCCTATATTCCTGCCAACAGAATATTCCGGTTTAGGAAAATTTCCCAGTATTTGTTTATTATAGTCTCATGCTTTACCAGGATTGTACGAATAGATCTCATCCCTTCTGTGAAAGCTTAGATTAGCCAAAATTAATCCACCTCTTTGGATCAGTCAATGATAAAGGTACACAAATAAGGGGGGGGGGAATAGAAGGACAGGAAAGGGATAGTGGTTAGAATCTATATTTTAAAGGGATAAATAACTTCACATGGGCTCATATCAGATTGATTTGACTTAAGCCAAATTTTGATCTCCCTCAAATTGGAGATCAGAAATCTCAACAAGCTCTCTAATATTAATGGCCACAAAGAAGATTCTAAATTAGTAAATGATCAATATGCTTGGTGTGCTGGGTTTGTAACAGTCCTGGCAGTAGCCTGTTTAATATTGTAGTCTAAAACTTTTTTTGTTTTTGTTTTTGTTTAGGTCTGCTCATATCCAGTGGCTAGAAATGTGAACATCTATAATTGAGTATCTTAATTTCCACTCCCATTATTTTTCTTTTTCTGTTTCTTATTGTGTTATGGCTTCTTTTTCTGCATAATGGACATTGTGCAGATTTTTTCTCTCACACTTCAAATACACATTTGCATGTATTTTTCTGAAGTAAGCATTTTACTGAGAATCAGCATGGTGTAGTGGTTTGAGCATGGACTATGACTCTGAAAATCATGGTTTGGTTCCCCAACCTGCCATGGAAATCCACTAGGTTTTCAGAAAGCCCTAGAAAACCCCGTGATAGGCCTTAGAGTTGACATAAATTGGAAATGATGTGAAGGAAAACAACAACAAAAAGCATTTTTCTACACTTTTCCTCCATTGACTAATGTATATTTGTATTGTTTTTTCAAACATACTCTTCTGTTGTTGTTGTTGTTGTTGTTGTTGTTGTTGTGTATACATGGTTTTGTATGCATTTTCTTTCCCCACAAAACATCAAAAAGTTCATAGATACACACATTTCCAAAGCAAGGTATGTCCCACTCCATGAACACTTTTGGCAGATCTAAAATGGGTGTCTCCTTATATAAATGTGAATCCAAACAATTTCCTTTCCAGTTTCTAATTACGACCTGACAATCACTGGACATTCCCACTATTTCTGCACTTCTAAGCAAACAACAAAAGCAAGCAAAGGCTTTCAGTGCAAAGTAGGACACAGTGCATTGCAGGTTATCTGCAATTAGTTTGATGGATTACTAACTGTGAATTTCTGCACCTGTTCTTTATGTAAACTGGCCTAATACCCTGAAGGCACCAAATCCTGCTTGATCTTGGAAGCTAAGCAGAGTTGGCCCTGGTTAGTACTTGAATGAGAGACCACCAAAGAATAGCACAATGTTGTAAGCCATATTTCAGAGGAAAGAACTGGCAAAACCACCTCTGAATATTCCTTGCTTTAAAAAACCTTATGAAATTCATGGGCTCATCATAAGACAACAGGCAACTCATAGGCACATGCATACACAATTTTTTACATTATTTCTGTGCCAGAACTGAGCTTTCCTGCCATTATGTCTACATCTATATCTCTGGCAACATTGTCTTATTTTACTAATGCAATTATTAAATGATCACTTTGTGGTGACTCATACTCTTCTTGAATTCATTAGACTGAACTATCTACTGATTCTGGGAATAGCCTCCTTAATCCAGCAGGATTGTGATATTGGTCTGTTTGAGAAAAATTCCAAGCTTATTAAGGCAGAACATGTTAAGAGAAGTCGAGAGTTTTCCATGCTCTCTGTGTGTATATGCTTTCTGACATGACCCTGAAATGGAAATACATTTGCCACCATATACCCATAGGTGAGTTGGTCACATAGGTGCTTAGATGGTCATGTAGACCCCTGCATTCATTAGCAGATCAAACAACAAATTTCAGGAGTTGCAAACAGAAAGATTCACACCTAAGGACATGAGGAAGCTAGAGGATTTACAGCCTGTATGAGTTTTAGCCACAAGACAGATAAGATCCATTACACCCCTCTGAAAGCTACCTACTTCAAGGAAACAAATGAATGTTAATTTGACCCCTTTGATATACAGTAATCAAACTTCACCCTAGGCTATTTTCAGCCTATAAAAAGTCTACCAAAATTCTGGTTAGGTGTGTCTGGTTAGAATTCCTGGTGACACTACGTCACTCTGAATTCTGGACCAGCTATGACTCGTTCTGTGTTCCCGTTCCTTCATCCGTTTGAGTCCAACTCCACATCAGTCTACCAGGAGCACCCTGGACAAGTAATATCACCATTAGAAAGCCTCATGTCTATTCCATGTTAACTTGCTTTATTCCTGAGTTCTTGTGAGGCTGCACGTGTGAGTGTTTGTCTTTGTAAGCTTGATCCCTAAATAAATTTACAAATTGATTTATAAGTCTCCAGGACCAGATGAACTGCATCCAAGGGTATTAAAAGAATTGGCAAATGTAATATTGGAGCCATTGGCAATACTCTTTGAGAACTCCTGGAGAACAGGAGAAGTCCCAGCGGACAGGAGAAGGGCAAATGTTTTCCCCATCATCAAAAAAAGGAAAAAAAGAGGGTCTCAACAATTATTATCCAGTTAGTCTGACATCAATACTAAGAAAGATTCTGGAGCAGATAATTAAACAGAGAGTCTATGAACATTTGGAATAGAATGCCATAATAACAAAAAGTCAACATGGGTTTCAGAGAAACAAGTCATGCCAGATAAATCTGATCTCCCCCCCCCTTTTTTTTTTTTTTTTTTTTTTTTTTTTTTTGGTGATAGAATTATCAGCTTGGTAGATGAAGGGAATGCTGTGGATATAGCATATTTTAATTTCAGTAAGGCCTTTGACAAGGTTCTCCATGACATTCTGGTAAACAAGCTAGTAAAATGTGGGCTAGACAAGGTAACTGTTACAGTGATTTGCAATTGGTTGACTGGCTGAAGCCAAAGGGTGCTCAACAATGGCTCCTTTTCAACCTGGAGAGATGTGATCATTGGGGTGCCACAGGGTTCTGTCCTGGGCCCAGTGCTATTCAACATTTTTATAAATGACTTGGATGAAATAATAGAGGGCATACTTATCAAATCTGCAGATGACACCAAATTAGGAAGATTAGCTAATACCCTAGAGGACAGGATGAAAATTCAAAATGACCTTAATAGATTAAAAAGCTGGGCCAAAGCTAACAAAATGAATTTCAACACGGAGAAATATAAGGTACTGCACTTAGGGCAGAAAAAATGAAATGGGGGGGGACACCTGGCTTAACGCAACTATGTGTGAAAGGGATCTAGGAGTCTTAGTAGACCACAAGTTGAACATGAGTCAACAGTAATATGTGGCAGCCTGATCAAGGGAAGAGCTAGTGCTACTGTATTCTGCTCTGGTCAGGTCCCACCTGGAATACTGTGTCCAGTTCTGGGCACCACAATTCAAAAAGGATGTTGAAAAACTGGAGCATGTCCAGAAGAGGGTGACCAAAATGGTGAAGGGCCTGGAAACCATGCCATATGAGGAATGATTTAAGGAACTGGGTATGTTTAGCCTGGAGAAGAGACAGTTAAGAGGTGATATGATAGCCCTGTTTAAATATTTGAAAGGATGTCATATTGAGGAGGGAGCTAGTTTGTTTAGCCTAGAGAAGAGATGGTTAAGGGGGGATATGATAGCCCTACTAAGTGTTTGGAGGGGTGTCATATTGAGGAGGGAGCAGGCTTGTTTTCTACTGCTCCAGAGAACAGGACCCGGAGCAATGGATGCAAGCTATAGGAAAAGAGATTCTGCCTCAACATTAGGAGGCACTTCCTGACAGTAAGGGCTGTTTGACAGTGGAACACTCTCCCTCAGAGAGTGGTGGATTCTCCTTCTTTGGAGGTTTTTAAACAGAGGCTGTGGCCATCTATCGGGTATGCTTTGACTTTGAGTTCCTGCATGGCAGGGGGTTGGACTGGATGGCCCTTGTGGTCTCTTCCAACCCTATGATTCTATGATTCTATGATTTGGAGAAACTTGTCTCTGTGAGTCTATGCCCTTAGCTCCCTTCATATAAATTCGGTTTACCTCTTGTTCACTATTTGAACTATTAAAATTCCCCAAGTTCATGTTTATTTTACAAACATTGTTTTTAAATCAGGGAGCATGCCCTAACTGATTGAAAAGTCTCAGATTTTCTTCTTCTTCTGTCTGATGCTATTCTGGGTAAAAATAAAATGACCTGGGGAACTTGTATAAAGACTCTCTTATTGTACTGGGAGCTGACAGATAATATTCTGGGATAAACAAAATGGTATGGATCTCCAAAATAAAATTGCAAAGTTCAGAAACCTAAACTGAGACTTTCTGGTCTTTTTAATAAGTCTGGATGCACCCTCAGACAACTTGTTTTTTATTGTCATGTTGACTGCCCAAGCACCTTTGTGTAGATATAATCTATCAAACAATATTTGCCATTAAATGTTTCTTTTAAAAATTCTTGAGATAAATTTGAAGGTTCTTTTCCAGCTATAAAAGCTGCACTTTGATCCTTGTTGCATAGAACATCTAGGATAAATCAGAATATTGGTTATAATTCTAGTCTTTGTTTCTTTAGCCTCTTCTTATTATATTATACTAAATAAACAGTACTTATCTGCAGTAATGTGTGTACTTGTTTGGCCTTGGTTGCCATCCATGAAGATCACTGTGGACCACAAGAAACTCCTCCAACCTGGCTGTGTCAAGATTAGTGGTGACAACTTCCTGAGCAGAATTTGATTAGAGAAGTCTTGATTGTGAAAATAGGAGGAAGGAAAGATGAAGGAGAAATCACCCTAGACCAACCTGAAGAAGGATAAGGATGTGAGTATTCAAAGAGCAAGCTCTGATGTTGTTAATACTCTTTGCTAATCTGTTAATAACATTGCAAATTTGATTAGAACACAGCTCATACAGTATTGCCAGGTCCAGCACAATTTAATTGGCTTATTTGCAATTTTATAAATGAGGCATTAAATACAATGGCCTGGATCCAGGATCTGCCTTCAGCTGGTGGAAGAGTTCTGCTCATGGAATATGTCTCCACTGTCCATTTCCAGGGATCCCCCATTTCTGCGGCTCTCCAGCTCATCCCATTCAGCAGGGTCCTCTGACTTCTTGAGTAGCATTTTCAGGGAGATAGAAGGTTGCCATAAGGGTGGAGAGGTGTGGGGAAGTAGAAATACAAAGAATGTTCCAGCTTTACTCATCTTTAGTGAAAAATGATATCTTCACATGTTACAAGAGGCTTTGTACATGATTTTTCATCCCTGAGAACCATTAAAGGTAAAGGTATTCCCTGTTGACAAAGTTGTCAAGTTGTGCCCGACCATAGGGGGTGGTGCTCATCTCTGCTACTAAGCCAAAGAGCCAGCGTTGTCAGAGACTACTCTGTGATCATGTGTCCAGAATGACAGCACAGAATGCTGTTTACCTTCCCACTAAAATAGTACCTATTTATCCACTTGCATTTGCATGCTTTCAAACTGCTAGGTTGGCAGAAGCTGGGACTAGTGACAGGAGCTCATGCCATCATGCAGCACCCGGGCCTTGACCTGCCAACCTGCCAATCTTGCAATCAACAGAGTCAGTGTCTTAACCACTTGAGCCACCCCCCAAAAAACCATTCCCTCCCCAAAAAACTACAATGCTTTGTGCAAAACATTTTTATTTCAGCAAGAAGTTCAATGATGACATATGCAGCACCATGCTTTCTCTCTTTTTGCCCACAGCTGCCATGTGAGTGTTACATGGCACTCTTGCCCAGATTGTCAGAGTGGAGCCCATACATCAGTGAATGATGTATCATCCATTTAGAAAAGGCACCAGGATTTTTACAATCACTTCAACTCTAAGGTTGGATTATTACAATGAAGCAAATGCATACACATTTTGTGTGAATTGGCCCTCATTTAGTGTTTTAAAAAAATCAAATAACTAAAGTCACAGAGGAGACAGATGGATCAGCAAGTAAGCCACAGAGACCTAATGATAGTTGCATCTCTCTTTCTCTCTCTCTCTGTGGTGTTAAGAAAACACAGTACAAATAAAAGCCACTTGGAACTCTTCTGTAGAGCAAAATAGACTGCTCTAAAATAGTGTATTTTCTTCCCAAAGCATCCATGTAATTCAATCTGAGAAAGTATTAGTGTCCATTTTTTCCTCCCATCTATCCAAGAATGGGTGCACAGCATTTGTTGCAATGTCATCCATTTCAGCAGGGACTTGCCATCGCAGCTGCCTTGGAAAAGATGATGCCTTCCATATAAGCTCACCAGATAATTGCTGCTGTACATTTGACTATTTTTGTGGGTTCTCCCTCTCCCCAACGATGAGTGCCTGTAGTCATCACATTTTATTTCTTGCATGAGATCATCTACACATCCCCACTGAGATCTTAGTACCTTAGTACAACCATCTTCTCTTGCCTTGCCTTTTATGGCAACAGAAATGCTTCAAGTGATACTGTTATAACACTCATTATTGAAATGTCCCCACATATGCTTTCAGCTGCACATTTCAGCTGGCAAAAAACAGGGAATAAATTGTACCCATCCAGCTTGTTGACTGCTGAAGGAAAACTGATTCTTGAAGGCATATTGAATTTCTCTTTATTAAAAACTGGAAAGAATTCCTTTGATAATGGGCTCAGTGCCATCTCTCCTTTATAAAAGCTGGAGATTGTATCTGAATCAGAATTTTGTAATGCTACTTCATGAGTGACAAAATGATGATAGTTACATTTGGGTTATTTTCTGTGGCTCCCAGTGATGTAGAGAAATCAGGACATGCAGTGCTCAGAGTGACAGTACCTTCTGACTAGGAGAAGCTATGATGTCTCCTGCTAACTCACTCCATCCCTCAGGTTTACCTATTCCCTCTAAGCAATTCTTACAGCAATTGCATGGAGAGAAATACATTTCCCTAGCAACAACATATTGCTGCAAATTGTCTCTGTTGCAATATAAAGTTTCTTGGAGTGTAGGGGTGTTAAATTGACAATTAAGATCTATTGGCTTTACAAAACATTTTTCTGGCAGAGATGAAAACAGCTAGAACTAGTCTATTGATATGGATCAACACAGATTCTACATTTTTGAATTCTCAATGGAGATCTGGCTAGGGGAACTTTGCATGATGAGCCCCTACAGTTTACCACTGACCACTGGAATGGCTCTGTAAACCATAGTTTGTAAAGCAGTTAATAGGTGCCATGGCTGCACTTTTTCCCCTCCAACCTTCCAACTTGGTTTGGAAGCCAAGTTGTATCCCAGTGGATTATCTCCAAGCATAGTGTAATGGCTTAGGTGTTGGAGACCAGGGTTCAATTCCTAGCTCGGCCATAAAACCCACTGGGGAAGTCACACTATCTCAACCTCAGGGAAGGGCAATGGCAAATCTCCTCTGAACAAATTTTGCCAAGAAAACCTCATGATAAGTTCACTTCAGGGTTACCATAAGTTGGAATGACTTGAAGGCACACAACACTCACATACTAAGGACGTTATCACACATGGGCCACAAAGCGATAATAAACTGGAAATGACAAATTCTGGAAATAAACCGAAAATAAACCTTGATTCCGCAAATGGTTTTAACACCTAATTACGTTAATTGCGCAATTAAGGAAAGCTCCCCCTGAAACCGCATTGAACGTTCACACACAAGTGAGAAAATCCCGTACATGTACTAGAAATGAACTTCTAACACATGTGCACTATGCTCGCCGCAGCTGTCACTCGCTGCGGCTGTCACCCCTTCCCCAGGTCGTCCTCGGAGCAGCCAGCCGGCGCTCCGAGGAGAACCTCCCGCCGCAGCGTTCTCCGAGGAGGTCCTCCTTGGAGTGCCAGCCGTGCGGAGGGTCGGCGCTCCGAGGAGATCCTCCTTGGAGAGCCGGTGCTCCAAAGAGGTCCTCCCTGGAGAGCCAGCACTCTGAGGGAGTCCTCCTTGGAGAGCCGGCCCTGCGTAGGGCCAGGGCTCTGAGGAGGTCCCCCTCGGAGAGCCGGCGTTCCGAGGAGGTCCCCCTTGGAGAGCCGGCCATGCGTAGGGTCAGCACTCTGAGGAGGTCCCCCTCGGAGAGCCAGCGCTCCAAGGAGGTCCCCCTTGGAGAGCCGACCCTATGCAGGGCTGGCTCTCCAAGAGGGAGCTCCTCGGAGCACCAACCCTACACAGGGCCGGCTCTCCGAGGCGGACCTCCTCGGAGCTCCGGCTCTCTGAGGGGGACCTCCGCGGAGTGCCAACCCTCTGCGCCCCAAGGAGGTCCCCCTTCCAAATACACATTTGCTTTCCACACTATGCCGATTTTACCTAAATTGCGCATTTACCTTCATGGCGCATTTGCATTTCCTCCAAACAACCGAATTTCAAAAGATCTCGGTTAACACCAGTTTCTGTCCAGTTTCTGTGAGACGTTGTGTGAAAACACGGGGCACTAATCCAGTTTCTGTCTGGATTTTGTGTGGATTAACCAGCAGATTTGCCCCCGTGTGATAAAGTCCTAAGACATGTATCCAGCAGGAAGCTATGGAGAGACCTTTTGCCAAAGTAAACTAGCACACCCTACTTCCACCAAGAGGTACAATGCCAGTTTATGTTTCTGCTGGAGGAATGTTATCAGAAAATGGAGAACTGAAGCTTGGCCTTAATATGGCATGGCCACAGGATGATGATGATGATGATGATGATGATGATGATAGTCATTTATTTCCTCGCTTTCCCCTGATAATGGGACTCAAATTGTTAAAACATTTTATTTAAAAAAAAATACAGATTTAAAAAATTATACACAATCTGCATTATAGGCATAAATGTACAAGTTACTTAAGAGCCAATTAAACAATTGATAATGTTTTAAACATTAAAATTTATTTTTAAAAAACAACACAAATCATAAAAGAAGCACAGGACACTAAATAACACTAAAAGCCCATTCCATGCAGTTTCTAAAAGCCAATGGCATAAGAAGGTTTTAAACTGCCAGAAAAAGGAGAGCAAGGAAGGAACCATTCTGGACTCCCTTCAGAGGGAGTTCCAAAGTATGGAAGCAGCCACCAAGAAGTATAGTAAAGCATACATGCATCAGATCAGTAGAGTACTTATTAGGCTACATTTTCTTGAGCAGCAGTTCTTTCTAAATCCCTGAACACTCATTTAAGTATGTGCTTATGTCCCTGTGTTCTGTAAAGCCACTTTGTGATCTTTCCTTCCGACTGGAGGGAAAGCAGCAGTGTGAGGAAACCTGATGTGGCACAACCATTTGTGTGTGTGTGTGTGTGTGTGTGTGTGTTTTAAAAATCCAAAGCCAGCTGGAAATAAATACTGGGTTGTTAGGATGAGAAAAAGAGAATGAACAGAACATGAGAAATACATTAGCTTAAATGGTGATGGGTTGGGGGGGGGTTGAACCTCATTTGCTCTCTCATTTTAATTTGCCTTAATCTTCAACTTAATGAGAATTCAGGGAACTCATAACTCAGTTTCCTACAGGTACTAAAAGGATTTTTTTTAAGAAAAAGGAGAAAAAGAGAAAATTTGTTCAATATGTCCCATATCAGGGTACAGTCTACTAGTGCTCTCATTGATTCAGCACTACCATTGTCACAGATATTGATAGTGGAGGAAATGGAGGTCTCCTTTGTAGACCTACACTGGAGCCATCTCCCCTCCTCCAAGAAGCTTATATTTCAAACATGAGACATTATCTTTCTATTTATTTATTATTTCATTTCTATGCCACCTTTCTCCCAAGAAGGGACCCAAAGAGGCTTACAAAATAAAAACATTTCAAAACATCACAGTAAATTTATAAAAACAATTAAAATCATCTATTTAAAACAATATAAGTTAACATAAAAACATCCAAAGTTACAACATAACACACACCCATAAGTGTACCTATTTGTTCCTTTTGTTTTCCCATCTTTTCTCTATGGCCTCATTCCCACTACAAAATAAATTGTTTTTTGAGTTGAATCGATGCAGCAATTTAGTGCTGAATAGACGTTCACACTATTCGAGCCATGATCAAAACTGCCCATTTCAATTTAATCCACTTCATGTTCACATTCAGCAATGGATCAATTCAACATGGAGTCGCCTGACAGGGGTGACTGCACCACAGGGAACAGATTCAGATCTGCAGCCCATTCACACTAGCGCTGAATCGATTCATTGTAAAAGATTTGGGGAATTCAGCAGATCCAGAAGAACCAGTTTAAATAGGTTTAGCACTAGGGGCCCCTCGACAAACCACACCTGGAATTCGGCACAAGTGTAAACAAGGGCCATTTAAACTGGTTCAGATCGGTTTGCAAACTGGTTTATTATGTAGTGGGAATGAGGCCTATGTTCCTACATTTATGCCATTTTAAAGTAGATGTTTTAAATATGATTTTGCTTCTTCTTATCTGATATATAAATCATCCAGCATGCTTCTTAGCTTAGCACTGTCAGACAAATGCTCTTCCATACATTTCTGAAGTTCACTTTAGTGTACTTAGTATCAAAACCACCTTTAAATCCAGCAGGTATTGTCAATCTGGTCACCTAATGTTTTCTTTGCACTCAATTTATGCTTGGCTTGGAGGAAAATATAGGTAGAGAACTGAAGACAGGGACATCACTAAGGACATTATCACACGGGGGAAATCTATAGGTTATCCCACACAAATCCCTCCCAAAAAGCATACTTACACCTAACGATTTCACACGACGTCTCACAGAAACTGACATTAAAGTGGTCAGAAAGTGGTGTTATCCGAGATCTTTTTATTTTCGGGAGTTTAGAGTTAATGCACTTGCGCTTTTAAAGTAATTGCACATTTACTGTAGTGTGAAATTCAAAT
>CM034701.1:256121329-256141211 GCA_020142125.1 Phrynosoma platyrhinos
AATCTATCTGCCTAATTTTACTTATTTATTTGTCGGCATCCTGCCCTTTTTCCAAAACTGGAACTCATATATATATTAAAATATAAAATATCTGTCAATGTTAACAGCAAACTTGACTGATTTCCCAGAAACAACACAAGTCTTAGGTATGATTCACATGTGCACCTGCATCACTCAGTTGATAACTCTTGGTTACTATTAATAACTGGTTACTTAATGTGTAAACTCTCTTGAAATACACTGGATACATGTTGATGTGAGGAGTTAAGAGTTTTAGGTTTGTGGAGCTTATCCCTGCAAGGGAATCCTTTGTGGAATGAGCCTTCTCCAGGCCCTTCCCTCCAACATTGACACTGCAGTGCAATAAGAGGAGGACCCCAGTGGAAGTGAGCAGGAGGACCACCTACTTTCATGCCCTTACAAGACAACTCTCCAGCATAGCAATTTTCAGAAGGATTGTCATGTTAGCTTGTGTTGTAGTGAAATAAGAGCTGCATGGCACTTTTAGGTCTAAAGGATTTGTGCTTTATAGTTCAATTGACTGTAACTGACAAAACTTTATGAAACGACATATGTGAGTCTTCAAGATGCTTCAAAAGGTGATTTTGTAAGAATGTTTTGTATGGACCCAAGCCAGGGTGTTAATATCCAGAGGAGGACATTTGACTTTGGGTTAAATATAACTTCATCTTAGCAAAGGGTCCAAAGAATCTGCATCTGCACTGCAGAAATAATTAAATTTGATACCACTTTAACTGCCATAACTCAATACTATGGAATTCTGGGAACTGTAGTTTGTTGTGGCACTAGAGCTCTCTGGGAGAGAAAAAGAAACTGCCTCACAAAACTACAGAGCGGTAGCATCCTAAAAGTGTTATTTGGGAGTACCTCTGGATGAATACAAGGCCACTACCATCTCTAAGCCACAACTCACATCTTTAAAGGCAAGCTGTACCATCTCATGGGACATATTAAGTATCTTTCAGACTTATAAAATTCTAACATCTCATTGGCGACAGTAATCCAAAAATGTGATCAGTGCAATGGTGTGGTGGAATGAGTGCTTCAGGCTTTCCCACGTTTTTTTCCTTACCAAAATCACCCTTCAGCTTTTTTCCCCAGAAGAGAAACTATACCGATCTTTCCCCTTTCACACAGTCCATAGGAATGTTAAACTCCCTCTAACACACACACAAACAGAGAGAAAGTGTGCCAATCACTCTCAATCCCTGCTGCATTTCAGTTTGTTTTGTTTCATTTTAAAGCCAAGGGACTAAGCTCTCAAGTAGTGAAAATGATAATGACTTTGCAGTGTGGTATATTTATTAACTGGTGTTAATAACTGGTTTTAATTAACTGGTGTTATTGATAACTGGTTATTACTATGCCACTGTGTATAATCCTCTTGAGCATTCATGGGTTTTATGTTTTATGGATGGTGAGGATGAGGACTCTCTGTACCCCAGAAGCCACTTCAAAACAAACTATCAGGAAAAAAGAACAGGGATACCTTTATATAATTAAACTCTATTTAAGTGTCAAACTAGATTTAATGAAATTCATCCAATATTAATAAAATGATGTAAACAATGATTATATTTCTAAATATTCATAAGAAAATTGATGTGCTACAAAATAGTCAAATAATAAAATACTTAAACAGAATGGGAAAATATCTGAATGGAAAATCCATAAATAATGAAGGTACTATGGATGTCTTCATCAGTATATGTCCAATGGAAATCTTCATAAACCTGTGTAACTTCAGGATATTTCTATTGGAAAGTCCCAGATGCAGTCAGCACCAATGATTATTTCCACAGGAGGTCCTATAAAGAGTGCCATGAAGAAGTCACCACAATTCATCCATCCGTGGGAAAAATTTGCAGATATTTTGATATCAGATCAGTCCAAATCTTCTTGTTATAGAACCAATATTTCAAGTTGTTACTACATGAACAGCTTTCATGTAAGCTGTTCATGTTAGTATCATCACACTACAGATTTGAAAGATTATTTTTTCCATCCACTCCTTCATGCTGCCTGGGGGACCACAGCAACAACAATTCCCATGTAGGCTGGGGGATTCTGGTCCTCTTAAAAAAAACACACATCCAACATGAGCCTCCTTAGGCAGCTATCTCACTCTGCCAAATGGCCAGCCAGGAGCTGACGTTTTAAGAAATGTTTTTCTTTATAGATAAACTTATATTCCACCCATTTGGTGGTGACATATAACTCAAGAGAGTTAACAAGAATTATACGCAACAGTTAAATACAATAAAGCTCCTTTTGAAAACAACAACAGGCAGACATAATGAGAAATGGGTCAGGTCTCATGAGCTTTCCCCACTTACATATGTTCCACCATTTTACAGATGAAAACTAGGACATGTGGCTGAGCAACATCAGAGTGTGGTCAAAAGGGTGTGGACAGGTAATAAAAGAACAAATGTCATTAATGAGAAAGAACACAAAACTGCTAGTTTAAGTGCAGAAATGCTGGAATTTATGTACTGAGATTAGGAAAGTTTGAAAACAATCTACCTAACTATCTTGAAAGAAGTATTTTGTGCAGTCATTTCACTGTGATATCCTGTTCATAAAAATATTTGGGATTTTCAGAACAAGTAAGCATCAGTACACACCCTACAGTACTAGAATATCTCCACTGCCCTTCACTTATGGTATAAAACACAATGTCCCATGCAATAAATTCCAGTAATTGCTCTAGTATCACAATTAATATTTAGTATTTGGATGCACACACCCCAGAATCAGAACTCCTGTTCTTCAAATAGTCTTGCGCTTGCATGAGGGAAAAATAACTTTTTTATATATAAATAGCCATTGAAATTGTTCTTTGATTGCTATCTCAAAGGTCTGCATGTGTATAATTTAGAAGACTAGGTTTTAAAAATATCTTCACTTTCGCTGCCTTAATAAGTTTCTTATTAAGAGTCCCATGATCCAGTTTTCCATCAACAGGGAGTCTCTTCTCTGAATAAATGATAGGATGAAGAAAGAACAAGTTGCAAAGGCAATGTGTTAAACAGGAGCGAGACAGAATTCCACCCAAACAAAATCTAACTGGAATCTTCTGCCTGGGGCAGATGCATTTCCAGAGTAGAAAGGACAGAGAACACCTTCAAAGCAGATAGACACTTTCCCAGCCTTCATACAAATGTGCAAATGTGAGAGTGGAATCCTGCTACTTTGATCCCACCCCTCTTCTATGCCTCTTCATTGACCACATGTTGAAGGTCTGAAAAAGGGTTAATGTGGTCCAGCAATCAACATTTACACACAAAAACAATAAATAAATAAATAAATCCCACATGGTTGCTATACAGAAGTCATTAAAAGCATACCAACTTTTAGACAGTGGCCCCAAATATCTAATCATAAAGTGTGAGTGGCCTTGATTTGAATCAAGAACGTGATGCATATTTTGCTGAAGCCAGTCCAACTACAGATGGACATAATTTTAAAAAGTGCCTTTTTCAACCAGATCTTTTAGACCTCTCTAGGTAGCATGACCAATAACTGTGGTGGCCAGGGGGTGGGTAGGTGAGTGGGTCTGGAAGTTGTAGTCCAAAGAAAGTCTCTTTCCCAAGCCCTGTAGAGCAGTCTTCTGTATATACTGCATCTGCCCCACATGCCTATGCATTCAGCAGAATATCTGTTAAAAGGAGCCTATGTAAGTTGGGATGTATATGTATAGGTCGTTTAGTATCAGTGGTTTTCCATGGCTGAGTGGAGATTCAGATTCTGGTCTCCTGGAGTTCTAGTCCAAGATGGCTTAGCTAGGAGTTCATCATACTGCTTCTTGCTAGCAGTTTCCCCGAAGGTCTGATGTATTGTGTATGGGCCACTCGTCTTATGTCTTTATGATTCAGAAATGGAATGGGAGTTTTTTTAACCTTCAAAAACTTGAACAAGGAAGCAAGCATTGTCAAAACTGTTTCTCTTAAAATCATACAATCATAACATTAAGGGCTTTGTTGCAAAGTCTACTCAATGCTAGGAATGCACCCACTCTCAATGAAATGAGTGTTCAGATTTCAGCGCATGTTGATGAGAACTTCACCTGCTTACATTAATTTATTTTGGTTTCTACCATGGGATAGTGTCCAAATAATGAGCTGTGATTCATCAGTATGATTCATCTCATCCCAGCTCTGGGGACAGGGAAAGGTAGGAAGGCTGTAATTCAGTAACAAACATCAGTTGGATGACATGGCTCATATTCAACAAATAATCTGATTTGAAGTTATACATGCACACTCACAAATATCTAAAATATCACTAAAGAAAACTATAGTTACAATGGAATAGACATTTCACATCAGTGAATTTGCAAACTTTCTTTGTGTATTGCAGAGGTGCAATGCTTATCTCATATAAGATGTTGTTAAATGCTAAGAGACAAATAATACAAAGCTAGGTCTCTGATCTTTTCTGGTAAAAAGAGTAATCTAAATATGCACATCTCTGCAGCTAACAGGCTAACAAGTAGTACTTGAATTGCTCCTTGGAGGATACCATTTAAACAACAGCAGCCATTCTAATTTGTGCAATTGAAAGAATTATCATGAATACGTTCAGGATTAAAGCTGTACCTGTTAGTTATTCTCTGGTTTCTGGTCTCAAGTCTTAAATAAGGATGTAAAGAACACACACACATTTTCTCATCCTCAACACTTGAGATACACTGTTCTAAAAAAATGGTGAACCACTGGAAGAGTTTTCATGTTTGGGGTCTTTTTTTCTGGCAAAAGTTTGACAAAAAAAAGCATTGTACAAAAAGCAATGTTTTTGCTCAAATGAAATTTTCACAAAAAAGTCCACAGATGTGAAAGATGATTTTTAAAATGTAAAAAATCTTCCTGATCTCACCTAGCAAAGAGAAACTTTTGAAATACTTTGTTGTCACCTGCAAGTAGTGCCTGCAAGCAGTGGCATCCCTAGGCTTAGTGTCACCCAGTGTGGGAACTCACGGTGTCATGTTTCACACCATACAGAATCCTTAGCTTTTTTGCACTAATGTTACTCGTAAATCGTAATTCCCATATACCACTGACTGTAATGCTAATAGTTGTGACATAAACAACTAGCAAAAGTAAAATTATAGCTTCAAATTTCAATATCATACACACAGCCTAAATGTATTTACAAAAACATAATGAACATATGGGTAAAATGTGATGTTTTTTAAGAACATTTAAAAAGAATTAGAAAATTAAAAAATATATTTTTAAAACAAATAACATTAAAATGTTGAATTTTGAATTTTTAAAAAATTCTGGGTCCTCTCCTTTCTCCTCCCAATGAGTTTCACCCACTCCCACAATCTCTTAAAGCATTTTAAAAGGAAGCAAATGAATGCCACAGCCCATTCCTGCCAAAAAGTAGGTGATTGAGGAGCAGTGGTGTCATTCCCCCTTAGCATATCACCTGGTGTGGTTCGCACCCCCCCACACCTCCCTAGTGACATCACTGCCTGCAAGAATGAAAATAATAATAAAGAAGTTTTGCATCCCTACTCCCAATGTAGGATGATAGTCAGGGGCCTTAGGGAAATCTCAAACCCTAAGACCCTCATTTGGAAATGACCATACTGGTGTATACCTTAAAAATGTTATAAAGCTGAAATAGTGGCCAGCATTCTGTATTGAAGTTACAGATCTGTAACCTTGCATTATGAACCTGTCACTGCCCCTTATTCACTAACATTACAGGATTATGGCATTATTGCCATAATCGTAATTGTGAGCTGCCTTGGGTCCCTTTTTGGAAGAAAGGCAGCATAGAAGTGAAATAAATAAATTTTTTAAAAAATATATAAATTGTAAATGTCCACTCAAAATCTGTTTTACCAGGTAGCAGCTACATCAAGAGATGGAGGTCTGTTCAGCTGGTGATCAGGGTGCAGAAAAATGATGTTGCCACTCTATTTCTACCAGCAAGCAAGGCTGTGACAATCAGAAGCAGGAGACCTATCTCAATTCCTTGTTGCAGACTTGTTCACTAGGCAGTGGGAATGCCATCCCTCTGTGTCTCAATCACCAGCTGAACAGACCTATATCTCTTGGTGTGGCTTCTACCTGGTAAAGTAGGTTGGGGTGGGGTGGGGGCCAGGTGATGTTACTTAGGTACATATACATAGGTGATGTAGAATAGGGGTAGGCAACCTAAGGCCTGGGGTCCGGATGCGGCCCCCCAAAGCCTTTGGACTGGCCCCAGGCCAGTCCTGCCACCTCCACTGCCGCCCCCCGCCATGATGATATTGATTATTGTTGTTATTACTTGTTCTTGGGGTTTTCTTGGCAAAATCTCCACAGGGGTTTTGCCATGGCTTTTCTGGAGCTGAGAGAATGTGCATGCATTTTTTTCTTTTTTTAATTTTTAATTTTTAAAAAAAATATATTTATTTATTTGTTTGTTTGTTTGTTTGTTTGTTTTTGGGGCTTCGCCCCCCCCAATTGTCTGAGGGACAGCAACCCGGCCCCTGGCTCGAAAAGGTTGCCTACCCCTGATATAGAATATAGGCCAATGTAGATAAAAGACTTTGGACTGGTGCTGTAGCTCTGCATAAAGGATGCCAACCATGTTATTGTTGTTGTTGTGGTGATTGCTGATAACTGGAAATGAGTGGCACTAGGTATTTTGTTTGTATGTGAGAGAGACCCAAGTTCAAAATTCTTCTCAGCTATGACTCTCCTGGGAGGAAAAAAAATTGCTTTGAGCTTCACCTATGTTGCCAGGTTCATATGAGAACAGAAAGCCTATATTGTAATCCAACTGGACTTTCGTAATAAGTGATGAAAGAAATCTGAATAATAAATCCTTCTTGGTGGTTGTGAGGGAAGGGAATTAAAATAGTTAATCTTTTGACCACTAGATGGCATAAAAACTATGGATCACAAGTTCTTGCGAGAGATTACGTAATGAGATTTGAATTGATCTAGTTAGTTGCGGATTGGTTCAGAATCAAAGAGATGGTTGATCATTTATATCTTTCATACAAATACTGGACTCCTAAAAGCCTCTTAATAAAAAAGATAGATAGATAGATTAGAAAGAGAGAGAGAGAGAGAACATTACAGTAAAAAATATGATGGGGGACCCTAGATCCACTTTGACTAAAGAGGCAACTTTTGCAAAATCAGGGAAAGTGAATAAGGTGCACATTTTCAAATGGCACAGTTGCAATACAAAACAATGACTTTTGATCAGATTGTAATGCAATCAAGATTTGGGAAACTGGCTGGAATGCTGTTGATATCATAGCACATAGATGTTCCCTTACACATGTGGTTGTACTTTTTCAACCATTATATAACAGATGTTTTCACTTCATGGATGAGTCAGTGAGTTCTGCAAGTGTAACTATGGCACATACATAGTCTCATCAGGTGCTGAACTATTTGTCAATGCCTTCAGTGAGACTAAGGAGTTAGCCATTTCACTTTTTCTGTTGCACAAAAAGATAGTAAGTAAACACAATGGCAGGTACACAATAAGTTGCACAAAGCTAATATTCATAAAAACAGAGATATAGTGTAACCACCATGTTATTATATCTGTTCCTCACAAACTTGAGGTAGGATCTCAGCCAATATCTCTGCAAATAGCTGTATGGGTATCTTAACTCAATAAACAATTTAAGTTGAAGATACCATGTCAGGTTTTTTCTATGTTCACTCGGATCCTAAAGCAATAGAAGCTTCCAGCTGTGTTGCCCACCCCCATGGCTGTTGCTATTGCCCCCAGGGGTCAATCCCCCCCCCCCAATTTCCTTTAAGAGGTGTGTGGGGCTTTCTCCCCCTCAGGCCATTTATTTATTTCATCTATATGCCACCTTTCTCCAAGGGAAAGCCTTCTTCTGAAGATCTTAGGGCTCTAGCAGGTTTGCATGGGGAGATGGTCTTTCAAATAGCCTGGACCTAAGCTGTGTAGGCCTTTATAGGTCATGACCAGCACATTGAATTGTGCCCGGAAATGAATCAGTAGCCAGTGAAGCTGTTTTAACAAGGGAGTTATATGTTCCCTGTAACTGGCTGCAGTCAGCATTCTAGCTGCAGTGTTTTGAACCCAGTGAAGTTTCTGGACAGTTTCCAAAGACAGCCCCATGTAGAGTACATTGCAGTGGTCCAAATGGGATATAATCAAGGTGTGTGTCACCGTAGCCAGATCTGATGTCTCAAGGAACAGGTGCAGCTGGTACACAAGTTTAAGCTGTGCAAATGCACTCCTGGCCACTGCTTAAACTTGGGCATCCAGGCTCAGAGTGGAGTCCAGGAGCACACCCAAGCTGTGAGCTTGAGATTTCAGGGTCTGTGTGTGTGTAACCCCATCCATCACAGGCAATCCCCCTATTCCCTGATCCACTTTATGACTGACCAGGAGCACCTCTGTCTTGTCTGGATTAAGTTTCAGTTTGTTTGCTTTCATCCAGTCCATTACTGACAGCAGACACTGGTTCAGCACAGAGACATCTTCCTTAGAGTCAGATGGAAAGGAGAGAGAGAACTGGGTGTCATCTGCACACTGGTGACACCACACCCCAAAACTCCAGATGACCTTTCCCAGCAGTTTCATGTAGATGTTGAATAACATGGTGGACAGAACCAAACCCTGAGGGACCCCACAGGCCAATGGTCAGGGGGTTGAACAGGAGTCCCCCAACACCACATTCTGAGTTTGCCCCTCTAAGAAAGACTGGAACCACTGCATAACAGTGTCCCCAAGTCCCACCCCAGAAAGGCGGCCCAGAAGGATACCATTGTCGATGTATCAAATGCTGCCAAGAGATCCAACAGGACCAAGAGGGACACACTCCCCCTGTCCCGTTCCCTGTGTAGGTCATCCATCAAGGTGACCAAAGCTGTCTCCATCCCATAGCCAGGTCTGAAGCCAGAATGAAATGGATCTAGATAATTTGTTTCATTCAGAAAATGCTGAAGCTGAGAGGCCACCACTCACTCCAGAACCTTGCCCAAGATAGGAATATTAGAGACTGGCCAACAGTTATCTGAAATGGTGGGATCCAGGGAAGTCTTTTTCAGTAATGGCCTCACCACAGCCTCCTTTAAAAATGATGGAAATTTGCCTTGCAGCAGTAAAGCACTCGTCATTCCCCTTACCCACTCAGCCAGTTTAAGCCCAGAAGAGGTCTTTTTTTGAAACAAGAAGTGAACAGGAAGCCATGCTGGGGGTGGTGGGGGCTAATGACATAGCAAAAATGTCCCCATGGCCCTTAAATGGTGTTTGAGGGACTTTTTTGGGTGTGTGTGTCTGTTTTGAGGTGCAGCTCTCCAAGGTCTTCTAGGGATTAGTGTGGCCATCTAACATTCCACAGTTTCCCACTCCTGATTTAGGGCAATGCATGTAATAGAGAAATTGTTTAGGCAGTGTGAATAGGATAGTATATCCTAAGCTGTGGTTCCAGCTTCACCACAACTTTGGAGCTGGATGGCCATTAAAGCCAGGCAAGTCAACCTAAAATCCCTATATGTCTATTCACTGGAATAGCCACATGGATTCTATCCATTATCCATTACAAAAAGTTCCCAACTGGCAGCTAATGCCACTCAAGTACAGACTGGGTCCCAGCAACGCTCAGCTGATAGCGCAGAAAATGACTTCTAGTGTGGGCCCTTCATATCCATTGTGATTTGGTTCCAGGCCCTTCTGTGTCTACCAAAATCTGTGGATGCTCAAGTCCCATTATATACAATACTATAGTAAAATAGCATCATCTCTTATATAAAATGGCAAATCAAGATTTGCTTTTTGGATTTTTGGGGGAGGACAGTATTTTCAAGATGTGGATGGTCGAATCCATCAATGCAGAATCTGTGAATATGGAGGACCAGCTGTACTGAAAATAGCACAATGACTATTTAACTTCTGGAAGCCATTTATTAGAACTTAACACTCTTATAAACTCACAACTCTTCTTTTTATCCTGCAAACTGACTTGAATCCCAGTACTGGGAGAAAGTCAGGGTACAGCTAAAGTGATTGGTAAGCATGCATTGGCCACACTCAGACATAAAGCCCACAGCATATGTTTTGGATCAGTCAGTTGATGCTTATTTGTTTGCTTCTTAGCACAAGTTTTATGCTTATACCACCTATTCCCCTCACATCTTTACAGGTTCTAATGGCAAAATGCAATTCATCCAGTGCACATTTAACATGGGGATCCAACACAATTACAGCCCTATAATAGTTGAATCAAAATTTTGAAGGCAGTTATTAAACTAGACTATGGGCCTTTGCAGACTGTCAGAAATAGTGCAAATTGAGTCCACTTTAATTGCCCTGACTCAGTGCTAGGGAATCATGGGAACTGTAGTTTATTGTGGCACAAGAGCTCTCTGACAGAGAAGGCTCAATGTCTCAGAAAAAAAATACAATTCCCATGATTCCCTAGCACTGAGCCAGTGGACTCAATTTGCACTATTTCTGGCAGTCTACAAAGGCCCAATGATTATTTTATTTTTAGCTATACACCTTCATTATACCACAGCTTTGAATATCAATTTTCTTCACCCTTGTCAATGCACAAAATGAGATGTGCAACAAGGGTGTGTTTTTGATTACTCATAAAGACATGGAGCTGCCTTAAAACTCGTAAAAAGCCAACCCAACTGTCAGATAAATAAAGGATACATATTTTGCCTGTTGCTTTAAGGAGAAAAGTCCCCCCCCCTTCCACCGCATGCATCTAACTTCAACAATTGATGAGGTGGGTCACTGATATTTCACAGGGACATCATTGAATTATTCCCCAGAGAATAAGTAGCACATAAACTCTCCCTCCAGCTGTTTGGTAGGCCATTGCAATTTAATGTTTATGGGTGGAATTGTTTCAAGCTGTGTACAAACTCTAGATTTTGTCCATGTCTCAAGCATTCTTTCCCTCAAGTATTATTTAATTCCATGAAAATTACAAGCCACATCTGTCAGATATTCAAAGCACTACATTAGTGGGGGAAGGTCTGGTCTGAAAAGACTCTGGCCTCTGAAAAGAGTATTATTTTCCTTTTTCTTCATCTCTCAGTACCAGCGGGTGCCTCCCACACCAATAAAGAGTGAATCTGTTTTGGGTTTTAGACCTAACCTTTAAGGAGTTGTCTAAAAGGTACCTATTTTGGGGATAGGGTTTAGCATCTTGGATCTTTCCTTTAAGTATCAAACCAATAACCTGGTATGGATTCACTGCCATACTGACATCAGTACTATCTCTAGTTGTGCAAAGTACCAACAAGGTAACAAGAAAATAAGATGTGAAATTTTTTTTCTGTTTCTTAGAATTTTCAGCAGAAGGTTACAATGGGTGTGTGTGTGTGTGGAGAATCAGATAACAGGTAAAAACATTTTTAAAAGCTCTTTCAAAACTTGGTTATTTAACATGCCATGTCTTTCCAGAGATCATCATGAGATATTGGAATATGAAGCTGATTTGCACCATTGCTTGCATATAAAAGAAATGGATATCATATTGCATAAAAAGTCATTACAGCTGTCTTTGTTTCTTAAGATCACAATATGTCTTTCTGTTGTGACATTTCCAAATTAGCTCAATAATCAGTCTTGCTACTAATTTAATGAGCTCCTTATTCCATCACTATTATTATTATTAGCAGTAATAAAGAGAGGCAAGAGATCTAAAGCAGCAGACAATTCTATTCTATGGTTTGGCTAGTTAGTGTCCCCATCTCTCAGCAGAAATGAATCACTTAGGGAAAGACACAATATATGCATAAAGGATAAATGTTGTAGCATAAGCTTTTGTAGACTAGGGAGATTGTCTCATTTTAAATAATGTGACTTATCTCCAACAGGATATAGTTGTGTTTTGGATTAAAAGCGTGTATTATCAAATTCAAATTGCAATTGCTCCCACCGGGCAACAGCAATTTGCATGCAGCCTGGGTCCCAGACACTCTCAGCTGTCCGCTTTGCAAAAACAGGAGCTTGCAGTTTTTGCAAAGTGACCAGCTGAGCGTTGCTGGGACTCAGGCTTCATGCGGGTTTCAGCTGCCCGGCAGCAGCAGCAGCAATTTGAATGTGCTGTTAACCCGAAATGCGACTGTATCCCATCGGGGATAAGTCATGTTATTTAGAGTGTGATAATCTCCTAGGTCTACTTCCTCAGATGCATGGAGTGAACCAATGCACAGGAAGGACCTTTCTAGCCAGATTGTAGGAATACTCATGGAAATGCAAAACATGTGGGTATGGTGATAAGGTGACAAGCTCAGTTTTAACTATCATTCAGGGGAAAGGCAGCCTGCACAAACCACATTCCAAAACTCCCTCCACTATTCATATGGTCATCCACCCATCCTGGCCTTAGATAACATCTTCATCCCTTAACAACCATAGTTAAAACTGAATTTGTCTTTAAAAACTATCTAAAAGCAATCCTAGAAGCCAGTTTTGAAACAGTTAAATGTCATACAGAATAGCACTGTTTTGGCTCCCCCTGAAAGAATAAAAGGGGTGGGTTCCCCCTTAACTCCCTTTTGTAAGGAGTTCCAAAGTTGAGACTTTTTTGTTACAAAGTAATCAGACTTATAACAAAAGTTCATTTTCCTACTATCCAAAAATACAAGGGGAATATCCCATTCAAAGTTATGCACGCTTAGATTTCCAATTATTTCAATGGACGAATCAAATGCATGCTTAATTCCTCCCCCACACCTGTGGAATTATTATCATTATTGGGTCATTTAAAATAGCTACAATTTAATAGGCACAACATTTTTTTAAAATCCAAGTTTTTGCAAAGAGAAAAAAAAATCAGTCTATGATTAGAAGCATATGGCTTAAAAGACACAATACAAAGGGTGAGTGGAGAATATAGGGAGACAACAGAAAAATAAATCCAGACACCTGTCCCTCATCAGGTTACATAAATGATTCAGTGTGGTGTAGTGGCTGAAACAGAGGCAGTGAGATTGTGGCCCAGGGAGTTTAGATAGATACCTTGTCTGGACTTTAACAAGGGCTGCTAACCCAAAAGGAATTTTTGAGTAGCAGTAGTTATGCCATAGTATTTCTGATTTCTATGTATGGTTGTGAAATCTGGGTAGCGAAGCAAGGAAGAAAAGTCAATGTATTTCGTATGTGGTGCTGGAGGAGAGATCTGCAGATAAGGTGGACTGCCAAAAAGATAAACAAATGGGTACTATAACAAAGCAGGCCTAAACTCTCTTTAGAAGCCAAGATGACAAAAGTGAGGCTGTTCTGCTCTCAACATAACCAGGAGACTATCATGAACCAATGTTCTCTGTTGTTCTTTTGATCCAGAGAGAAATTTAGCCACCCTAGACTATTGGATTTTCAACAATCACCCTCGTGCTTGGTCCAGAAACTCCAGTTAGTGCAGAACATGGCAGCCAGAGTGGTCTCGGGGACATCTAGAAGAGATCACATAACACTGGAATTGAAGTCTCTTCATGGTTGCCTATCAGTTTCTGGGCCCAGTATAAGGTGTTGGTTATGACCTTTAAAGCCCTAAATGGCTTGGGTCCAACCTACCTCTGGGACTGCCTCCTTCCATACAATCCTCCCCGGGTACTCCGGTCCTCGGGGAGGAATTTGCTACAGCCAATGAAAACTAGGCTGTCTACAACCTTTAGAGGGCCTTTTCGGTAACTGTCCCCAGACTATGGAATGACCTGTCAGATGAGATCCATCAGATTACGAGCTTAAGCAGCTTTAAAAAGGCGGTGAAGACGGTTCTCTTTCAGCAGGCCTTTCCTGACTAGAATTCCCGGCCTCAGGAGTCCAGTTAATTTTGCCTCTTCTATTGTTTTTCGTCGCTGCCAGCCTTGTGTACTGTCTGCTTTAGTTATTTATTTTAAATTGGATGTTTTATTTTAATTTGTTTTAATCATACTTGGTTTAATATCTTTTAAAAGGGTGGGTGGGTGTTAGGGTTTAGACTATTATGTGATGATTGATTGTATGGAATGTTTAGTGTAAGCTGCCCCAATTGTTCAACAGAGGGGAAGGGTAGAAATAATAATAATAATAAACAAAGACATGTGAAAAACCAGATCTGGGTTTAGACACTATGCATGTAACACTTATCAAGACATAAGAAATAAGACAATAAGAAATAGGAAATAACAAATAAGACAACTATTTTAAGTATCAAGAGCTCTCAATCACATACCCATTCATCCATGACACTTGGTGGGAGTCCTATTACCGTGGATCCAGGAACACACTGCTAGTTGGGAAAATCTCATCTTTTAAGGTCTTTGCATAGTATTGGGCAACCTCCACCCTTTTGGCTTCTGTCCACAAACTTTCAAACTAGCCCTTTCTGGTCATTTTCCATTGATACAGAAAATACTCCAAGTCTTATCAGTCTTAGTCCAAACATCTTGTTATCTTCATACTTGCTACCCGAATCTTCTGAATGACCTGTTCTCCCATAGATAACACAGGCAGCTGCATCCTTGTTAGGATATGCCAACATCAGCAGTTTTAAAATTCTCATCTTGCTTGCCAGGAACTCTCCCAGGAACCTCCCATATCATGCATTGAGGTTCTCCATCTTTTCTCATATTCTTATTTAGTCCATTAGTGCCACTCCTCACAAGACATCATGGTTCACTGGAAACATCAATAATGCTTGGCAAAGTGGAAGGCAGTAGGAAAAGAGGAAGACCACATTACAGGTGGATAGACTCCATGGGCTCTTGGAAGTCTCTCATTCATAGGGTCACCATAAGATAAAGGGAACTTGATGGCTAATAACAACATGGTTTTGGTTGTTGTCGGTATTAGTGTTATTATTCAGACAATAGTTGAAATCCCATCTACTGGCCATGTTGGCCTGGGAATTCTGAGATTATTTTCCCCCTCATCTTTGGGTAGCATATTTTGAGACATACAACAACCTGCTTGAAAATGTCCTTCAAGTTCAAAAGAGTGTTGTCTGGTAGCCCCCAGGTAAGGACTGCTCTTGAAGGCATACAACCCCAAAGCTCCCTTGGCAAGGTATGAGTGAAACTGATCACACCTTTCTATGGCTCCAGTCCCTTGATAGGAAGGCACTCCAAAAGTCTGGTGAAAATTCAAAGGGAAGTGTTAGTTGCAAACAGCATGAATTATTCACAGGGAAATGCAATCATTTATTCATGCAGGTTTAAATCAGTGCCCCAATTGAAAAATACATTCCTGGTTCTTTTAAGATACAGTGTGTTCAAGAGAGGTAGTTGCTTCCAATTTAAAAATAAGTACTTCATTCATTTTTTTGAAAAAGTGCTTTGTTTAGGCATAAATGAAATTGTCTCATGCAGTCGTGGTGAATATTTCATGTTTGTAGCTAAGTATGGTATACAACATTTATATATCTCACACAATATGATTACCTTTTTAATTTCAGCTCAACTGAATTAACAAGGTTATTTTGAGAGATGCATAAACACGTGTATTTATGCCAAGATTTCAAATGGTGTTTCACCAGCCTCTACTTTTTCAGGAACATGAAGCAACTAAAGGATTTCATTGCCCTGAAAGCTAGTTCTTCATATCTGGGATCAAACATTGATTGGAATGTGACTGCAGTCAGGAAATCAGAAGAAGATTAAGAATGAGGAGTGCAGCTATGAAAGAACTAGAAAAGATCCTAAAATGCCAAGACATACAACTCAAAACAAAAGTTAGAATCATAAAAGCCATTGTATTCCCTAATAACCATGTATGGATGTGAGAGCTGGGCAGTCAAGAAAGAAGATAGGAAGAAAATCAATTCATTTGAGATGTGGTGCTGGAGAAGAGTGCTGAGGATTCCATGGACAGCCAAAAGGACAAGCAAAAGGGTCCTAGAACAGATCAAACCAGAAATATCCCTAACAACAAAAAAGGCAGTTAAGGCACCAGATCCCATCTGATCTTGGAAGCTAAGCTAAGCTAAGCTTAGCTACGCTAAGCAGTTAAGGCACCAGATCCCATCTGATCTTGGAAGCTAAGAGATTGCCAATTAATACCAGGTACTGTAGGCTACTTTTTAGAGGAAGGAATGGGAAAAACCACCTCTGAGTATTACTTGCCTAAGAAAAGCCTATGAAAGCCATGGAGTCACCATAAGTTGACAGGTAACTTGAAGGCACATACATACATACATACATACATGGCCTTAAAACTTTGTCCAGCAAATATGGAAAAAAACTGTCTTCAATTTCTGGTGTATTTTGCTGTTCCACTGAAGGAAAGAGAAATTTTGGCAAAAGATGCTGCTCCAAAGCTGAGGAGTAGAGAATGCTTCTTTAGATGTGTCACAGAAGTCTTCAGTATCTTGTACTGAAAATGCTGTTGTAAATTGTAACCTCTTGACTTTTCCACATTTTGTTGTATTACAGGTTAAAACTGAAATTGATTTAATTGTCCCTGTTACCATTTAGTGTGCACAAGAAACTGAACAATTTGAAATTATAAAGTATTTTTACTATCACACAAAGTTAAAAGAGCAAAAACAAACCTGCAGTAGAAGGTTGTATAAGTATTCACCCCCTTGAGTCCATACTTGGTAGAAGCATCTCTAGCTGCAGTTACAGCTATGGGTCTCCTTAGGATATTCTCTATCAGCTTTGAATATCCGGATTCTTCTATTTTTGCCTATTCTTATTGGAAAAATTGCTCTGACACTGTGGTATTGTCAGATTGGAGTGGTACTAAAATACAGCCACTTTCACATTGGTCTCAGTCAGAATGAGGTCATTCAGCTGGATCACTCTAACTGGTCATTCTAATACATTCAGCTTCTTGTTTTTAAACAATTCCATTGTTAATTTTACTATATATAGTGCAGTGGTTCCCAAACTTTGGTCCAGATGTTTTGGATGTCAGTTGCTGGAATTCCTGGATTCTGGTCAAGCTGGTTAGGACTTATAGGAGTTGAAATCCTAAACACTTGGAGGACCAAAGTTCGGGAATCGGTGGTTTAGAGCACTGTCTTGCTGCAAAATGAACCTCCATTTCAGTCCAAGGTTCTTTGATGAAGGAAGCAGGTTCTTATTTAGAAATGTCCTGTATTTGGCTCCATCCACCTTGCCTCCAGTCCTGCCTGGAAATGAGCTGGTAACCATTAAGCTGTTGCAACAAGAGTTATATGTTCCCTATAACTGGCCAAATTTCCATGAACCCCCAGCAGTCACTTGTGTTGCAACATTAGAACAACTCCTTCTTACATGAATAGACAGATTTGCATACACAAAGCTTTTTTCATCCTTCAAGGAGTTTAAAATCTATTTTTTAGTGGAGCAAAAAATAATAGCAACTACAGAAGATCACCAGGCATCACATGGAACATAATGGTAGAACTATTGTGTCCATATGCAAGAAGTTGACTCAACTACTCTCCTCACCATGTCACTACCTTTCTGTGGTGGTGGGAGTGCATGGTTCTGTGAAGCAAGAGGCTAATAGGAACTCCTTTGTCAGATAGGCATTTGCTGAGAAGCTATACTCAGGGCTGAAATAGATGGCCCTTTTGCACCACCTTCAGGGTGGCTTGAAAGTGCAGTATTTACACACTGCATGCTCCAAAGCTGCCTGGAAATGGCCCAGCCATTTACAGGGCTTCCAGGCACTGTGGTAGTGTTCTGTTTATATGCATCACACTGCCAGAGCACCTTAAAACTGGCTTATGACCACAGGGCTAAAGTGGACAGGAAGGGGACATTTTGTGTCAGATAATTACACAGTGATTTACTCCGAAAATGAAAATCTAAGAGAAATGGGGTGGCATTAATAGTGAAGAGAGATGTAGCTAAAGCAATCAGAGGATATAATTCAAAGTCTGACTGAATTATATCAGTAAGACTTCAGGGAAAATCCATCAATATAACTATAATCCAAGTTCATGTTCCCACTACAGAGGCAGAAGATATTAAAAGATTCTGTGCTGGAGACCAGGAGAACATGAATCACACACCCCAACAAGATTTCTTATTACTCATAAGTGATTGGAATGAAAAGTAGGAAACAGTGCAGAATCAAAGCTTGTAGGCCTAGAACCAAGAACTGAAGCAGGACAATGGTTGATTTAATTTTGTGAGGCTAACAGTTTGTTCATTGCAGTCAAATTCTTCAATTCTAAATTCTAAAGAGGCGACTGTGGACATGGGCATCGCCTTATCAAATAGACTACATAACTGGAAGTAGAAGATGGAGAAGGTCCATTTCTCTACAAACACAAGACTAGGAGCAATTGTGGCACAGACCATTAACAGCTAATATAAAAAATCAGTATAAAAAGAACACTACCAACCATAATAATAATAATAATAATAATAATAATAATAAATAAAATTTATTTATACCCCGCCCCTCTGAAACCAATTCGGGCAACTAACAAGTTAAAATACATTACATCCCGATCCCATCCCTACCCCATCTCCACCTCTTAAAAGAGTATTAAATCAGATAAGATTAAAAAAAATTACAGCAAATGGTTGCAACAATATTAATAGCAAAAAAGACAAAAAACAAAGAATAGCGACAAAGCCACTTTACTTTAAACACTAAAAAGAGTCTCTAGGGGAAGTTCCTGAAGAGTTCCTGAGGCTGGGGTATGTTAGGCATGGTAACGCAGAGTGTGGAGACCACGTAACATGAAGCACCAGGATCCAGACTTCTCCGATGAAGCAAGCTGCTTGTCAGCTGGAGAAACTCCTCTGCCCTTCCAGATAGAGCACAGAGCCAGAATGAGGCTTATACAGATATGTATAGCATACACCAATGCAACTCCAACAGCAAAACGCAATCCACCATCAACCATCCACAGTCCACAATCCACATGTGTGTCCAGAGGCTTGTGCCTTATATAGCCTGTGCTCCACATGGCTTTCTGGCCCTGCCTCTTCCTGCTGGACACCTGTCACTCACCTGAGTGACACAGCACTTTTGCAGTAGTTTCTGTGCTTTCCAGCACCAGGTGACTACCTCCATGATGTCATGTCCTGTTTCATCAGCATGAGGCTGCATGACTCAGCTGTGGCCAAATGCTGTGTCATCATGGCTGCTGCACTATCCCACAATGTACATTTTCCCTTGGGACCCAATCCTAACAGGGTAATCGATCCTGGAAAGCCTGCAGGAAACGATCCGTTTTGACTGATTTTTTAAAGCTGTCTAAAGATGTCAGTTGGCAGATCTCGTCCAGCAGGCCGTTCCATAGTCTAGGGGCGACAACAGAAAAAGCCCTCTGGGAGGTAGTCAAAAGCCTAGATCTTTGTGGCTGCAACAAATTCCTCCCAGAGGACCGGAGTGCATGGGGAGGATTGTACGGGAGAAGGCGGTCCTGGAGATAGTTTGGACCCAAGCCATTTAGGGCTTTATAGGTGATAACCAACACCTTGTACTGGGCCTGGAAACTAACAGACAACCAGTGGAGGGATCTTAGTACAGGCGTAATATGATCCCTCCTAGATGTTCCTGACACTATTCTGGCCGCCATGTTCTGTACTAACTGCAGTTTCCAAACCAAGCACGAGGGTAGCCCCATGTAGAGCGTGTTACAGAAATCAAGACGTGAGGTTACCATAGCATGCACAACAATCTCGAGATCCCTTACTTCCAGAAAAGGGCGCAGCTGGCGTATCAGCCAAAGCTGATAATAGGCGCTCCTGACTGTCGCATTCACCTGATTTGTCATCAGGAGCAATGAGTCAAGGAGCACCTCCAGACTGTGAACACAGTCACTGGAGGAGAGTGTGACCCCATCCAGGACTAGAGGTTGCAACCCAATTCTTGGTTTCGCGGCCGCTACCATGAGCACTTCTTGTCCGGATTCAGCTTCAACCTGTTTTTCCTCATCCAGCCCATTACTGCCCAAAGACATTCA
>CM034701.1:256150771-256162721 GCA_020142125.1 Phrynosoma platyrhinos
TTTTACTGACCTACAAAAGGATGGAAGGCTGAGTGGACCTTGGAGCCTCCTCTAGGATCAAACTTGCAACATTGTGGCTGCAGTACCAGCATTTAACCACTGCACCACCAGGGCTCCAAGAAATGTCTCAGAAAAAAAGTGGCAATCCTAACTCAGCAGTAATGTGATTGAATCCAAAGGAAATCAAACCCAGACTTTTATGCCTTGAAAAACAACTCTCTCTGTTTTTGTCTCTCCCACATTCTCTTTTTTCCATTCTCATGTTTTCCCCCCATTTGGAATATGAATTATCATCGTTGCTGTTGTTGTTATTGAAACTCTTATTTAAAAACCAAAATGAAAATACATTCCCATGCATCCTTAGCTAGCACACTTCCAAGAGGAACAGGATTTCTCTCAGGCTTTCATGCATCCAATTTTACACTGCCTGCCTTCTATTAGATCTTGGTCATTACTTCTGGAATCCTGCAGTGAGCTAATGTTTCAAGAGCTTAGAGAAATTCCTTGAGGGAAGCACTTCTGGTGAAGGAAGATGGCACTCAGATGTTTGTGAGAGGGCTCTAGCTCTCAGAAATGACTTTAGCAATGAACTGGCTGGAGGAAGCCCCTGGTTGTAGAAATTTTACTCAGGGATTGATCTGGAAATGTAGGATCAGCCAGAGCAGTCCCAAGAATCCTAACTTTCTGTTGGGCAATTACCAGTAGTAGTGATTCCCACTAGTAGAGTGTGAGTGGGTCTGTGGTAACTTCAGCTGAAATGGCTAAAATGTTGATGGACTCAAACAAATATAGAATTTTATGATGAGACAATTTGAAAAGTAAGAGAAAAATAATAAATTAAAACAAGAACTGAAACAGAAAATGTGTCAAGAGATAAGTAGAGAATGAGATTAAGGAATCAATTGGACAATTAACACAAGATGTTCATATGCAAGCAAGAAAATGGAGAAATTGGAATTAAAGGCTGAAGCAATTGATAATGAGAAAGAGCAACAATTGGACAATTTGACTCTTACTGAGATGAAAGAGAAGGAATACTGTTTGAGATTTAGGTTGATCCCAGAGAACCCACAAGAGAATTTGAAAACAAAATCAAGTGAAGTGTTTGTATATCTTTTGGAGGGAGAAAATGAGAAAATAATTTTTAAATGGATAGAATTGATCAAATAAATTTTAAAATGGTGAGGACAAGAAACCTGCCTAAAGATGTGATTATCCATTTTCTGAAAAATACGACGAGAGACTCAATTTTAGAAACATTTTGAGACAAAGCTGAAGGTGGATGGAAAAAAGATGATAGTTTTAAAGGAATTTCCAATGAGAATCATACACGAGAGAAAGGACTGGGCTTTTTTGTGTGTGGATAAACTAAAGCAGAAAATTCCACTCAGATGGGAAAATTTTGAAGGACTGTGTTTCACTTTTAAAGTCCAAAGATTAAGCCTTGATTTATTAGAAAATGCATGTGAGAAAATATAGAAAAGATTTGTAAAGGAAACAAGAAGAAGATAAGAAGGAGGAAGTGATATCCAAAGACCAGAGCCAAAGAAAGGACCAAGGGAAGCAGATTTCTTTGGACCAGGGACACCAAGTATAGACCTGGCAATGCAGATCAGATAGCAAAGAGGACTCAGTGATACCAGGTGTAGCTATTGGTGACTCATCTGATCAAAGTAAATTTGAGATTACAAACACATTTCTTGGAATATAAATGGAGCCAGTGCTCCACAGAAGAGGAGAAAAGTGTTTCATTATTCAAGAAAACTTATTTTGGATATAATTTGTCTACAAGAGATGCATATTAGAAAGAAGGATACAAAGCATTTGGAGCACAAACAACTAGTGTAAGAATTGGCTGATGATAAAAGTCAGTATGTGGGAGTACAGATTAATTTATAGGGGGTTAAAATGTTGGTGGTTGGAGTATATGCTCCATGTGAAGATAGGGTGTGTTTTGTTTTGTTTTTTGTTTTTACAAAAACAGAATGTAGGGATAAATTGCTGAATCTGATGTACAATAACTGGTACTTACAGGAAGACTGGAATGGGGGGGATATTCCCTCCCCCAAAATTACTAGATAAAAATATTACAATCACTTAAGGTAAATTACCTAAAGTAAGGTCCTATGCCCAGGCAGAAAAAATGAAATGCAGAGATATAGGATGGGACACACCTGGCTAGACTACACTTCATGTGAAAGGGATCTAGGAGTCTTAGGGGCTCTGCAGACGGTGCAAAGCGCTGTCTTGGAGCCAGAAAAGGGGAGGAGCAGCCAGATGCCCCAACCCCTTCCCGAGGACGTCATCAGAGCACACACCGTTGCACACGGCAAGTGCTCTGATGACATCCTCCCGGCACAACATCCAGATATGCTGCGTCAGAAGAGCTGCAGAAGAGCCACGCGTTGGCTCTTCCAGCACCCTTTCTGAGGCTTGAAAAAGGAGCGTTATTTTGGTGCTCCTTTCCCAGTCACCAAAAGGGTGGATTGGGGCCGAGCAGGAGGTTGGAATTGATGGCCTCTGTGTTCTTTTCTGACTCTATGATTCCATGATTCTGTGTTGGTCTAATGGATGCAGTGACTCAAGTGGTTGCATGATGGGATGAGCTCCTGTCACTAGTCCCAGTTTCTGCCAACCTTGCAGTTTGAAAGCATGCAAATGCAAGTAGATAAATAGGTACCTTCTTCAGTGGGAAGGTAAACAGCACTCTGTGCAATCATGTTGGCCACATGATCACACAGTAGTCTCTGACTGCTGACTTTTCAGCTTAGTAACAGAGATGAGCACTGCCCCCTATGGTCGAACATGACTTGATAACCTTGAGAATGGGGAATACCTTTACCTTTACCTAATAGATGACCTGGAATTAATGAACTCTTGGAGATATCAAAATGGATTATCTTTTTCTGAAAGACACAGATCCTTCTCAAGAACTGATATGATTTGGTTTTCAAAGTCTCTAGTTATCAATCCAAAAAAGGTAAAGATAATACCTAAGCTATTCTCAGACCACAATCCTGTGGTATTGGTTCTTAAAAGAAGAATGGGCAGGTTTAAATGGAGTAATCTTACAAAATGAAATGATAGTTGAAAAATGTAAGAAACAGATAAGAGAATTTTTCAAAGATAATGTAGATAAGGAAACAGCTTATAAATGTTTTGCTTGTGTGGGACACAAGCAAAACATTTATAAGATGATGTTTTTATCCAAGACATTAATGAACTTGGAAAAAAATGCAAAAAAAAAAGTTCAATTGATTTTGAGTAAGTTGAAAAAAAAAAGGATGATGCGTTAAAGGCATCCCCTGCAAGGTTACAATTAATGAACAGATTAAAGCCTTACAGAGGCAATTATCAATGTTGATGGTAGATGAAATGGAGAAGGGATTGGGATTTGCAAAACAGAGGACCTTTGAATACATAAATAGGCCAAGGAGACTATTTGAGTATAAATTGAGAGGAAGGAGAAAAGAAGATGACTGTGGAAAATCTATGTTGTTTGTTGTTGTTGTATGCCTTCAAGTCATTTATTTCAAGCATGGTGTTTTCTGGGGCTGAGAGTGTGTGACTCACCCAAGGTCATCAAGTGGGTTTCCATGGCTGAGCAGGAAACTGAGCCCTAGTCTCTAGAGTCATAGTCCAATGCTCAAGCCACTACACCATGCTGGCTTACATCACACTATGCTTATGGACAATCAGAGAATTCAGAAGGCATTTTAACATTTTAGTTCCTCCTTGTATAATTAAGAAGAGATTTCAGAAGATAAGTTGGAGGAGTACATAATGGGATGGCACCTGCCTAAAATAGCAGAAGAACAGAGAAGATATATAAATGTACCTGTTGCAATAGGAAAAATCTTTGAGGTGGTTGAGAGCACTTTTTCCAGGAAGATGCTATAACCATATGGGTTACCTGCAATATATATATTGCCTGTGGGGTTGGGGGTTGGGAGTTGGAAGAAGAACATCTGATACCATTACAACAAACAATAAACTCAGTTTTGCAAATTGGGATGATTCCAGATGGTTGGAGAGAGTCAAATATAGCTTTGATGCCTGGAAAGGACCAGGGTTTGACTTTAGTGGAGAATTATGGACCAATATCATTGCTAAATAATGACTACAGTGGGTCCACCATATCAGCAGGCTAACTAGCATGGACTGGAACTCCCACAGATCCCCCCACCTCATATTTGTTAATGATGGTGCATGCACACAGCTGCATCAATGTGGATATGCTCATGTTGCCACCCACGGACTAATATGAGCTTGAGTTCCTGTGTTCTTTCTCATCTGTCCTCAGAACTGAACCCCCACAGATGGGAAGGGTGCATTGTATAAGTTCATGGTTGTTCTGGCCAATAAATTGAAGGTCATTCTTTGGTGTTTTATTGATGACGACTAGGCTGAATTTCTGCCAGAAGAACAACTGAAAGGTAACATTAGAGATGTGTTAAATATGTGGAAATATTTAGAGAGAAATAGGCTGTGTTGATTTTTCTGGATGCAGAGAGAACTTTTGAGAGTTTGAACTGGACTTTTCTTTTAGAAGTGCTGGAAGAGATGGCATTTGGAGACAACTGTGACATGGATAAGATTGATTTATTCAACACAAACTGCATGAATGATAGTGAACTGAGAACTATCTAATCCATGTGGAATATGAGGAGAGACTGGAAGGGGGGGGGTCTGCTGTGTCAATTGCTGTTTATTTTAGTGCTTGAATAGAATAGAATAAAGTTTTGAATAGCTATAGGAAAATACAAGATGATCACAGGTATTAAGATTAAAGAAGAATCATACAAATTGAGAGCATTTGAAGTGATAACTTTGAATTCAGTTATCTGGAAAATGCAGGAGGGTTGAAAGTGATATTAAAGAATTTGGAGAGTTGACTGGTTTTGACATTAATGAATGGGGGACTGTGATGTTCCATTTTTATCCATTTTGACCATGGAAAGTTTGTTGGTGGGATTTTGGAATGATGGGAAATTGTTGACTGACTTTTGAGAGAGAATAAAGATGAAATGATGATTGCTGGTTTTATCAACTAATGTGAGTTAAATATATAGATGAAGTGTAACTAATAGGTAACACAGAGAGGTGTGGAATTTAAAATGGCATGTGCCGGCAGAAGAGATAGTTGGAAGTCATCTTTTCACCTCCAGTGAAGCAGGTGGTTTAAAGGCCCAGTTTCTCTCTCCTCTTCCCACTTTCTCCTGTTGTCCTTGGCTTATTTCCATTGGTGCAAACCAAGTAATTTGTATGCTATCAACTCACTAGGGGGAGAGGAGAGGAAGGGGCAGAATCTTGTTCTTTCCTGTAGATTTAGGCAAAAGCAAACTGCTACAGCCTCTCCTAGCCTGTATGTTTTTCTTCATTAAAGCTTTTGCTATTGTGACTACACTCTGGTGTTGTATGACCACCCATGTTCGAGTTTTCATCTATAAAATGTTGGAGGGTAAGGGATGGCCACCAGAACATTGGCCAGAGCATTACTACTGCATAAGTATGCCTTTGGAGCTTCTTGCTCTGCCCCCATTGACCAGGATTTGAGCCTAAAGCTTCCAAATCCTTCTCATCCTCATGTTTCACTTCTGACTTATTGATTGTGACTATACTGTGTTGCAGGTTTGTTTGTAGAATATTTATTCCTTCATTATATATCCAATTTTTCCCCCCACTGTTTCATTGGACACTGAGAAATATTCTCATGTGATTAATACTTGCACAGATGAAGAAATTCATTGAAGCCAATGAGACTAATTGCAAAGCAATTATTTGCACTCTCTCCTGTGCAGAAAGAATGGCTCTGCAATTATAGTGCCTCATAAAATTATATATGCTTCATTAATACACATATAAACACAAATTATAAATAGACAAAGAAGCTTAAGAAGGCCATTAAAGTAACTGTGGGCTAAACCCATTTTCAAAGGCAGCTTTTTTTTTCACCGTCCTTTCTATTATTTCTAAATCTACTGTGCCCGGGTATGCTTTTCTGCAAGGGTAGGAAACTTTTGATCTCCAACATTGTTGGACTACAACTGCCATTATCCCCGATTCTAACTTTACTGTCTTGGGCCAATGGGATTTGCAGTCCAACAACATCTGGGGGGTGGTGGCACTGGTTTCTTACTCCACTTTAAGCAAATCATATTGTATACTAGCCAGTATCACAATCCTGTACATGCCAATTCAAACCTAACTTTCCTATCCTCCAACATTTCATAGAGAAAACCAACACATTTGTGGCCACCTGTTCCTCTCCCTCCCCACCCCAAGTTAAATGAGTGCAAACTAATTTTACAATTTCAACTCAATTTGCAGCAACTGAAATACTGTATATACACGATTGTAAGTAGACCTCCTGTATAAGGAAATTATCACAGCGCTAATAAAACTGGCGCACCTGAGCTGGCTTAAAATTTAAAATGGGTGGCATTCTGATGTTATCAGAAGGATTTAGCCAGCCACCAAAATCGCCACCCGGGTCCATCCTGGGTCCATCCCTGCTCCCAGGGCCACTCTGGTGGCCATTTCTGTAAGCCATAAAACTCCTGGCTTTGAAAAAAAGCTGCGCTGAGCAGCCCTGGGAGTGGGGCTGGACCCCGGGGGAGGGCTATTTCGCAGCCTAATCCTTAAAACAACAGAAAATGTAGGATGACAGATGATTAATTGGGAGTGTACTTGCCAAATCAGGATGGTTGGAGGATATGATGTCCCATAGAATTTAGTGATGTCTAATGTCAGGAAAATGAGTGTTGCCTAACTCCTGGAACATCATAATCCTTATCTCCCCCTCTTGTAGGAACCAGGAAAGACTGATAATCCTATTTCTGTGTCCCTCAGTGGGAAAAAGCCCTTTCCACTTCTACTTCTAAACAAACTATGAAATAAAAGCAGCTCTGTAATATGTGTGTGTGTGTGTGTGTGTGCGTGTGCATGTGTGTGCATGTATGGGAGAGCTTTTTATGTTAGTAGTGGAAGCAAGGCAGCAGGGACACACATACACCCTGGCTGTAAAAATATCCACTGGAGACAGGGAGAGACTCGTTGGCTGTGTGTTTTGTTTGCCTGGTCTACTTAATGTTTAAAATGGTGGCAGCAGTTTTAAAATTTGCACTACACACTTTCATGGGGGGGGGGGAGGGAGAATGCCTCACATATGTGTTTGGCACATATGTGTTTGGCAGATACTAACCCTATAAAATGGGTTAATTTTATAAATAAAATGTGTGAAATAAAATAAGAACTATAGCAAAATTTGGTGATACTCTGTGTGTGTGTGCCTTCAAGTTGCCTGTTGCCTTATGCTGACCCCATAAATATCATAGGGTTTTCTTAGGCAAGGGATACTCAGAAGTGGTTTTTCCAGTTCCTTCCTCTAAAATATAGCCTGCAGCACCTGGTATATGTTGGTGGTCTCCCATCCAAGTACTAACCAAAGCTGATCCTTTTTAGCTTCCAAGATCAGATATTCCAAGATGGGATGTTTAGGTGTAGTACTACCAGGCCTGAATTTATCCTTTCTGATCACCCTTGTTGAGCAGTGGCCAAACAAGCGAGGAGAGTTTCAAATAGAGATTATTGTTTTTAATTCAAAGTTTCTTCCTGATTTTGGTCCTTTTTTGATCCTATAAATCCCAGAATCCCCCAAGCTGGCTGGGCAATTCTGAAACTTATGATCCAAAAAACTGCCTTTTCCAAGTGCTGGTCAGCCTGCTGGCACCGGATACAGATTCCCCCAGCTTTTTTATGGAACACATTAAACACACACACATACTTTCTCTACTCTGTTTTTATAGACTGAAATAGCAAGTAAGTAATATAATCCTCTTTCTTTCAATGACTACAATAGTCATTTTAAGACAATTGCCTCTGGATGGTCTGAAGTCAATTGCACACGCAGCTAACGCTGTGAATGAGTCTTCATTCATTTCCTGTACATTTAGCTCTGCATCTGCAGTGATGTATTTTGCAATACACAAGAACTTGTAAGTGTACTTTTGGGGGAACATATGACAAACCCTTCAGCACACTCATCTCTCCAGGCTTTTGTTTAGCAATGCTGAACTTATTTATTATTTATCGCCCTCCAGCCTACTCTTGCAAACAAGGAGAGGCAAAACCTGAACAACAAAAGTGATCTTATTTTGTGTTTACAAAAGTCACAGGCTGTGGGGATGCTGTGGATCCTCTGTCTATGAGTGGCTGTCCCAAATTGGCTCAAATCCCCACATTCATATGGAAAAAACAAAGATGCTTAGCAGGGTGCTGTGTATTTAATAGTGTATGCCTTAGTACAGTGATGGTGAACTTATGGCACGTGTGCCAGAGGGGTCCTCAGAGCTCTCTCTGTGGGCACCGATGTCATTGTCCCACCATAGAATTTGCCAGAGTTTGTTACTAGAAAGCCAGAGGGATGCTGCACTTTGCAATAAATAAGTTGGTTTTGGGTTGCACTTTGGGCACTCCTGTCTTTAAAAGGTTCACCATCATTGCCTTACCAGGATCTCTCTTTTTAACATATTGAGCACTGTGCCTACTAAATATGGCAAATTAAGAGTTATGTGGATTTAGAGATCAAAAACACAATTGCTTAATCAAGAAATCATTTACTGGAAATAATTAAAACATCAGTTTGAAAGGCCAGCCATGTTGTTTTTTTTTTTAAAGAGGCAAACTGTTATGTTACATTCATAAAGTTAATCTCTATAGAGTAATGGCTCTGTTAAAATAAATAAGTATACTGAATTTAAATTGTACATCAAGAGAAGGTTTAAGTGTTGAACTATGACTCTGGAGACCAGAGTTCAATTCCCAGCTTGGCCATGAAACTCACTGGGTGACCTTGGGCAAGTCACAACCTCAGGAAAAGGCAATGGCAAGCCTCCTCTGAATGAATCTTGCCAAGAAAACCACATGGTAGAGTCGCCAAGGCACACTTGAAGGCACACAACAACAACAACAACAACTACTCAAGAGAATTAGGATAATGCTTTCAAAGGTAATTAGCACTGAGGAGATAGGAATTTAAAAATCAGTGGCAGATTCTTACATAGTACTGGTCTCCTTGTCATAGATCCCTCCATTTGCCAACATGGTTACTCTGTTGATGAATCTCTGAGACATGAAATTCATTTGAGGACTTAATGCAATAGAACCTGCGGGCCCTTTTTCACTTGTGCCCTTGTTTACCAAAGAATAGTGAGCAATATGGCAGAAAGGATAATAGTCAGAAGGTAAGTGATGGTAAACTTGCAATTACAGCCAGGGTCAGTCCCATATTTCTTGCTGTGTCAGGCAAAGATGCATGCAACCCCTCCTATTCCAGGCCAAAAAGCCAACTGGACTTGGTGGATGGTTCTTGACCTCAGTACTGATGATGATGAGGCAGTGAAGTCAACAGAGAAGCTTAGAAGGCACAGTTTAGGACTCTCCTGTTTTCTCTAACACGCTGTTGCTGCCTTCCAGCACCTACAACCCAAGACAACTGCTTCACTCTACCTATTGGTAGGGCCAGCCCTCATTACAGCTGATTCTCTAACACCACATGGATGGTGGCCAAGAGTTCTCTTCCATTGTCTCTGCACAATTGCATCCAGTAGCTGATGGCTTGATGGCTCTTCCTCTGCAGGGTTTTAATAGCATGTTTGGTAATTTTGTTGAGTACTCTGTATGTGGGGTAGCGATGAATGACTTGGATATTTTCCAGCTTAAATTCCATGCTAGGGATATTTCTATAACAGACACATTCTGAGCATCTTCATATCTAATCATATCAGAAGGTTTTCAGGTGTCTACATGCAAATATGTGAAAGCATTTCCACATTCCACTCTACCACATGTCCACTTTATCCCACTGGATTGACTGGTAATGAATGGCTTGTTGCCAAAGGTGATAAAATTCTCTCTTGGGCATTATTAACACAATTATTGCACAACGGATTGATACCACTGGTCCTCACAGAAGCAATTGTCAAACCATTACCTCCCTGAGTCTTTTCCCTTCAGTTTTCTGGAATGAAAGGATTGCATATTTATAGCCAATTTCATTCTTGACCACATCAGTTGTATCAGGTTCAGATGGTTTGTGATACAATTAACTGTTTCTACCCACTTCTGGCCAAGGTTTGGGAGATGGAGACACTTCCTTTATTAGGGATCTGTTATCTGTATCAGGAAAGAGACAGAGGAATATGTCCCTTATAAATCTCTAGTGTCTCTCACTGGCTTTTGGTTCCTCTAAGCATAGTTCTTCTTGAACATCTGCACAATGATCATTTTTCCTCATATACTACCATTCAAGATCAGCTGATGGTTAAAAATGGTTTTCCTAGCCACTAGTAGTAGTACAATACAGATGACTGTGGTCTAGTTGTATGTTTGCACAGTCTGTACATTTGACACTGACAGGCATATGATAAGAAACACAGTTCAGTTCAGTAGATGTGCAAATTAAACTTAACACAGGATCTCTTTCATCTTGTGCCCAGAGGGTGTGTGGATTAATCACATTTTCACAGCTGGATTTTGAGCAAGGTCTTATTAAGATGGTATAAATATCCTTGTCTTGTTCCACACCCACCCCATGTTGGCCATGCAATTATTGTGGTACACAATAAAGTTGTCTCATTACATATACTCCAGCTGTGTTTTATCTCACAGTATGATCATTTACCATTATAAACCTTGAGATTTTTTTTTCTCCCTTAATAGTGGCAATACTGGTAAAATCTTGTTTTCATGAATTCAGAAAAACTTAAAGCATTAGGGGAAAACACATTTTTTTAAAAGAGAGATAAACCAAGGCATATCAATGCAATGGATCCCCTATGATATATTGATATAATTCTGTCAGTATTATACTCTAGTTTATCTGCACATTCCAAAAACTACAGTGCATTTACCTGTATATTTTCCATACCAACATAGTACACTAGAATGGTTTGCATTCAAATGTCTCTTTCATATGTACCAGTAAAGTGAATTAACACACAAGAACATATAACAGCACACACAGAATCTCAAACATTGTCTGTTTTTCATTGTACAAATACGTTAAATTTTACATTTTTGACAGAAAAATTCATCAAATTGTTGTTCAGTACCCTTCCCAAATTTCAATATTAACACCCATGCAGTTAGATTTTTTTCAAGTATTTCCTTGTGGGGGTTTTTTGGCAATACATCTGTTACATTTCTTCTTAAATATCTCCCTAGTGACTTTTTTGTGTACACGGGTTTCCCATTATCTTTTATGATCTGGATAATACCCCAATATGTGAAGTCCGATTACCATGCAGAGAAAATTTCAGATCCCAGCACAGAAAATAATATTTCTGCATTTCTGAATTGTGCTGATTGGTCCTCTGATGCAGAATAATATCTGAATAATAATAATAATAATAATAATAATAATAATAATAATAATAATTTATACCCTGCCCCTCTGACTAGCAATCGGGCCAGCTTACAACATTAAAATATAAACAGATTTACATAGATATAATCTAAAAATCCCAAAACCCACCCACCCCTTAAAAAAGTATTAAACAAGATTTATACATTAAAACAAGTTAAAATAAGCTCACTTGAGCAACACAACAAAAACAAACAACAGTAGCATCTGCATACAAAAGTGGGGGAGGAAGGAGTGCGGAACACTCCTGAGGCTGGGAGTCTAGTCAGGAAAGGCCTGCCAGAAGAGATCCATCTTAACAGCCTTTTTAAAGCCGTTTAAGGTTGTAATCTGATGGATCTCATCTGGCAGGCCGTTCCATAGTCTGGGTGTGATTGCCGAGAAAGCCCTCTGGGAAGTTGCTGACAGCCTTGTTTTTATCTGCTGCAACAAATTCCTCCCAGAGGCCTGAAGTGCACGGGGTGGATTGTATGGGGGGAGGCGGTCCTGAAGATAGGATGGACCCAAGTCATGTAGGGCTTTAAA
>CM034701.1:256230879-256244734 GCA_020142125.1 Phrynosoma platyrhinos
ATGCACACTCTCTCAGCCCCAGAAAAGCCATGGCAAAATCCCTGTGGGCAAAACCCCAAGAACAAGTTACAACAACAATAATATCATCATGGAGGGCGGTGGCGGCAGCGGGGGGGGGCATGACCAGCCTGGGGCCAGTCCAAAGGCCTTGGGGGGCTGCATTCGGCCCCCGGGCCTTAGGTTGCCTACCCCTGGGTTAGAATCTCACTGTCCACATGGCCCGCTTCCAAGGTGGGCCATGGATGCAGGAGCTGACCAGCACTGCCAGCAATCAGAATATCCTGGCTCCTTTTTGCTCCGCTTGTAAGGCCTGGAGCATGACTTTGGGACACTTTGGAGGCATGTATTGTTAATCAGCATGTCTCCAAAGTGGCCAAAGTTGCTTCATTTGGCCCATTTATTTCACCCCCTAAGTCCCAAGGAATTCAGTGAGACTTACTTCCTCGTAAATTGCAGTTTAGTGAGGCTTACTCTCAGATGATTTGTATATGTTTGCAGCCTAAATTTAACAACTATCTGATAAACTACTTTAAAGAAGGAACAGCCTGGGCACGTAAGGGGGAAAAAGTTTTAACTGTAAACTTTTACAGTTACAAAATTTACATATGCAACAGACTTTCCAGTAACACACAACAGTGGGTTAGACCAATTAGATCAGCAAACCTGAAAATAACGTAAATCCTAGTAAATCCAAGCTATTTACATCTGAACAAGTATATTTTGGATTATAGTCTCTTCTGTGCTACAGAACAAACTGTTACATAGATGCCCAGTTTACAATAAAATAATTGGCATGGATGACAACCATGCTCTTTTCCACAAGCACCAATTACTTTCATAGTTTTGAACTGTAGGACATGGAATGGCTGAAATAATTTAAAAAACAACAACAAATCATTGGTACTGATTAGCATGTTGGCAGCTTTTCTGCCCAAAATCCATCATTACTTGGATGGATGAAGAATACTTTAATTAGTCTATAGAAGTACATTTGATTCATGTACAGTATAAAATAGAATTCATAAATAAAATGGTTTTCTACTGGCTAAAACATACCAGTGGTCTGCTTCAGAGGTATTTTTATTTAGACACACATTCAAAACAAGAGTGAACAGTTTCATTTGTAAGAAAAAAGAAAGAAAAACAGGTAAGATAACACAATAGTGTTAAGAAATGAGCTTAAACACTCAAACTTTTCAGCATCACATATATTAAGAAGAATAAAATGACAAGCACAATTACAAATTTAAAAATATATTCATTGACTTTTCTTATTTTCTCTTGCTTTTCTTTTCTGTTGTATAGTCTTTAGTTCTGTCATGACATTCACTATTTTATAAACCCAAGCAATCTGAAAAGCAAACAAACAACATTATTCACAAGTAAAATATCTTTCCTTGCTTGATTGTGAACTCATCCTCCAAGTGTCTATCTTTATGTAGCCCAAACAGTGCTATCCACGAAGAAGTGGAAAGTACTAGCAGGTATAACAGAAATGAAACGTTGACACAAATGCAAACAATCTTTAGAAAAATGCTAGGATGAGGGGAAGATAAAGGAGCCCAAGGAAATCTAAGCATGCTTGGTGATCCCTGAATATTGACTGATGGAGGGCAGACAAAAATGATGGTACCAGGGAATGGAGTATCCTTGAAATATCATGGCTGGGTGGACTGCACCCCCCACTGCAGGAACACTTGATACTGCAACAAATTGTTGAAGATCCCATTTGTACTTTTCTTAAAATTCACATTTGCAAAGCAAAGGATAAACACCTACCACAATGATGATCGCATTCAGTAGTAATGGTGCTGAGAACACTAAGGAAATAAACATTCCTCTTGAATCAAAGTACTGGTGTTTTGAGAATAATCTATAAAAGAAGGGGGGAAAAGTTTGGCTGCAATAGTATACATATTTACCTCGGCAAGCAGAAAAGTATGTATGTTTAATAGTTGGCAGGACTCTAAAGAGCCAGTGTGGTATATCTCGACTGACTCTGGAGGCCAGGATTCAAATCCCTACTTGGCCATGGAAACTTAATGGGTTATCTTGGGCAAGTCACACACTCTCAGCCGCAGAAGAAGACAAAGGCAAAATCCCTCCAAACCAATCTTGCCAAGAAAACCCTGTGATAGGTTAGCCTTAGGGTTACCATAAGTCAGAAATGACTTGAAGATACACAACACACACAAAAACCAAACAGAACTCTAGAGCAAGGCTAGGCTCATAAGTGAACGCCCCATCTTTTGGACCCATGGGGACCAGACCCAAAAGGCTCCAGAAGAAAATAAGCAAATTTGGAAGTGCATTACTGATTTGGTTTTAAAAAAAAGTTGAAAAGGTGGGACCCATTTAAAAGATGAATCGTCAGTCCTGCAGGTTTCTAGGAGCAGAAGAAAATAAGCAAATTTGGAAGTGCATTACTGATTCGGTTTTAAAAAAAAGTTGAAAAGGTGGGACCCATTTAAAAGATGAATCGCCAGTCCTGCAGGTTTCTAGGAGCAGCAATTCATCCTTCCCATCTCCCCCCCCCCAATTTGTGGGGTGATGGGTTAGGAAGGGGGTGACCACTGTTTGGTTTTCCATAGCTGCACATGCTCACTGATATATTTGTGATGCTTCTGTATGTTAATTTGAATGGAGGAAGCAGATGCGCACAGAAAAAAATGTAGATCAAAACAAAGGAGATACTTGTTTTGGCTTAATGAAAGGCAGATCCCTGCACTGAAAAGTTAAGGTGCAATCCATTTCCCTTTAGGTTGCTTCCTTTTTTCTTACCACTATTTGCAAAGGGATGTGCATGGGATCCTTTGTTTTCTAGAAGTTATTTTTTAAAAAATATATATGCCCATGTCATCACTTGACGGTATCATAAAAGAAGGTATTGAATGAAGCAGATGAGTATAAAGATCTGAAAGGCAAGACACATCTGCGATTGGTTCCATATTTATTTAAAGGCATGGCTGGTTTATTCTATGAAAAACTGTGCTGCTAAGTCTCCAACATTTAATTTTCAATACGCAAACTTGGAAAATTGTGTTCCTCTAGTGAATAAATTAACACCTACTCCTTGCCACTCATGCACCTTGCCACCCCTGAGAACATTTGGCTCAATTCAGCCATGAAAACTGCAAGAACTCCTGAATTAATGTGCACCTGGAATCACCTTTACAACACTCCTGCTGTTCAGTGCTAGCATCTTCTGTCAAAAAGTCCAATTATACAAGATGCTGCATTGGGCATAAAAAATAATGCAAGCTGGGGGAATGAAGCCTAACTTTTCTGAACTTTTCTTTATAATTCATAAATCCATTTCTTTTAAACAAAGGCTCCTAAAGTGTGGGATGCGAGTATTTTGTAGAATCCAGCTGAAGACTTTTTTTTTCAAACTGGAAAGTTTACAAGATATTAGACAGGGGGCATAATGCAGGGGGCATAATGCAACCAAAGTTCAGCACTTTGATTTAAGTAGCGAGGGCTAGATATATTTAAGCCTTCTGTTGCAATCAATGCAACTTTAAATGATTTAGCATTCTCTTGGTTTGGTCACCCTTGAGGTATTTATTTCTTATACCACTTCAATGCACCATTTATATAGTAACACTTTTGCTAGGGACCAAAGAGTCAAAAATTATACTAACAGCTACCTAGTGGGGATAGCCAGTGTGGTATAGTAATTTCAGTGTTGTACTAGGATTCAGGGAAACCAGGGTTCAAATCCATCCTCAACCATGGAAGCCTACTAGGTGACCTTGGACCAGTGACACTCTTTCAGCCTCAGAGTAAGACAACGACAACCCACCTCTGTACAAATCTTGCCAATAATGCCCTGTGACAGATTTACCTTAGGGTTGCCAAGTGGGCAAGAAGGACACTTTTAGGCTTATCGCATGGCACTTACATGCGATAAGTGCGGAAAGGAACAGAATGGAACGGGGCAAAAGCGCATGTTACTGGACAGGAGAACGCCACTGATGCCGCCGGGAGTCCCCAAGCCATTCCCCAGCCATTCCTGGTAGCCGATTTTTGAAAGACGGTTCAAAATGTCCTTCAAATATTGGCTGCCAGGAACGGCTGGGGACTCCCGGTGGCATTCTTCTGTCCAGTAACATGGATTTTTGCCCCGTTCTGTTCCTTAAGTGCCGTGCGATAAGCTTATTTGTTATGAACTAATGTTAAAGACCTTTAAATCAGTGGTCCCAAAACTGTGCACTTTAAGATTGTGGACTTCTGCTCCCAGAAGCCTCATCCATGTTGGCCAATAGTTGGGATTCTGGGAGTTGAAGTCCAAAATCCCTTAATGAGCAGTTTGGGGACCACTGCTTTAAATGGATATACAGTGGGCCCTTGGTATCTGCTGGGGTTTGGGTCCAGGATCCCCTGGGGATACCAAAATCTGTGGATATTGTTCCACTGAATGCAAGATAGTGCCCTTTGTATAAAATGGCAAAATCAAGGTTTGCCTGTTGGGATTTATATATTTTAAAAATATTTTCGAACCATGAATGCTTGAATCCATGGATAAAAAAACCATGGACAAGTAGGGTTGGCTGTAACATATTTCCAGGCAAGAAGCAGATGTCTAGGTTCCGGCTAGCTTTGTGTTTACAGAAAGGATTCACAGAAACAGGGGCACACTAGCTATAAGGCAACGTTGTTCTTGTTATGCCTTCAAGCAAGGCAAACCTATCATAGGGTTTTCTTGTGAAGTTTCTTCACAGGGAGGTTGCCATTGCCATCCCCTGAGGGTGAGAGAGTGTAACTTGCACCCAGTGGGTTTCCATGGTGGAGTGGGGATTAAAACCCTGGCCCCCAGAGTCACAGACCAATGCTCAAACCACTATACAACACTGAGCTAATACTTGCACATTTACTAGTGTCTCATTCAGTCTGCAGTCTCCATCTTGGGCCCAGGTTTAACTCAGACATGGCTGTGTCAACTAGTTGAGTTTAAACTTCCTCGCTGCATCCACTCCCATCACCCTCAACCAGGTGAAGAGTCCTAGTGAAATAAACCAAAATTCACATTTTTATCATATTTCAATTCCTTCTAACAAAGGTATTGCCTAACGCTTGTTTTACTTTCCAAATTTTGTTTCGCATGGAGCACCATCACTTTTGTTTTAAAATAACTCTGCAGTGTTCTTAAACATATGTTATGAGCCACCTGTAACCCAAGACACAAGGCAAGGTAAATATTTTACTTTTTTAAAAAAATAAACAAGATGTCCATGTGGTTACCTCCAGTTTGCAGCAGCCATTTCATTTATATATTCTGCAAAGAATACCAGAATCACTACGACAGGGAAGACAAAAGCAATTTGTTAAAGATACTGAATATGGAATTGCACCCAGTATACAGACCACAATAAAATCAATCCCTGCCCTTCTAAATGTAACCCCAAAGGCAAAGTAGAGTGTGAAGTCGTAGGCTTTCATGGCCGGCATCATAGTTTTTGGTGGGTTTTTCGGGCTGTGTGTCCATGTTCTAGAACAGGGGTGGGCACCTGTCCCCTTTAAGGGCCGAGGGATGGATTATTTCTGGCAGTCTTTATAGCAAAGCAAAGCAGCTTCATTTATATCGCTTCATATCGCGCATGGGATGTCTAAGCGGTTTACAACTGTGAGCTGATTGCCCTCCAACAGTTGGGTACTCATTTTAGTGACCTCGGAAGGATGCAGGCCTGAGTCGAGCCTCAGCCCTGGCTGGTATTGAACTCGCAACCTTGTGGTCTATGAGTGAGTGGCTGCAGTACAGGCATTTAACCACTGCGCCACCAGGGCTGTTCAATGTATCACAAAACTACAGTTCCCAGAATTCCCTAGCATTGAGCCAAGGCAGTTAAAGAAGTCTGAAGCAAAGATTATTTCTGCAAGTTGTTTTGGACCTGAGGGAGTTTCCCATTAATGGGCATTAGTAAAGCTCTAGAATAGTAATATAGATAGGCAGATAATGTGGATGGTCACAGTCATATGCCTGAGACATATGCCAGAATGCTTGGCAGAGAACAAAGATGCCATAAGAAACACTTGATTCAATACTCACTGAGAGAAAGAAATTGCCCTATTTGCAGGCGGTAGTGCCAGAAAGAAAAGTAAGTGAGAAAAAGGCAGGCTACGTGGAAAAATACCAGTCCTATGATCCATGGTTCAGACCAGTCTGTCTCCTATATAAAAACAAACAGCAACACAACATATTAGTTGTCATTATATAAAATACAGATGAATTATCCTTGTTATTTTGACCTATACATAACCTTTTCATAATTCTCCCTCTCCTGTCTTCTCTCTTAAGAGAATGGCTTGACAACAGTACATGTGAAAGGGATCTGGGAGTCTTAGTAGACCACAACGTGAACATGAGTCAATGGTATGATGCGGCAGCTAAAAAGGCCAATGCGATTCTAGGCTGTACCAATAGTAGTATAGTGTCTAGATCAAGGGAAGTAATAGTGCCACTCTGTTCTGCTTTGGTCAGGCCTCACCTAGGATACTGTCCAGTTCTTGGGACCTCAATTCAAAAAGGATGTTAAGATGCTGGAGCATGCCCAGAGGAGGGTGACTAAAATGGTGAAGGGTCTGGAAACCATGCCCTATGAGGAGAAATTTAGGGAGCTGGGTGTGTTCAGACTGGAGAAGAGGTTATATGATAGCCCTGCTTAAGTATTTGAAGGGATGTCATATCGAGGAGGGAACAAGCTTGTTTTCTGCTGCTCCAGAGACTAGGACCCGAAACAATGGATGCAAGCTGCAAGAAAAGAGATTCCACCTCAACATTAGGAGGAACTTCCTGACAGTAAGGGCGGTTCGACAGTGGAACACACTCCCTCGGAGAGTAGTGGAGTCTCCTTCCTTGGAGGTCTTTAAGCAGAGGCTGGATGGCCATCTGTCAGGGATGCTTTGATTGGGAGTTTCTGCATGGCCAAAGGGGGTTGGACTGGATGGCCCTTGGGGTCTCTTCCAACTCTATGGTTGTATTAAGTTCAACAAATCCTTAAAGGTCTCAGATGAAATTAATTGAACAACAAACTGTGCTCATTTACACTGGCCTGTAAGTGGGCCGTGGGAATATGAGAAATCAAATTAATTTGTTGAGGAGTGATTTTATCTGGAGTCGCATCTGAAGTGGCTGCAAAAGTACAACCTATGCTGCTTTCCAAGTCCACACCAGAACAGAATAAATATGGGTTTTGTACAGAAATATACTTTTCTCAAATCATAAATAGTCATGAGGAAAACAAACAAACACCCAAACATTTCCAGTAGTATGGGTTATATATATTAATCCAGGGTAGGCAACCTTTTTGAGCCGGGGGCCGGGTTGCTGTCCCTCAGACAATTGGGGGGCCAAAGCACCAAAAACAAACAAACAAACAAACAAATAAAAATTAAAAAATTAGAAAAATTTTAAAAATATGCATGCACACACACTCAGCTCCAGAAAAGCCATGGCAAAACCCCTGTGGAGATTTTGCCAAGAAAATCCCAAGAACAAGTAATAACAACAATAATATCATCATGGCGGGTGGCGGCGGCGGCAGCAGCAGGACCGGCCTGGGGCTGGTCCAAAGGCCTCGGGGGGCCGCATTCAGCCCCCGGGCCCTAGGTTGTCTACCCCTGTCTTAATCTATGAATAGCTACCCTACATGTTGTGGGTTCTGCAAAGATGGGGCTAGGAGGAAAAAGGAGAAAGTTAAATGGCAGCATCTTGCAAAAAGAAAGAAAGAAAGAAAGAAAGAAAGAAAGAAAGAAAGAAAGAAAGAAAGAAAAGAAAGAAAGGTCTATCCCAATTTTAATTATTGTGATGCTGGCTATTCTTTGACAAAAATTTGGGATTGCACATTTGGCTGTTTTGAGGGGGGGGGAAATTTGGTTAATTGACCCTGTATTGTCTCATAACAGTCACATATTCTGCTCAAGAAGATTATCGTCAATAATATTTTATTATCTTCAATAATTATGCCAATTGCAATCACTGCCTTCTCCTCCTTTTCATTGTTGCTGCATGCCTTCAAGTTGTTTTGGTTTATGGCAACCTATCGTGGGGTTTTCTTGGAAAGTTTCTCCAGAAGTGGTTTGCCATTGCCATCCCCTGAGGCTGAGAGAGTGTGCCCAAGGTCACCCAGTGCTTTACATAGCTGAGCTGGGATTCGAGCCCTGATTCCAGAGTGGTAGTCCAACTCAAACCACTGCTCCACACTGGTTCTCTCCTCCCTGTATATGTCATTATTTTAAACCTCTTCACCATTTATTTTGACACTATCAATCTGCCTGCAATCCAGTGGAATCCCTTGAAGTCCTTGCTGAAATGAAAGCTATGTCCTGATTTCAAAACCAGGGTTTTTAATATGTTCTTTGGAAGGTGATTGTCCTTCCAAAGCGTGGAACAGCGCCCTTGACAACTGGAAATAACTAACTGCCACTTCATAAACTTCTATTTCTGTATTACAGCCCATCTTGAACTGCTTAAAGACAGAAGCACCGTGCCCCTAAAAAAAGGTGGCAACCCAGTCCACAGACACAGCACTCTCAAAACAACAGGGCTATGTGCAGGCACTCATTAGCCATACCAGGAAAAGTATTCATTATACAGGGTGATTAGAGGTCCTCCTTTTCCAGGACCTGCAATCCATTTCAGCCTTCTGTCCAGGAGGAATTCCAAAATGGCCTCCATTTGGAGCCGGACTAAGAAGCATAGATTTACATTTATGTGACCATTTTTTAGCTTTTATTTGGCCACGTCTTCCATTTTTTCCTCTCAAATGTCCTCCATTCTGTGGTGCTTTGTCCTCCATTCAGAGGTCACTCTGTAAGGATGAGGAAGAGTCTCAGACTTGATAACCCTCAAAAACCTATGAACTGGAGGTAGGATTGCCAAATACACAACTGGAGGGGGCTTCTGTGCTTGTAAGGAACAGGGACATACTCTTATCCCTCTCGAAACCTATGAACTGGAGGCAGGGTTGCCATGGTTCAATCTGGAGGGGGCTCCTGTGCTTTTAAAGGTGTTGTGGAAGAGGGGAAATTCCAGCAGGTGCTCCTTGTCATGCAGCCAGGGGGACAAGCAAGACCTGCTGCAATTTCCCCTCTTCCACACCACCCTTAAAAGCACAGGAGCCCCCTCCAGATTGGACCATGACAACCCTGCTTCCCAGTGCACAGGATTTGAGGGTGATCTAAGTATATGACTCTCTCCCTCATCCTTACAGGGTGCCATGGTTCAATCTGGAGGGGGCTCATGTGCTTTTAAGAGTGGTGAGGAAGAGGGACAACTGGTCACCCTGTAAGGAAGGGAGTCATATACTTTGTTTTATCACTCTCAAAACCTAGGCACTGAAGGCAGGGTTGCCATGGTTCAATCTGGAGGGGGCTCCTGTGCCTTTAAGGATGCTGTGGAAGAGGGGAAATTCCTGCAAGTGCTCCTTGTCATGCAAATGTAGCAGAAACAGGGGGACAAGCAAGACCTGCTGCAATTCCCCCTCTTTCATAACACTCTTAAAAGCACAGGATCCCCCAACCAACTTGAACCATGGCAACCTTACCTCCAGTGCACAGGCTTTGAGGGTGATCAAAGTATATGACTGCCTTCTTTATCCTTACAGGGTGGCCAGATGCCCCTCTTCCACACCACCCTTAAAAGCCTTAAAAGCACAGGAGCCCCGTCCAGGAATGGATTTGGCAACTCTGCCTGCAAGGTTCCTTCCCTGGCTGGGAAAATGCATCATTTTCCTCCACTGGGTGCATCCCCAACCACCCCTGCCTTCCTTGAACCCCGCACCCTTCCACCCCACCCCAGTTCTGAGAAAGAAAGAGGCTCCCCTCTTGATACATGCAAACCAATTACCTCTAGGACTCTCAAGACTCCTGGAGGCTCCATGGCTCAAGAGCAGCGCCCGCATCCCAAGATACACACTTCAGGCTTCCATTTGGGACGTCGCCATATGCGGGTCAAGGCTCAAGAGGAGAGTGGCGGCCGAAAATTAAAAAAAAGAGCCGTTCTAGCCGTGTCTCTATGGTACGTGCTTGTGTCTGTTAACCGTAATATGCCGGTCTCCGTCCCGCACGTTCGATGAGCATCCGGAAGTGTTTAATTCAACTTGGTATTTTCGTTTACCTCTAGGTAATTGTGGACTTCAACTCCCAGAGGGCGCTGTCGGTTTGACCAACAGGCAGAAATTCTGGGAGGTGAAGTCCAAAGTTATATAGAGGCCCAAAGATAGGCTTCTGGTCACGGGAGGAGAGGGGGAGGCTAGCTCTCTGCTCTTCTCGCGAGAAGATATCAGGCAAAGAACGAAGAGCAAGGAGAGGATGCCGTTAAGGCTTCCCCCCTTCTCTTCCTCGAGGATCTCGCGAGACTATGGGCCTTTGCAGACTGCCAGAAATAGTGCAAATTGAGTCTACTTTAAGGGTTAGGGTTCTGTCAGAGAGCTCTGGTGCCACAATAAAATGCAGTTCCCATGATTCCCTAACCCTAACCCTTAAAGCCGACTGAATTTGCACGATTTTTAGCAGTCTGCAGAGGCCCTTAGTGAAAGCGTAAATACGAGTGTTAATGGTTGCCTCGCCTGCAGTTTCCATTGCTGTGTGAAAAGCGTTGAGGGATGTTTTTAACCGTTGGAAAGAGGCGAGGAGGGCGAAGGAGAATGCAGTTTCAAGCACAGAGAGAGAAAGGAAAAGTCTAATAGCCATTATGAAATATTTATTAAATTAAATAAATAAATAAACATCTTACAATACTAATACACACACTATATTATTATTATTATTATTATTATTATTATTATTATTATTATTATTATTATTATTATTATTATTATTATTATTATTTACTTTTAACTATGAGCTCATATTAATTATTAATAGAGCCTGACTTGAATGCTGGATAATGACAGGAAACCAAGGTTCAAATTCTCACTCAGCCATAGAAACCCACTGGGCGACCTTGGGCAAGTAGCACTCTCTCAGCCTCAGGATGGCAATGGCAACTCCCCTCTGAGGAAACTTGCCAGGGAAACTCAATGGGCAAGTCACACACTCTCAGCCTCAGGATGGCAATGGCAACTCCCCTCTGAGGAAACTTGCCAAGAAAGCCCCATTATAGGTTCACCTCAGGGCTGTCATAAGTTGGAAATGACTTGAAGGCACACAGCAACAACAACAACATAAATTATTAAGCAAAGGGATCTTGTACCACTTTTGAGGCTGAGAGAAATAAAGTGTAGCAGGAGCTTTTGTGTATTTTGGTCTCCTTCCTCAGATGCATGGATTGCATCATCGATATTAATTGTACAGTATTGACAATTAGGATATTGGTATCCCAAATGGAATAGTTTTTCTGTATTTTTGTTTTGTGCTCCCTTGAAACTATCCTAGGGTTAGTGGGTAGGTTGGAACAAAGGTGAGAAAAAAGGAAAGGTTAAAGAAAATAAGTGTTTGTGAGAGAATAAAAGGATTTAGAGAAAGAATTACCATGAAACATGGTTGGAATTGAAGCTGTAGTTTAAAAGTATAGCTAGGTCTTGTAGGTTTCTGAGTAGTAAACAAAATTGCCAATGGCCTCTAAACATATAAATAAAACAAAAGCATTTTGTGGATTACTTTTATCACTTTGTTACAGGCTTAGAGGTCTGATTAAAAGTCGGACCCAATTAAATATAAAAATTGATCCCTATTTTAGGTGATTTCTCTGAAAGATGCAAATTCAAAACTCTCACACCATAGATTTCCTTTGACACCATAGATTTGAACCAGGACAATCTAAATATTTGGTACATTCTGGTGCAACCATGGAGCCAAAACATAGATCTGAGACTTGGATCCTCATAAATTCATTTGATTTTTACATGGGATGCACTTTGACCACACCTAAATCATTTTCCTCATCCTTAGCCATAGGGTGAACCACAAGAATCATGGATCCTATACAATGTTGCCCATCCATGGTGTAAAAATATGGATCTGAGGCATGATTCCTCATGGATCCAGAGGATTTTTATCCTGTGGGATCCACCTGAATCTCACACAAATTATGCCTCACATCCCTACTGACAGTAGGAAACAAGAAATCATGGATTTTGTCCAATGCTGCACCAGCACTGTAAAAATATGCATACAAGGTATGGATCCTCACAGATCCATAGGATTTTTGTGTGTGGGATCTACCTGAACCATGTCCAAATCGTTGCACATTCCTAGCCGAATGACAAAAATCATAGATCCCATTAACTGCTGTGTCACTAGGACACAGACGCATGGATTGGAAATACAACTCATGGATCTATAGGGTATTTAGGGAGGATCCACCTGAGTCACAACCAAATCATGTCTCATCTCGAGTGATAGGCTGAAACACAAAAATCATGTCCCACAATGGTATAAAAATGTGGTTCTGAGGCTTAGCATGTTTATGTGGCAGCCACCTGGTCCACCACAACTAGGGCTCCCATCCCTAGACACGGGCTGAATTAAAAACAAAAACACAGATCTTGCACACTGCTGTGCTACTACATCACAAAAACATGAATCTGATGCAGCCTCATAGAGGCATAGGATGTTTGCATGGGATCCAACGGGATCACACTGAAATCAGAACACATCACTGTTCACAGGCTGAGCTATGTAAAAATCACAGGTGTTGTTCATAGCTGTGCTGCTACCATGCAAAAATCCAGATCTGAAATGGGGATGCTCCTGGATGCATAGGATCACACTTGATTCACACCCAATTCACAGGGATATCTTCTATCCCTGGCCATAGGCTGAACCACACATACACATACATGCACAAAAACATGTCCTGTACACCAAAGCACTACCACAGTGCAGAAGGGTAGATTAGAGACATCGATACACAGAGATTAATGGGAATTGTTTTACATGGGATCCACTGAACCAAATGATGTCTACCATCCCTAGCCACAGGATGAACTGTACATCAAAGCACCACTAGGGTGTAAAAGAAGTTTCTTCAGAGGAGGTTTGCCATTGCCTTTGTTTGAGGCTGAGAACATGTGACTTGCCCAAGGTCATCCAGTGAGTTTACATGGCTGAGCTGGGATTCAGACCCTGGCCTCCCAGTGTCCTGGTCTGTCGCTCAAATCAATACACCACACTGGCTCTAAGTATGAAGTACCCTGAGCATTTTGTTATGTGAGCACTGAGAACTAAATTTATTAAAATTCTGTAACTGAAAGAATAGGTGAGAAGTTTAATGAGCAGGCATTTCGAATTATTCCTTTTGAGCTTTAAAAGATTAACTGTAAGAGCAGGGACAAAGAAAGGAGAAACTCCAGTAGTGACTTTTGACTTGCTGTGTATTTTTCATTACCCTGGTCATTCTTTTGGTAATCGGTTCCAAATTACATTAGTATTAATGCTGAAATTATTTTCTCTGATCTTTTGTTCCTTTTTCTTGACAAGGGATTAGAAGGAGCTTTTCCAGTCATTCTAATCAACTTCATAGCTCTCATCCAATTGAATTTAAACCTGAAATGCTGATAAATATCAGAAGAGATAAAATGTGAGCACAAGCATTGGAAATCACCTTCCTCTTAAAAGGTAGCATTCAGTGTTTCAGAAAACAATCTGCTTGGTGGTACATTTTAAAGTGATTTCTGCTTGTCTTTTTTAAAAATATGTATTTGAAAAGCAGTTGAAACAAAGTCTTGTTCAGTTTTTGCACTTTGATTTGGGGATGGGAAACAATTTCTCTTATCAATGATATTCATTGAACACATATTTGTTGTCCAGCAAACAAATTTTGTAGATTGTACAGAAAATACAGATAATTACCGTATTTTTCACCATATAAGATGCGCTTTTTCTTCCCCAAAATGGGGGTGGGGAAGTTGGT
>CM034701.1:256245173-256261330 GCA_020142125.1 Phrynosoma platyrhinos
TTATTTCACTTTATTATCGCTTTGTGGGCCGCGTGTGATAAGGTCCTTAGTACTACACATGCTCCAGTTTGCCAGAGCTGCTCTCTCTCCATTTTTCTTTGTCTGCTGCAAGAGAAACAGATTTCTCCTAATTTTGTTCTCTCTAAGGAGTTTATCACATGGAGTAATCCTGTGAAAAATGGGGTTTTGAATTGAAAATCCCCTGCAAAAGTGGGTTGACTTTCACACAAAGTCGTTGTTAATGTGCTGTTAACCCGAACAGAAAGTAAACAAAACCCACAAAAGTGGGTAATAAAAGAATAGTTTTTATTTACATTTTCCCCCCATTTTCACAGGGGCGCTGTGCCCCTAACCCCAGCAAATGTGAAGGGCACACTGTAGAGGTTGTGTATGCCTTCAAGTCGTTTCTGATTTATGGCGACCCTACGGCGGACCCATCATGGGGGTTTCTTGGTGAGATTTGTTCAGAGGAGGCTTGCCAATTTCTTCCCTTGAGGCTGAATCGAACCCTGCTCACCAGAGTTGTAGTCCAACACTCATACCACTATGCCATGCAAGTCATGATTATAGAAAAATCATTTTAAAGAGGAACCACTTTGAGTATTAGTACTGTATGGAAACAAAAGTAACCTACATTCACATTTTTAAAAACCCAATTTAATATCTATTTTTGACAGATCTTTTATTGAATAAGAACAACAATCAGAGCTTTAAAAACTCATACAACTTTCACATAGAGATCAGCTTTAAGACATTCTATATGCAGTCTTTTTACTTTCATCTGACCAAAATAACATCATTAGTAAAAGCATTTTCCGACTATAGGCTGCGCTTCTAGAGAAACAGGCTCAGTCTGAGCATCTTAACTATTGACACATCCCCTTTCTATCCCCTAGAAACTCAACCTAAAGCTTTTGAGCTTCCACAGTTCCTTTCAAGTTGGGGACATCAATGTGATGTGTATAGCACATTTCCATTGGGCTTTATTTTAAAGACATCAAAAAAAACCTGTGAGATCTTTGAATGTCGGCATACCTCATCTTGATATTCTAATCTTTTTCAAATGATCATCTTTCTTTATCCCTCCTTTTTTTGTAAATAAAACCTCTTAAGTGAGATAATCAAGAACCACTGATGTACATTTAATATATGTATGGTTTCTAATACTCTAGAAAGGGCTGAGATAGGAATTTATTTTTAAAAAAGCACATTTTGGTTTTGCCAGCAGGTAAGTTATTTAGAAGGTTCACAATATAATAGCAAGTAGCAATAGCAGGCTCATTTCTATATCGCTTATCAGTGCACTTAAGCACTCCCTAAGCGGTTTACAATGTAAACAACTCAATGCCCACTCTCCTCCCAACCAAAGGGACTTCTCTTTGTTCTCGCTTCCCTCAAAGTACTTCCTCCAAAAAGGGTGACCCCCTTCTTCAGCTGCGGTCCCATTGCAGCAAGCACCCAGCTTTTAGGAATTTTAACTAGCATACCTATGAAGAGCCCTGATTCCAAGAAAAGTCAGTGAGATGCTTCCAAGAAACCCACAAGCAAGATATGAGAGCAACATCCCTCATTGTTTGCCTCTTCCCTACAATTGGTTTTCAAAGGTAAGTTGCATCAGAACATGGAGGTTTCATATAGCTATGGACTTATCTCTTCCATATGTGATTAACAGTCACTATTAGATCTGTCCACCTTTGGGAATATTTTCTCAAGCCGTTTGAGGGCCATCATCACATTTTGTGGCAGCACTTTCAGTAAACAAATTACATGTTTGTGAGCAGAAGTATGTTTCTTTTCCTTGTCTTAAATCTACTGCAAAGCAGTGTCACCTGGATGTACAAGTTAGAATATGAGATATTTAGAAATGTTTCTTGGGACCTACACTATTCATAACTTTATAAATATATTGTGCACAAATATCCACTTCTGGTTGTTGTGTGCCTTCAAGATGTTTCCAGCAAATGAGTACCCCAAGGTGAAGCTATCATAGGGTTTTCTGGGCCTGAGAGGGTGTCACCCAAAGTCATCCAGCATGTTTCTATGGCTGAGTGGGGAATCAAACCCTGATCTCCAGAGTCTTGTAGTCCTATACTCAAAACACTACACCACACTGGCTTTCACTTCTCCTCTGGTTTAAATATAAGCAACCAGAGGTTCTCTGTTCTCACTTACTGTGTGTGTGTGTGTGTGTGCGCGCGCATGTGTGCGCGTGTGTTTAATGGAAGCTCATAATTTTATTAACTGGCTTTGCCAAGACATATCCATGAATTTAGTTCCCCTGCTTTTAAAAGGAAAAAAAGTTAAATACTTATGACTCTTCCTATTTCTCTCACTAGATGGTGATAAATGCAAAGGTTTATCCTGTGTACACTACACCTTTAAACAGAAAGAACAAAATAAGAGCTGAGTTTCCACATCACTGTGTCCTTACTAGAAGAAAGGTGGTATCCATGGATAAATAGCTGACAACTACCTTAGTGATGGCTTGCCTACTTTCTCACCTGAAGATTTCACCTTTGATCCCAGGTTCTTGCAGGAGAGAGCTGCTTTTATGTCATTCCCACCTTTCCTAAACTGCCATCACTTGTGCCACTTATAGCTCACAAATAGCAGCAGCTATTTAATGGGAGGCCTTTTTTGGAATTCCTCTGCCCTGGCCTAATAAGCAGTTACTCTCCCAGGATAAAAATTTAGTGAAATCTAGGGAGAAGAAAAGGACACAAATTGTCCCATATTCTTGTATATACAAATAATAATTTCAAATATTTTCATACCACTGGTTGAAATTATGAGAGTTTTTGCACATTATTCATCACCCCCCCCTCCATTTGGATACTTTCTTTGTAAATAATTCTCTTCTTCTCAGTGGCTTGCACTCATCTGACTGTCCTCTTAGGTCCCTACCTATAAGGAGCAAGAACGCTGGCCAGCCTAAACCGAACCAGTTGGTATGGTGAGAGTCAACAGATGGTTCTACTCCAAGAAGGAGATCTTGACCCAGGTAGCGCTTACAAGATTTATTATTGTCCCTATGAATAGTCACAGTGACATTTCTCCTTTGCTTGTGTCAATGTACAACCACAGAAAGTATTCACAGAGGGCTAATACCATCTCTTCCCTTCTACATCAGCAAGGATCAACCCCTCCTGCACAATCTACTTTTGTCACAGTTTTTTCCCCCAGAGCATTGTGCAAAATCTAGCTGGGAAATGGTATCTCTTTCCCAGATCAGGTCGAGGAAGGCTCATCCCATTGCTTTGACAAAATGTGGAATACCTCTTTCTCCCAGTTCTGGCATCATAGTCCTCCCTAATTTAGTGTACACTCCAACTCCATCCTTGCACACCACCAGCTTTTTTGACTATGGCAAACATTTTGGTCATTGTTGTGGCTGCTCCAGAAGTTAAGGAATATAGCACGGTATTTGACCCAGGTTATGCACAAACTGCTCAATTGTCACCAGATCTGCTATTTGATCTCCCATGTATAGATAGAGATTGCAACTACTAGAAATAGTGAGTTGTGACTTTCTGTCCTACCACGCTTGGGTACATCTTCCCCTCAACATTTTGTGAGTAATTCAAGACACTGAGAATAATGTCTTTAACCATGTCATATGATTTGCGTTTGCAGAGGGCAAAACATTGTCGGCCTCCTAGTATGGTCCAATGAAGACAGAAATAAAAATCAGAGGTTATTAGACAGTGGCAGCAGCAGCAGCACAAACAACAACAACAACCCTTTCAGGGATGTAAAAAAAGACTTTGGGGCAATTTTCCAGAGCAATTTTTCTCGAGAGGGCAGAATGGCCTGTCTGCCTTGGCAGAGCTGACTGGGACTGTGAAGCAGTATCCTTCGTCCTGGAGTTCTTGGCTTACTGTTGAGCAGTCAAGACCTGATGCAGCAGCTATGCTTGGTGTGTAGATACTTGTGGCATCTGGTCTCTGGTGCTTATCTGCAATTCATATGAAGAGAATATCCTGGGAATGAGTGCTTCAAGGATTCCTTGTTGTTTGGCAACCAGGTGAGTGTGTGGTGCTATGGGGTGCAATTTTAGTTTCCCAGGGTGTTAACCCCTTTAAAGGGAAAGAAAAGTATGAAAGTTAAACTTGTTAAGAGTTCAGCTCTCATCAGCAGAACAGCAAAAGTGTGGATCAGACTATTGTTTTAAATCTGCCTTCTTAAAGAATAAGGGGTTACTCCAAAAAACAACAAACATACAATTGGTAGTTTAAAAGCAAACAATAATAGCTTTAATAAATAAATATATAACTAACTAAATCCTATCCTAACTGGTGTTGATATAGTAGGAAGAGACAGTTAACCTCACTCAGAGGAGACTGTTACTCTAAGGGTCTGTACAGACCGACCAAAAGAGCTGGCCTGGAGGTGGAGTTGGGGTATGGCGACTGTACGCTGGCCGCCTCGACTCTGCCCCAATGCCGCTGTCATGCCGCACAACCCACTGCACAGCATGCGGTGTCAGGGCACTCCCTTGGCACAGCGTTTAGATGTGCTGCGCCAAAGGAGCGCAGAAGAGCCGCTGCGGTAAGGGTGGCTTTTTGCTGCTCCATTTGACATCTCTTTTTGGAGTGGCAAAGTGCCAGATCGGGGCTGAGGGGTGCGGTTGCCACAGCCCCAATCTGGCTCTCCCAGGAGCGGCACAGAGCCACTCCTTAGGGGCCATCTGTATAGCCCCATAGACAGGGACTTCCAGCTATCTGTCTCATTCTATCTAAACAGGTGATTCCTGTCACTTACTCTTGGAGGCTGTTTAACAGACTCTCTCTCAATATTCTAAACAGTCTCCTCTCCTCAGTCTAAGTTTAACATGGCTATATATTTAAAGTCTTTAAAGTGCTGCTTATATTAAATGCGAGAATCAAGGTTTGCCTTTTGGAATTTACAAGTTTTTGGAATATTTTCTAGCTGTGGATAGTTGAATCCATAGATAAAGAGTCCATGGATTATGGAAGGTCAACTGTATTTGGTTGCTGCAGGGTTATCAGACTGCAGAGGAAAATGGAGGTATTGGGGGTAGTACAGAGCAAGGATAGGGTGTGTCATTTTTGAGTGTTTTCATGTGATGAGGAGGTGTTATGCATGGTTTAAGGGCAAAAATCACACAAAAATTTCACCAAAAATATTTTTATTATTATTTTTAGTTGTAGTTGGGGGCTTTGGGGGGCAGAAAAGTGGTGTCCTGCAGGCTGCACTTTGTCCATCCGTGAGCAACTGATGAGACCTTCAGGCCCAAATCTGTCTCAGTCCTTAGGGACTCCAGGAACTGAACCCAGGGCCTCCTACATACAGAATTCATGCTTTGCCATTGAGCTACAGCCTGTCCCATTTGTGCACTGTCTTCTCTTGGCAATGTTTCTGTTTAGTGGGTACATTTCCATATAAGCCATTGACACCTAGTGGCTTCCATATTAGTGGAGCAGTCATCCTGATCTAGTTTTAGTTTCAACTTTCAAGGAGCAATGCCTTCAAAAGTTTCTTTGAAGGTCATACTAAAACCTAGGTTGACATCTTGTTAGTGATATGTGCAGGCATAAGTCCCCCTTAATAGCAAATGTGGTCTAGTGGTTTAAGCATTGGACTATGACTCTGGAGACTAGGGTTTGATTCTCTACTTGGTCATGGAAACCTACTGGGTGACCTTGGGCAAATCAAATACTCAATCCCAGAAACCACTGTAGGATCCCCATAAGTCAGAAACAACTTGAAGGCATACAACGACAACAAAATCCACCTTCCCCTTGTGTATGCCATTTTTAGTATTTTGGAGGTTGCTATTCTCTTCTTCCTTCCTCAAAAACCAAAGCCCTGCCCCGTGAATTTGTAGCTCAGCTACTTCAGCATTCCCCCACATCTGCTCTGTGGCTGGTGCAGAGCAGGGACGATTGGAAAAACATCTGGCTGTGACAAACCAATACAGCTACAGAGATTGGCATCCTGTTAGGGACATACGCAAGCTACATCCACCTTATACCGTCCCTCTATAATACTCAAGCCCCTATCATGACTCACTGTTGAGCTGTGATAACCTTCCTCTATGGCTATTCTCTGGCTGGTGGAGAGGGAATCCTAGGAACTGTGGATTTGAGAGGCATTTAGCCTTCTCTGCCAGAGAGCTCTAGGGCCACAATAAACTACAGTTCCCAAGATTTCCTAGCACTGAGCCAGGGCAGTTAAAGCGGTCTCAAACTGGATTATTTCTCCAGTGTGTTTTGGGCCTTTGTTAACTTGAAGCAAGCCTGTAGTTTTCACTTTTTTAGATTACCAAGATTGTCATTTGATGGCGCTTTCTACTATATCTTGCCTCTACGTTTCAGATAGGTAGAATATTTATTCATGCATAAGCATGTATACTGATACCTATATATATAAATGCTGTCACCCAGTTACTGTCATCGTTATCATTTTGTCTTGGTCCCAAGAGCTGGCAATTCTTGCAATGACATAATAATTATATCCAAAATAAAATGCAACCTCTGTTTTGTGAAACACATCTTTATTTAATTGGGAATGATTCACACAGCAAAATTTAATACAAGGTTAGTGCAAGCAGGGACCTAAGGTTCATTCCATGGGACTTCTCTCTCCAATGCAAACATAACTCATGTCAGTGTTGTTCCTACACAACAAATGTTTGTGTTTTTTGGGGTGTTTGGAAGGCAATTGTATGAAATCCATCCACATACACTTTTTCAAAAATTATTTTAAAAAAAATATGGTATTTTTAAAAATTGGTTTTTAAAATAAGACTGTTTCCTTTTAGGAAAAAAAAACTTCATTTTTTTAAAAAAATCATGGCTTACTCTCACTTCCTAAGGTGGTTAGTACGAAAAGAAACTGAAAAATAGATATAAACAAAATACAAATCTGGTATTGGACATTCAGATGATACGGTATTCAAACATTAGCATAAATCCAGCTCAAAATAAAATATGGTTAAAATATTCTACTCATGCCTAGACAAGATCCGCAAAAGACATCTCTTTCCATATTGATTTTACAGTCTGAATTTATGTTCCTGATTTTTTCTTTCTGTTCTTATTAATCTGGAGTGAACCATGATAGGCTCTCTGTTTAATCGGTGGAAGAACTGATATTTTATGATTCAGTTTGGGAAGTTGTCTCTTAGACTTTTGAATATCAAGCCATGATGGATTCTGTGGATCTGAAGGAACATCTGATGCTAAATTCTCTTCCAAACTCTTCATCTTGAAGACATTCCCTTCTTTGGTAGTGCTGCTTTCTTGTGCCAACTTCAGTTCTTCTTGGAGTCTCAAGACCTCTGCTTCTCCTCCAAGGCATTCTGGAGCTCTTCCTGGAGCTGACTGATCTTGTCATCCCAAAGGTGCTTCCCAGGTATTGTCTTCAACAGAGCCAACACTTCCTTTAGCTCCAAAATCACTTTTTGTAAGACGGCTAGATCTTGCTTTCCCACATAACAAAGCTTCAGCTGATAATGGATCTTGTCGAATTCCACAGAGTAGATCAAGATAAGGTAGCACTGAGAGCTGAATTGAGAGCTCTTGGTCACAGACAAGTGCTGGGACCTCATGCCAATCCTATTCCTCAACGCCTCTAGGTCTTTTTAAAAAATAATTTATTGATAAAAAAAAGGAACATCATATGGTATAACACACCATCCAACAAAGCAAGAAAATAAGTCAAAACAAAACAGACTTCCTTGTCATCCGTGTTCTGCTAACCCACCCATTTTAGTTTCATTTTATATATACATTGATGGCATGTCATTAAACTTATATCACTTCCTAACAAATAAATCTATAACATACTTTTCTTTATTGTTTAATCTACAGCTTATTCATTTATTTAGGAGTTCTCTGAATTAATCTAATCCTAAAACAAAGTTTGGACCCAGTTCTTGTCACCAATAGTCTATCATTCATTTCCAATCTTTTTTGAAGGAATCAATTTCTTTTTTATTTATCAAACATGTTAATCTATCAGTCTCCATAAAATCATATATTATCATATACCAATCTTTTTAATTGTGGGAGTTTCCTTAGATTTCCATTTCAATGCATAATTTATTCTAGCCATCACTATCAAATAAAAAAAATCAATTTCCCATATTCTTTCTACAACCTTTCTTCTAGTATTATCCCCAATAAAAACATCTTTGGGTTCGCTTGTAATTCAATATGCAATATTTTTGTTACTTCCTTATGGATATTTCCCCAATATTTCTTTGCTTCTTTACATCTCCACCATAAGTGGTAAAAGGTACCAACCTCCTTTTTGCACTTAAAACATAGATTTGCCTGGTTCTTCTTCATTTTAGCTAGTTTATAAGGGGTAAGATATCATTGAAATTGCATTTTATAATAGTTTTCTTTTATATCATAATTCAGGGTAAATTTTAACCTCTTTACCCAACATTTTTCGCATTGTTCAAATTCAATAATTTGTCCAATATCCTGAGCCCATTTAATCGTGTGTTTTGATCAAAACACACCTGATTAAATGGGCTCAAGATATTGGACAAACTATTGAATTTGAACAATGGGAAAAATATTGGGTAAAGAAGTTAAAATTTACCCTGAATTATAATATAAAAGAAAACTATTATAAAATGCAATTTTGATTATCCTTTGAAAACCAATATCTCTTCAAATTTCTTATTCATTATTCTAATACCTTTTGTTCTCTTATCAAGTAAGAATCGTTCCCTTAATTGTTGGTAGGTAAACCAATTACCGGTACATGTATATCCTTACTATGCTAATTGTTCATGAATCTTAATGGCCATGTTTAACCCATTCCCCTGCATTAAGTCTTTATATGTCAACCAGTTACTTTTATGTATGTTATCATTCCTCAGGAAAGCTTTATTTACTGATGTCCATTTGGGGACATTATCTTCCCATTTACCTTTTATTTTTTTTGCCAAATTCTTAAAAGGGCCCATCTCAGATAATGTCATTAAAATCTTTATGTATTTTAATTTTATCATAAATCAAATAGCCATGCCATCATAGACATTGTCGTAGCCTTCCAATTTTAAATTTCTTTCTTTCTCCAAATTGATCCAATCTAATAGCCAGTGTAATCCACATGTGTAATAATAAACTTTCAATTCTGGTAGACCCATTCCTCCTCTAGACACCTCATCCTGCATTAACTTCATTCTTACTCTAGGTTTTTTCCTTCCCCATATAAATTTAGATAAATCCTTATGCCACCTTTCAAAAGATGAATCATTTATAATAATGGGAATATTTTGAAACAAAAAGAACAATCTTTGGCAGGACATTCATTTTTATTGTCACAATTTTTCCCATCCAAGATAGATTCAATTTATTCCATCTATCCAAATCTTTTATAATTTCATTCCAGATTTTTTCATAATTATTTTTGAACAAGTCCAAATTTTTTATTGTAAAATTTATTCCCAAATATTTAACTCTTTTTTTCCTGAAATTTAGATTTTTCTTTTAGTTTCTTTTTCCCCTCATTTGTTAAATTCATTAAAAGCATTGCTGTTTTTTCTCTGTTTATTTTGAGTCCTGTCACCTCCCCAAAATGCTTAAATATTGTTAAGAGGTTATCTGTATACTCCAATGGGTTCGTAATCGATAACATCAAATTGTCTGCAAAGGCATGTAATTTGGATTCTCTTCTTTTTATTTTAATCCCCTGTATCAATTTATCTTCTCAAATTCTGCTAGCTAGTACTTCCAAATTCATTATAAATAACAATGGCGATAGTGGACATCCCTGCCTTACACTTTTTTGAATTTCACATTTTTTAGTACTTTCTCCATTTATCAATAAAGTTGCTTCGTGATTTTGATAAACAGACTCAATCCATTTTGTAAAATTTCGGCCCATATCCATTTTCTCTATAACTTTAACATGAGTTTCCAATTTAAGTTATCAAACACTTTTTCAATATCAAAGAAAAATAATGGTAATTTCTTATCAACTTTTTTATGATATTCTATCAAGTTTATCAAATTTCTAGTGTTATCCTTAATCGTTCTATTTGGGAGAAACCCACTTGATCTTTGTGTATCCAAGTAGTCAACCATTTTTTCAATCTATTAGCTATTATATTTGCAAATATTTTATAGTCACAGTTCAATAATGTTATAGGTCTATAGTTTTTAGGATCTAATTTATCTCTATTTTCTTTGGGAATCAAAGTTATATTTGCCTGTAACTATGTCTTGGGTATTTTACCATCCAAAACTTCATTCATAGTCTTAACTAATGGAGGTGCCAATTGATGAACAAAGGTTTTATAATATTCCGGAATGAAGCCATCAGGGCCTGGTGCTTTAGCTACCTTTATATTTTTTTACTATGTCTACTATCTCTTGTAGTTCTATCTTTTTATTCAAGTCTGCTTTCTGGACTTCCATTAATCTAATCATTTTCTCCTGTTCTAAATATGTAGTGATTTTCCCTGTTTTATCCTGTTCTTCCTTATATAAATTAGAGTAATAATTTAGAAAGATCCTTTTAATTTACTCCTGTCTCGAATAGAACTTATTTCCATCTCTTATATTTGTTATAGTTTTGTTCTCTTGCTCTTTCTTAATTTAAATGCTAACATTTTCCTGGGCTAATTTGAAAATTCAAAATATTTTTGCTTCAGATAATTTACTTTCTTTTCTACTTCTTCCATTGTTATTATTGATACTTGTTTTTGTAAACAATGTAACTATTCCTTCAATCTTTTTTCCTCAGGTTTTATTTTCAATTAACTTGATTTCCTGCTCTTAATTAACTGCCCTTAACTTGATTTCCTGTTCTAGCTTTTTGATATGGGACTGCTTCTTCCTTTTTATTTCTGTTTCCTTCATTGAAAAGTATCCTCTCATAAAGGCCTTTGAAGCATCCCAAACCAAAATTGTTGAAACCTTTTTGCCTAAATTTTCCTGAAGGAAATAATTAATTTGATCTTGAGCCTCTTTAACAATATTATCATTCTGTAGAAGCTTATTATTCAGTCTCCATCTAAATTCTTTTTGCCCACTCTTCATGACCATTACAATAGAATTATGATCTGACCATATATTTGGGAGAACTTCCACCTTAGATACTTTTTTACATAATAATGTCAAGACCAACAACATATCTATCCTTGACTAGGAATTATTTTTTTACATTACCTTCCACATGTCTTTCAAAGACATTCTATCTATTAATTCAAAGAAGGATTTAGGTCAGGGGTAGGCAACCTTTCCCCTTTAAGGGCCGAAGGATTTCAGCTCCCAGAATCCCAGGAGCTATTGGACAGCATGGGACTATTGACCAACATGGCTGAGGCTTCTGGGAGCTGAAGTCCCTCGGCCCTTAAAGGGGAAAGGTTGCCTACACCTGATTTAGGTAGTTTCCCTTGGTTTAGTTTAATATTCTCCCAGAAGTTCTATCAATTTGTGGATTTATTACCCCATTCCAGTCTCCCATAGTAATTATCAATTCATTATTCCAACTCTCCAATTTATTTATTAATTGTTTATAAAATTATCCTTTATTTACCAGCGGTGCATATATCCTAACTATTAACATACGGGTGTGTGTGTGTTTGTATCAGCTGTTGCTCCCATAGAAATGAAAATCCCGCTGCAGTCTCTACTTCTAGCAGCCCATTCCCAGCCACTGAGGGAAAGTGCAGGAGGAGGAGGAGGAGTGTGTGCATCACACAGACACACACACATTTCATTGGTGCCAGGGTGGCAATGGCAACTCAATAAAGCTCCCTCCAAATTCCCCCCTACAGCATCTCCTGGGAGAGAAAGAGAGATCTCCTGCAGAGAGCAGCCAGGAAACCCTGCTCAGAGATTGAGAAGCAGCCCCAGCAGTTCCTGGCATGCCATGGTCATCTTCTGGGGCTGAGATAGTGCTCCTTCCCCAAAGGGGCATTAACATTGGGATTTCTCACCAAGGATTTATTCAGGGCAAAAATTGCAAAATGTCACAGTGACAAAGATGCACATCACTTGATTGACAGGTTTTTTTTAAAAAAAAAATCCATGAAAATGATTGAATGAGATCCATATGGAGGCTCCATTTTGAATCGATACAAATGGTAATGTGAACGTCAACAGGGCTAAATTGTGCCAGACAAATTCAGTCGGGGTAAACATAGTGGGAAGTTCGATTTGTAATCGCAACCATCAACTCACCCCAGATCTCCTCACTGCAAAATTGCTAGTGTGAATGGGGCTAAAAAACTGCTTCCAAAAAGGCTCATACTGAGTCTGTTCCCTGCCTGAAGAATTGTTGTGGTCTAAGATCTCCATGTCTTGAAAAAGTACCCATGTCCCTTGATAAAATGTGGCTGTGACTTTGGAAATTATAAGTCAAACTAAGGCAAGAGCAAAAGAAATGTTTTAGGGGTGTGATAGGCAGCATTTGAGCCTGAAGCTTAGCTGCCTGCATGAAGGATGTGGGATAGTTTCCAAATGGAAACAGCTGCTTTTGTATGACTGTTTCCAAAGGTTCTGACAACCCTTGCTTACAAAGGAGTGGAAATGGATTCAGCAAGCATTTTCTGTGAGCTGTGTGTCTCCACAAGAGCATGCTTTTATCCTCAGGGGCCATCTCATTTGCAGCCTTTGGAAATGATTTACATTTCCAGAAGTTATCAGATCTGAGAAATAGTTAGAATGATATTACAGCCTAACAGCTGGACTCCCTGCATGAAACAATTACTGCCACCGACGGGAAAGAAAAAGTGAGCAATTGGTTTTAAGACTAATGGAGGCAGATGGGAAACTTACCATCCTAGAGGTAGTCTTAGGAATATGCGACTTAATTATTTCTGGAAGATCTAAAGGCATTGCAACTGTAAAGCCATTCTAGACTTGACTGAAAATAAGTGGTGAAGTCAAACCATTATGATGAACTGTGTTGCATTTTCAGGATCTAGGACACATAAATATCATTATTGTATAAAATACTAATAATCTCAATTTCCTTTGAAGAGTTTCTGGTTTTATTTAAAACCCTCTAGTGTTATATAGATAGCTAAACTATTTGTCCTGTTTTCAGAGCAGACAGAGGACTCTGTCACATGGGGGAAATCCTGTGCAGGCATGGGGGTTTAAATAGAAAAAACCCCGCAAAAGCCAGTAGATTTTCAGATGACATCACTGTTAAAGTGTGCTTAACCCCAACGGAAAGTAGTCAAAAGCCACTTCTTTTTATTTTCAGAAAATCCCAAAAGTAAAGAGGAGCAGCTTTTGACAACTTTCCATTTGGGTTAAGCACACTTTAGAGCGATGTCTGTGAAATCTACCCACTTTTGCAGGTTTTCCCCACCTTTTAAATCCTGTTTCTGCACAGGATTTCCCCCATGTGATAAGGTCCAGAGATGGATCTGGAGCCCTTTCACACTCACACAGTTAAAGCACTATGATTTCACTTTAACATCCATGACAGCATCCTATAGAATTCTGGGATTTGTAGTTTCATGAGACACTAGAGGAGCTTTCTGGCTGAGAATTCTAAATGGCCCTCTGCCACATGATTTAAGAACCAAAGGCCTTCCAAATGAATTCAAAATTAAATTTCAGATCTTCATATACATTTACAAAATAGATTAATGAAAACCTAAATAAAAAGGTTTCTATTTGCTGTGGAAAGAGAGCAGAAAGGGGGTCAACTGAATTTCCCATCCAACAGCACTTACCTTTAATGAGTCTATTTACTTTAAATTCCAGCTTTTTTCCAACACAGGACTGAAATACGGAGCATAGAACAATTTCGAACAAAGTTCAGATAAAGTCTTGCTTTAGAAAAGTTGAAACAAAAGTGAATAAATAAATAAAATTAATGAATGAACAATTCTGTTTAAAGCACAGTTAAAACAATGTATAAAGTACATTTAAAACATATTTTTTTAAAAAAGAAAAACACAGGACACCACATTGGAAACACCCTTCTGCCACATGAATTAAGAACCAAAGCCTGCCTAAATAAAGAGGTTTTCCATCTGCGGTGGAAACAGAAAGCTTATCGCCCGGCACTTAAGGAATGGGAATGGAATGGAGATGCCACCGGGAGTCCCCAATCCATTCCTTAGCCATTCCTGGCAGCCAATTTTTGGACGATTTTCAACTATCCTTCAAAAATCGGCTACCAGGAACAGCCTGGGAATGGATCAGGGACTCCCAGCAGCATCGGTGGCATTCTCCCGTGCAGTAAAATGCATTTTTGCTCCATTCTGTTCCTGTTCTTCGAAGTGCCAGGCGATAAGCTTATGAATTTCCCATGCAAGGGAGTTGCACAACCTAGGATCAGCACCCAAGAAGGCTCTCCCTTGGGTCCTCACTGAACATGCCTATGATGGTGGTGGGACTGAGATTCCACCTCAACATTAGGAAGGACTTTCTGACAGTAAGAGATGTTTAACAGTGGAACATGCTCCCTCAAAGTGTGATGGAGTTCTCTTCTTTAGAGGTTTTTAAACAGAGTCTGTATGGCCATCTGTCAGGGGTGCTTTGGTGGGGTATTCCTGCATGGCAGGGGGTTGGACTGAATGGCCCTTGAGGTCTCTTCCAACCCTACAATTCTATCTAAAAACATGGGCAGACTTGTATAGGAAGGTTTTTCCCCACAGTATCAAAGTAAGTGAGGGTCAATCAATGTATGGATAGCTGCTCTGTATTATAATTAAAAGGATAACAGGTGGCAAGCTGACATGGTTCCTCATTTTCTCCCATGCAGTTTACACAAAAATATAAAAACACACACACACAGCGGCAGGAGAGATCTTGCCTGTGGACCTCATCCAGGGCAATGCCCCACTGTGGAGCTGTGTGTGTGTGTTGTATGCCTTGGCAAGATTTGTTCAGAAAAGGTTTGCTGAGAGTATGTGACTTGGCCAAGGTCACCCAGTGGGTTTCATGGCTGAGCAGAGAATTGAACTCTGGCCTCCAGAGTCATAGTCCAATGCTCAAACCACTACACTACACTGTGCCCCTTCTTAAATTCCCTTACCTGCTTGTTCTCTTGCAAGGATGAAGGAAGGTTTTCCACCGCACACTACAATTTCCCAATTGGGACTTAGCCATGGTGTTTGAGAGTGTTTCTCCTTCCTTTTCTTGCTTATGCAAAGCCAAGTGTTGTCAGTCAAGCTAGCAAGGACTGCAGTGCTATCAAAGATTTATTTACATAAAGTGCTGTAAATGTCAGATTTACACTGTTCAATTGCACTCATTTGCAGGATTTTTAAGTCATTAAGAATCTGTTTTGGCTTCAGTGTGACAATATTCATAACAAGAATGCTGTTTTTCTGGCTGACAATTAGCAGCGTTAATGTTAGCAAAGTTAATACTTGAGGCTGGCTGGGATGCCAGTCAGTGATGGCGACCCAAATGGTGTAAAATGAACAACTTTTAATTGAAAAGCATAGGCTGCATCCGCATTGCAGAAATAATCCAGTTCGACACCGCTTTAACTGCCATGGTTCAATGCTATGGAATTATGGGAACTAGTTTTGTAAGACATTTAACCCTTTGTATCAGAGAGCTCTGGTGCTGCAACAAACTACAATTCCCAGAATGCCATAGCCATGGCAGTTAAAGTAGTGTCAAACTGGATTATTTCTCTAGTGCAGGTGCAGATAGTAGTCTTTTCTAGTTGGGACTATTCTGGTGTAAGTGGCCATCTAAACACAAGAAGAGCTCTGCTGGCAAATAACAAGAATCTGCCTTAAGTCAGCATTCTGTTTTTACCCTTAATGACTTTGTGGTTACGCTAATGTTTGCTGGCTTGTCATGTGGGATTGAGACAGAATGGCAAAGGATGTGCTGCTGATAGAGTAGAGACAAATGCAGAGACGAGGAAGAATACATTAACATCATTATTATGAAGGAAAGAGATGAGGCCTGCAAAAAAGGTAGCAGGAAGAAGAGGAGCTAAATAAGCGTGAAAGCAAGCAATGAATAAGTAAAACATGAATCCTTTGGACCCAGCAATGATCCTACCTCACTTTTGGGGGGATATTTAAAAGCGAATTTGTCTCCTTTTTTGGTAAGATATATCTATTTTAAAAAAATAGTAAAAGGAATGAGATTATTGAAATATTATATTGTTTTATATTTCACACTCCCGTTAGATTCCCAGGTAAGTGGGCATAGGATAACATTATAGGTCCTGTTGTT
>CM034701.1:256261340-256271626 GCA_020142125.1 Phrynosoma platyrhinos
CCCCCCCCGTACATCCTTGCTAGCTAGGACCCAAATCAGTCTTCCTCTTTTGTATTATGGACAATTCCAATATATCATTAATTGCAAATATATATGCCACTCACCCAAAAAGGTAATTAAAAATAATATACATCTATTCATGAACTCATAAATCCCTGCCTAATTATTATTATTAGTGTCTGTATTTTAATACCTGCCAATGGTTATATGAATCTTTATTTCATTTCATGATCACATCAGTTTAAGATTGCTTTGAAATTAATAAATTCACTAGCTTTTATAACTTATTTCAGATGCTTCCACCTTGTGTAAAGAAATCTTTGATATCACTGCAGTGCTTGCTAGCTCGACTGACAACACTTGGCTCAAAATCCAGGATTTTGAGTCAGTGAAATACAGGATGAGCAACCATTGATTTCTGCAGCAGCCTTATAACTAGAGCAAACCCTGTGGTACAGCTTTAAGTGGTTACATTTGGGAAGAAGAAGGAGAAAAAACATGATACTTAGTGTAACTACTGCTGGCCAATAGCAAAACTTCCAACTTTAGAAAAATGGCCACCATTTTTAAGGGAGCCGCATTGGAGCTTTGCTATACTTGGTTGGTGGTTTTTTTGGGAAAAGTTGTGCAATAGGTCCCGGCTCCATTAGATTAGACTTGAATTTGGGAGAGGCAACCTGGGATTTTAAGATGTGTGATAATCTCCCTTGTCTACTATGCCACTTGTGGATACTGTAATAGAAAAGTGTTGTATTTCAGACTCACTGGACCTGAGCATCTGATGTTGTATCACAGAGCCAATAGCCCTGTTTCTAGATCTCCTGCAGCAGCAGGTCAACATATATATGCGTTATTTGCTGCCAGCTCTCCAGACTGGAAAACAACTCATAAAAGCTTGAAAAGCCATTGAAGCTCTATCCACTGATGAAAGTGGTGCACAGAAACATAAGAAGGCAATGAGCTCTTATCTGGGATGTCAAGAATCTCCTTTCTGCTCTGTGCAGCATGTCCATGTGTACACATATAGGCATTTTTATTATACAAAAGATCTTGTAGCACATTTGAGACTAACTGAAAGAAAGAAACTAGTAGCATGAGTTTTTGTAGACTTGAGTCTATGAAAACTCATGCTACCAGTTACTTTCTTTCAGTTGGGGGGGATGCAGATGGGCGGCTGTAGGCTGCCCTGAGAAATGGAGGATTGGGGCCAAGGCTGCCCCAGGCCTCGGCCCCAATCCACCCTTCTGACGACTGGGAAAGGGTGCCAGAAGAGCCGCCACACAGCTCTTTTGAGCCTCTTCTGGCACAGCATGTAAAAATGCTGCACCGGGAGGATGTCATCAGAGCATTTGCCATGTGCAATGGCACGCGCTCTGATGACATCCTCAGGAAGGGGTTGGGGCAGGCAGGGCTGCTCTTCCTCTTCCCTGGCTCCAAGATGGCACTTTGCACTGTCTGCAGAGCCCCAAGGTCTCAAAGGTGCTACAAGATCCCTTTGCATATTGATTTTTCAGACTAACATAGATATGTCTGAATGCATATTTATTATGCATGCATTTATTTATTCTTTCAGACATTGTCTTTCTGATACATGATTGAAAAACAGGCAAATAACAAAATCAATGAGTGTAAATATAACTAGATTTGGTTAGCCTAATGGTACAAGGTCCAAAGACTTTAAAGCAACAGATCGAAAGGCTAAAAGAGGGTGGTCTTTTTGTGTCTTTGCCCTAGGACGTCTGCAGAGATTCATGTAAGAAAACAGTAGACTAAAGAAAGGGCTATACTATGGGAATGGGATTAAGATGGAGGTGCAGAGAGAAAGCAAGGGGAAAGTTTTTTAGTAGGATGTGAAGTAATTTTTTCTCCCAAAATTTGTACTATAGTTTAGTTTCCGAAGCTCAAAATTGGAATGAAGAGGAGCAAAATCAGGGGTGGTTTAGTGCAGCCATCAATATTTTAATTAAATAGCAACATAATTGTCAAAAACACCTGGAGTTTTAATTTAATTGAATTAGAATTGGGTGGGTGGTTATAAACTATTAATGAAATGTGTTAACCCTTTTCTACTAATGTTCCCATCTCTATTGAAGCTATTAATAAAAAATGTTATTGCAATAGCTAGAAGCATCATTCAAGCATCATAGTCCCTGGAGAATTGAAATATAAGAAGCAAGTTCCTATGGGAAAAGATTTGTAGCTGTATCAACTAGGACAAGAAGCCTGTTCTGCAGTACATTAAAAATAGTGTTAGAAGTGGGGCATGGAAAAGATGTTTTGAGATTCTAACAAGAGTGCTGATGCTGCACACAAGTGCTATTTTGTGCCTCCCCCAGAGGACTTGCAAACCTTAGTTTTACTACCCCTATTGTTCAGGTTTTAGCAAATCACACTAAAATACCTGTTGCATCTTCACACCATTGGGAATTTCTAGAATTAAATATGTGGGGCAAACTTTGGAAGGAAATAGATGTAGATGATTAAATTCATTACCCTTGTAGTATTTCCTTAATGTTTCATATATTATCAAATTATGAATTTTAAGAGCTACCAAACAGGCTCCACAGTGAAAAGGGAGAGAGAATTATGATATTAAATAGTTAAGTATGTATCTGAATAATAAAACAAATACACAATTAAACATATTTAAAACAAAAACAAATAATGAACAGGCAGCAGGATTCATAAGTAAAATAAATAGTTTTCTCTTCCTCAAAACAAAAGATTTTAATTCTGGGTGAAAAGGCCAGATAGGAAACATTGCAGTTTACAAGAAGCCTATTTCCTATATGATTGATTTTAATTGCAATGTTTTATATTATGGTTATGAATATCATATTCAGACAGTTAATGGCAACCCCTCCACCACCATTAAGGAATAAATTAAATATATTGAGAAGAACTCCATGAAGAAAGGAGGTAATAAGCCATTGGAAGCTTAAGATACAGATAGCAAAAAGTGATTCTCAAGAAAGAAAGTAGTGCCTCTATGGAGAGGTATTACACACACACACCTATTTTTTAGTATTTCCCTCCAAAAATAATCAGCAGCATGACTGCAAAATTTGGGTGAGATAGCAAGACAAAAAGTGATACAGTGGGTTAGGGGTGCCCAGTTAAAATGGGAAAAATGCAAATAAAAACACTTTTTAAACAGGAGAGAACACATCTCTAGGAATGGTCCTCCAGCAGAACTCTATGGTCAACATCTGCCAAAAATTGATCATAGAATTGCACTGGAGGACCTACAAATGCCTAGAGAAGTGTTCTCTCTAGGAATCAATAGGTCCTCCAGTGTGACTTTGGTGGACATTGAGTCACACTGGAGGACCTAGAGATAACATATTAATCAAATTGTGAATAATCAAATCTGCAAAAGTCAAAGCTACAAATGTGGAGGGATGGCTGTCCTTTTTTTTTTTTTGTTGTTGTTGCCACTTTTGCTCCACTGAAATGCTATGACTGCCCCCATGGATCCTAAGAGGAAATTATCATTGGACTTCCAAAACTTACCCTTACTGCTTTACATGATCATTCTAAAAAGTATACTTCCTTTGCACTATCAGTTGTCAACACTGCTGCTGTAGTAACACTTAACAGTAGTGCAGAGCTCCTCTTTAAGTCACTGGGAGACGTAAAGAGGCTAAAGCCTTTTTCTGCCATAGCTTGCTGTCCTGCCCAACAAACATGAAGCACCAGCACCGCTGTTTCCATGCTACTCATCACAACACAAAATTAATGATATCAGCCATATTACTGTGAGAGGAAGCAAAAGGCCATCTCTTTCCCCAGGACCTGAAAGTGGATGTTATGACTGCTTCCCAATGATTAGTAAATTAGCAGTGAAACAGTAATCTTCCTGGAGATCTGTAGAGTTGGGATAGATCCTGCCACCATTGGTTACAGAGAAATGGCAATTTGGGTAGAGATCACTGTGGAAGGGGAGACGTGGCACCCACGAGATGCTGCATTTTAGTACAAAAGAAAGAAGGCATTAAACCTTCTCATCCCCCAGTGATGGGATGTGTTGTGGAATAAGCATGTGTCCATTGAAGGGGGAGTGTATATCTGTGGTTGTGGCACTGTTTTGTCTGTATCTGTTCTGGCACCCCAGTTATAGAATTCCCTTCAGTTTTAGAATACCAGTTCCCAAACTTTGGTCTTATAGAAGTTTTGGACTTTGGCTCCCAGAATTCATGACAGATGGCCATGCTGACTGGGGCTTCTGGGAGCCAAAGGCCAAAACACTTGGAGATCCAAAGTTTGGGAACCACTAAGTTAGAGGTTCATTTGGCTTCAGTTCAGCATCAAGTTAGAACATGACTTTATTGTTGTTGCGTGCCTTAAAGTCATTTCCAACTTTTGGTGAATCTAAGGTAGGCCTATCACAGGGTTGTCTTGGCAAGATTTGTTCAAAGAGGGTTTGCCTTTGCCTCTCTTGCAGTCTGAGAGAGTGCAATTTCTCTAAAGTTACACATGAGTTTCCATGGCCGAGCAGGGAAGTATTTAACTGCTCAGGTATTCAACCTCTTTTAATTTTTCAGATACTTTAATACATTTGAGATTATAATTCTTTTTTACGTTTTGTTAAATTGTTTAAATTGATATTATTGTATACTGTGATCCTTGGATACAGGGCAGGATATAAGTGTTTTAATAAAGAAATAAGGATGGAGGTGAGTACAGGCTGAGTCTTCCTTATCCAAAATGCTTGGGACTAGAAATGTTTTGGATTTTGGGATATTTTGTAATATTTGCATATATAGATACAGATATAGATATCTTGGAGATGGGACCCAAATCTAAACATGAAATTTATTTATGTTTTGTATACATATAGCCTAAAGGTATTTTTATATATAACATTTTAAATAATTTTGTTAATGAAACTAAGGGGGGAAGCAGACGAGAGCTTCCCAGACGCCCTGGGCCGGCGCGCCGCGGGGCCGCAGCCTCCGCACCTCGGCGCACCAGCGGCGACCCTGGAAGGAGCGCTAAATCAGCGCTCCTTCCTCAAGACAGCGAAAGTGCGCACTAACAGCGGCGGGCGCACTTTCGCTGTCTTTTCCGCCGCGGCGCGTTCGGCTGCCGCGGCGTGAGGTCTTCCCCGGAGCGCCGGCCGTGCGGAGGGCCGGCGACTCCGAGGGCGACCTCAGGGAGAGGAAGGGGCGCCGAACGTGCGGCTGCCCCTCCTCTTCCAAGCCTCCAAGACGACTCTATTAGTCGTCTGCCGAGGCCCTAAGTTTGTGTACACTGAACCATCGGAAAGCAAAGGTGTCACTGGGGGGTTGCAGACTGCCAGAAATAGTGCAAATTGAGTCCACTTTTAGGGTTAGGGTTAGGGTTAGGGAATCATGGGAACTGTATTTTATTGTGGAACCAGAGCTCTCTGACAAAGAAGGCTCAATGTTCCAGAAAAAAAAACAACAATCCCCATGATTCCCTAGCACTAACCCTAACCCTAAAAGTGGACTCAATTTGCACTATTTTTGGCAGTCTGCAACCCCCCACTATCTCAGTCACCCATGTGGATAATTTTGGATTTTGGAGTATTTTGGATTTCAGAATTCTTTTTAAGGGAGACTAAACCTGTAGTTTGTGTGTGTTTCTTGAATGGGGAGTATGTGGGTGACACTTTGTGTTGGGGAAAGTATGTGTATGTGCGTATGCTGACACAATGTCTAGCACCCACCCCTCCCTCATACACTAGATTCAGGCTCCAAAAGGTTGTGCACCTTTGTCTTAAAAAAACCAATGGATCTGCAGTTGTTGATTGATTTTTGGTGTTTGAATTGGACTGCATGTGTTTAATTTTTATACCTCTACTTATGAAAGAAATACATCTTCAGATGCTATGAGATGAAACTCAAAACATTTCTATCTCTTAATATTTTAAAACTTTCTTCAAAGAATCAAGAACAGCATCTGAAAAAAATTCTGTCGACATCCTCCAATATATATTACAAGTATGTTGAGAGTCTTTCATCAGAAATTCATGCAGAATTCCACTGAAAGGAACTTCTTTTTTTAATGTTCCACTGAAGTAGTCTTAAAATATTGAAATGATAAAATGCATTGGGCTTTTTATACATTGAATTGGATCCTCTCAATGTTTTGCATTTTTCTACTAAATTTTTGAAGACTGAAGGGAAGGGGGCTTATCTTTCTTATAAAATATAGGTGTGTTACTGTGAAAATCTATGCATGCCTCATCATATGTAAACTTAACTGAATTTATTGGGACTCTTACACAGAGTAGTGTGTTTAGGATTGCAACTCAATGATCTATACACACAAAATCACCCAGATATATTTTATATGTTGGATTACAATTTATGATTTTTGATAATAAAGTGGATGTGAAATACACAACAAAACTTGGAATTTCTTTTTGAAGGCACATCTGTTTATTGAAATCCTTTCCAGCTAAGGGCTTATTATTCAACGAGAGAAAAATAAATGGAGCATTAGGTAAAGATTTACAAAGCATGAAGCTGTTATAAGAGGCTTACAGGTGAACAAATTACTCCTCCCCCCGGCAAGGATTTCAACACCTAGGAAACGGAGGTTAGACAAAGGTGTGTGTATGTGTGCTGGTGGGGTGGTTTGAAAACTGCATAGCGATTTAACATAACTTAATATGCATAGTTATGTATATTACTAATACAGTTAACTGGGTGATATCTGTTATTTTGTAATTTGCCATTTATGATTTATGATCCAAATTGATTCTTAGTGAATTTCTAGAAGGTTTATTTTTCTTTGAAAATTTCCAATTCAGACAAGCTTCTTCCTTTATATTGCCACATTTGGATTATCATCTTCCAAACTGTCAGAATATAGTATTTCAGATTAATCGGAAATAACTTTTTGGGCCACAGCTTATAACAAAGTTAATAGTAGAGCATTTTGTCTCATGCCGGCCTCATTGTCTCTTGCAGTATGCTGCTTAAAACCTTTCTTTTTGTTGAAGGCCTCCAGGAAACCTCATAAAATGGCTGTAGAGGGAGCTATAAGATAGTTCATCTCTAATTTCTAGTTGCACTGAACAAAACTTTACAGACACAAATGCATATCAAGGATCAAACTGGACATGAGTTGGGGACAAAACAGATAAGATGTGGGAGATCCATGATTGGATCTCTTAGGAATTTTTTTTTAAAAAAAATGAAACTTCAAAGCAATTGCAGGGAACACTAATTATGATGACACCAAGTATTCTTTTCCTCTGCATGGCAGCCTTGAGCCAAACTGTCTCCTTGAAGTTTCAGTTGTTTCACTGGAGAAGCCAGTGACAACACCATACAGCTGCTTGAATTTTTTTCCCCAGGAGGAGGGGGATAATATCAGAGTTAAGGACAGCAATTTCAGTTCAGAAGACAATAGAGTGTTAAGGATTTCCTTTCTGAAGAGCCACTCTTTCACTCAAAATTGTTTTGAAGGTTTTAAAAAATGGTAGAGGAGATCCAATTACAGATCCCCTATGTAAAAAGTCCCATGCTTGCTTGCTGATTGATCAATTGATTGATTGGAAAAGTAAGAAGTAAATAAGAAGTAACTAAAGTAAGAAGGCCCTTCCTCCAGTCCATCTGCCATAGTCCATGCTCGGAGGGAGAGAAGAATTGCTGTACTTATTCTCCTTTCCCACTGTCATTCCCTTCTCCTTTTGTGTCATATCTTTTTAGATTCTAAGCCTGAGGGCAGGGAAATGTTTAATTAACTATGTGTAAGATGCTCTGACAACCTTTCTGGCTGAAGAGCAGGGTATGTCATGTTTACTTTCTCCCACTTTGCGTCATTATCAAAAAACAAACTTTTCCCAAACACTCCACTGGCATAAAAACCACATGGTGCTGCTATTCTCAGGATGGAAGAAACCAGTGCCGTACCCATCAGCCATGGAAGAGCCTCTCAGAAGAGGTGGCAACTCAAATTCAGAACAACAAACAGCAATTCAAAATCAGACTTTTTTTTTTTAAAGCTAGGCACACAAACACCTCTGCATCAGTAGTCGATAGATATGTTCATTTGGTATTCTCCTGTATTCATTAAAAACAACAATCTCTCCATTTCGTTCTATATCATTTATCAAAATGTTTGCAAACTGTGGAAACGTCTTCTCAAGAAATAAATTTAATAGAATTTTCACTTCAACAATATTGTAGCCTGAACAATAGTGTATGTCTTCTCAGTAAAAAAGCCAGAATAGCCAAACATATAGAGTAGAAATGGAACACAATTCAGGGTGGAAGTTCATTCAGTTCTTCTGCACCTATACAGAACTCGGATTCAGTGCTCAGTTGGATAATAAAAATAACTTGGGGGAAGGGTGAAGTTAATATAGAAAATTGTAAGTTATCATGTGTATGCCTTTACTGTTTGTCCTGAGCCAGGTGATGTGTTACCATATATTCTGGGTTGGTTTTTTTCTTCTCCTCTGGGACCCTTCCAGATGATTTTCTCATGATCTTCTCCCCCACTTGATACATGGTTTGCATTGCATAGTGCCAGAGTTCTGTGTTCTGTCCACAGTTTCCTTTGTTTGATTTTTGGTAGCACTTTGGTGCTGCAACCTCTTTTACGTTTTTGATTTCTTAACAGAGCTGCTTGTATACTCTTTACTTATTTTAATGTGCACACTTTTGGATGTCAGTGTCTAGTTTTTGTTGAGGAGATGAGCATTTGATATGTGGGGAGTGGGATGCTGGGCTGTTTATTTGATATCTTTCTTTGCACCTCCTTTCTCAATAATTTAGTGTAAAGTGACATCAAATTGCACATCCAACCCCTAGAGAAGTTAAAATGCAAGCTGTCACCTTTGAACAGGTGCTAATGGATTCAGTTGGGAACCTGGAAGTCCAGCATTGCCAATCTGGAAGATATATTTAGGGCCTTTGCAGACTGCCAGAAATAGTGCAAATTGAGTCCACTTTAAGGGTTAGGGTTAGTGCTAGGGAATTTTTTTTTCCCTGAGACATTGAGCCTTCTCTGTCAGAGAGTTCTGGTGCCACAATAAAATACAGTTCCCATGATTCCCTAACCTTAACCCTAACCCTTAAAGTGGATTCAATTTCCACTATTTCTAGCAGTCTGCAAAGGCCCTTTGTCATGAAGGACCATTTCCACCCACATCTCACTGGGGATCCAACAGCTGCACTGTTACTGGTGGAAAATTTACTTTCCTGCTCAATCAGATTCTGCTACTTGCTCAGATTTCAGGACAGCTGTAGCTGAGTAGAGCACAGACTAGGTATGCAAAAAGCCCCACATTCAGGTCCTGATATCTGGTTTCTCTTGTATAGCAGTAGAAGCAGTAGCAGTAGTTGCTATTAAAACTACTGCAGGCAGTAGTATTATTGGAGCTCCAGTGCTAATTACTTTCCAAAGCTTGGACTCCCATATTGTTTTGGCCTATGACTTCCTCAAATCCCTGAGCAAAATGGTTGGGGAGGATTGAGTCTGCAGTCCAAATACATCTAGGAAACCAGCGTCCTTAAGTCTAATTCTTGGAAAACCCAGTCCATGTTATTTTGTGATTTGTGTAGAGTGGTGGTAGTGGTATTTTTTGGGTTGCCTGGAGCATGTGAAGTTGCTGACTTACTATTGGACTAAAGAAATCAGGCACAAGAGAGTGTCTAACCCTTTGCTGACTGCCAGAAATAGTGCAAATTGATTCCACTTTTAGGGTTAGGGTTAGGGAATCATGGGAACTGTATTTTATTGTGGCACCAGAGCTCTCTGACAGAGAAGGCTCAATGGCTCAAACAAACAAACAAACAAACAAACAAACAAACAAACAAAAACAAAAAATCCTACCAATTCCCATGATTCCCTAGCACTAACCCTAACCCTTAAAGTGGACTCAATTTGCACTATTTCTGGCAGTCTGCAAAGGCCCATTTGTTAACCCATTAACCTATTGTGTTGAACTCTTTGTGGAGCAAGAGGTGGGAGCTTCCATCAGTGGGCAAATTGGGGAGCAACCCGATAAGAGAGCAACTAAGGTAGGGGGTCATTTTTAGACCTCCTACTCATCTTCCCCTGATTGGACACCAGAGTCATGAGGATAACCCCACATCTGGGTTGCTCCCCAATTTGCCCACTGATGGAAGACAAACTGGGGAAATCCCTCCCCCAGGTCCCACAACTGGGGCCCCCCAGGCCAGCTCTAAGGGTCTTTACTCACTCCTGGATCCCATGACCTTAAAGAGGCCGTTCCAGAGCCCCTCCCTTCACCAAATGGACACTAATCATGTTCACCATAATCTTCCATTTCTCCCCCCCCC
>CM034701.1:256275904-256291035 GCA_020142125.1 Phrynosoma platyrhinos
TGGAAAGGTCCCTCCAAGCCCCCCCGCCCCGATCCTTGGGCGAATTCATCCCAGGATCGAGCAGACATAACTTGGAGGACCATTTCCAAGGTGCCTCTTCTTGATCCTTGGGTGAATTTACCCCAGGATCAAGCAGAGGAACCTTGGAAACTGTATCAGGGGGAATTACTGCCGCGACCCCCCTCCCCACGTGCTGCCACCACCGCGACATGTTTGCACATGCGCAGTACTCCTGCGCATGCGCAAATGCGTCACAGCTGCCATTTTGGAAAGCAAAATGGCAGTCACAGTGCATGTGGCCACGCAGCAAACAAAACGCGTGGCGGCAGGCGGTGGCAGGGGTCCGCCTGGGCCGGAACCAGCCCGCAGGCTGTAGGTTGACGACCCCTGGATTAATCCATGGGGATGGGCGCATCTATGGGTTGCTTGGGGGACTATGCCCTGCATGAGCACATCTGTGTAGCCATGGTGGATTAAGCCTAGTGTTGAGTGCATCCGTGGATGCCATTGGGGATTAAGCGCTGGGATGGGCGCATCTGTGGGTGGCAAGGAGGATTCTTCCCAGCAATGGGTGCTTCCCTGGCATGGGTCAGAGGAAGGGATGGTGTTCCCTGCTGGTCAAAGGTCTCTAGACCCCACCTGTGCCCTCCCACCTTTGTTGTGCCCTCCTCAACCCCTGGTGCAATGGCATTTTTAAAAGTTGCAGCAGTGACTGGCTCATGTCCACTTTTTTCCTCCTCCCTCCGAAACAATTAACAATGGCTGATTCCTCGTATAAAGCTGGCAGAGGGATTGCTTGGAAGAGGGAGGAGAAGATAGTTTTAATAGCTCTTTGGAGCCAGGAGACAGTTCAGATGTAGCTCAGGGATAGCCACTGAAATATAGATATTTATGATAATATCGCCACCAAGATGAGGGTGAAAGGCCATGATAGGACTGGCCAGGAGTGTAGGACCAAAGCCATGAGTTTAAAACATAAATTTAAGGATGCAAACCAGATTGCTTCCAGGAGCAGGACGGAGCAATAACAATGCCCTTTTTTTCATAAGCTTATGGCAATTTTGGCTGGTGATGCAAGTGTTGAGGCCAAAAGGATCACAACCACAATGGAAGTTAGTTGTGCTAGTAGCGGGAGGGACAACTCAACAGGAAACTCTCATGGCAATAAAGGAGTAGCAACTACTCTGAGCTCTTCTCACAAGGTAAGTTTCTAAAAAAAAAAAATGACATGTTCAATGAGTCGATGAAATGCATGGTGCATGGCCTGTTTTATTTTGTATTATTTTATTCTACTTAGGTATAGTACAGAGGGCGAAGATGAGGAAAGTGGATTACAAACATGACAACATTGCTCGCAAAACAGCTATGGACACAGGATCCATGGCCCTTGCTGACAGACAACAAGGTGATGTGACTGGAAATAGTGACAGCTGATGCATGCGGCCACACTTCCAAGTGCTTGTGTCTCCAGAAACATACAGATGCGAATCATATGATTGACTTTTTTTAAAAAAAATAGACCTGGGATGGATTGATCATGCCTGATATTGAGAATCTATTTTGTAGCAGTGCAAATGTAAGTGTGAACCCAAATGATGTTAAATTGACACAAGTGCATTTGGTAAGGGAAAATGTAGTGTGAACTTTGGGCCTTTACAGACTGCTAGAAATAGTGCAAATTGAGTCCACTTTAACTGCCCTGGGGCTCAGTGCTAGGGAATCATGGGAACTGTAATTTTTTTCTGAGACATCGAGCCTTCTCTGTCAGAGAACTCTGGTGCCACAATAAACTACAGTTCCCATGATTCCCTAGCACTGAGTCAGGGCAGTTAAAGTGGACTCAATTTGCACTATTTCTGGCAATCTGCAAAGGCCCTTTGTTTCAGTTTGAATCTATTCTGCAGTCCTGAACCTAAGCAACTTGGAAACCGGTTTAATTGCGAGTGTGAATGAATCCTTAGATTTAAGCCAGACTATGGGCTAGCTGTTCTGATATGAGTCTGACTCAGAAAGCAACAAATCTCAGAGTTGTTCAGAGAGATTTATTGCTTTCTGAGGACCTTATCACACGGGGTCTAAAGCAGTCCCATCCCCGTCGTATCCTCGTCCCATTGCGCTTCCTTTTCCCCTGTGTTCACACGACGTCGCACCCATCCCCGTCCCATCCCCGTCCCATTGCGGCATCATCCGGCATCATCCCCATTCTTTTGAATGCCGGTTTCTTTGGGAATTACATTTTGCCGCGACCAGAATGATACCGGAATGATATATAATTCTGGATTGAAAAGGAACCGCAATGGGACAGGGATGCCACGGGGTTCTTTCTGCTTTAGGCCCCGTGTGATAAGGTCCTCAGAAAGCAACAAATCTCTCTGAACATGACATCCCTTTGCATCAGGAAGACGTTTGCTACACTTGTTAATGCGGGGGTGGGGGGGATGACTCATTTTATTTTATTTTTTAAATGTTTGTTAAAAATATTTATATCCCACCCTTTATCATGGGATCGATCTCAAGGTCCTTGTGCAATATGAACAATTTAAAACACTTATGAATGAAAAGCTGCGACTAATTTAAACAAGAGAAATGTACATTAAACAAGAAGCAGCTAAAACAACTTTTGTAGCTACCAACAGTTTAAAAACATGTATATATACACTTTGAAGAAAATTAGTACTCAAAGGCTGTAATAAAAATCATCTATTTATTTATTTAGGCTTGGTACCAGAAAGAAAACAACATTAGCACCAGGTGGACCTCCAAGGGGAGGAAATTCCACAACTAGGTTGACAAAATCTCACAGGCCCTCTCCTGTGTTCTCCCATTTCATCTTGACCCCACTGGTGGGACCCTCTTGCAATTCCTGCAGTTCTTTGACAGGTATAAATATACAGAGAAAAGCACTCCTTCAAGTATCAGGATCCCAAGCTGTTTAGGGTTTTAGGTGTCATCACAAGTATCTTGAATTCAGACCAGTAGAAAGGGTTTTGGCAATTTCCCACTCATGTTTGGATAATGGGATTTTCAAAGGCTTCCATAATGGGTTGTCATTAAGAGTTATACGTATGGTGGGGAAGGGGGGTTTGAGAATCATTTCCATAGATGATGCAAGTACTTTGCAAATGTTCCAATGTTTATATGCTTTGCCTTTCATGAATATCCCTTTTGTGGAAAATTTCTGCATCAACAGCTGAAAGATGACTGAAAGATGACATTTTTAAAAAGCTTTCAGAAGCTTATTTAAGGCTCAAGTAATGGCAACCTAATATTATAACTCTGAATATTAACAGCCATTATGAATTCATTTTTAGTAGTCTTGATTGGCACAATGTACAGGATTTTTTATATATATATAGGAATGCATTAGCGATTCTTTCTTTCCTGCTGAGTCACATCAACTTTGAGAAAGAAACTGAAAGCAAATGATAATGGTTTCCATAATCATACAGAAGAGTGACAGTCATTCACTGAAACTAATGCAGTCACCCAGTTATTTGTAGTATTGTTGATGCCATCAAAATTCTGTTAGTAATTAGGAATAGGAAATAAAATAGAAAGCATAAATATAAAACATTCCTGTTTATATTTCAGGTACAAATACTTCTACCTTTTTGGAGCTCTTTTGATAGGGCTTAGGTCTTTAAGTTTCTGCCACAGAAAGAAAAAAATGCTTTGGATGAATATAATTGAAGTAAATTAGTATGTAGTGAAAGTATTCCTGCCTTGCAAATATATTCCATTCACTTTGGCATTTACAAAAAAATGTATGCCTTGCATATTAATGATTAAATAAGAAGTATGAAAGAAGAGGGTTTGGAAGGCTTATCCATTTGATAGTTTCTTTCTCTTATCTGATTTCTTCTTCAGCAATGGTATTGTTTAATACAGTTTACATTTCTCCCAAGTTTGTTGGCCTAGTGGTTTGCAATTTGTCGGATGACTGTGTCAAAGGACAATTCATTATTAATACCCTTATTTGGCTGTATTTCATTTTTTCTTTGCCTTCTTTGTCGAAAAATGCAAAATTAAGTAACAGCTTGGGGTGGGAGTTGTTGAAATGCTAAGCATAAAGTTTTAGTTAGCCATCCCTAAACTAGTCCTTCCAGATGTGTGGGATGACAACTCCTGTCCTTCCTAGCCAACACAGGGAGGAGTGTTTAAAGGTTAATTATGTTAGTCATTTTGGAAAGAACCCTGAAGTTCAGGGATGCAAGAACAGTTCCAAAAACTTAATTTTGTTGTGTGTCTGTCAACACCTTGATCCTTGGAATTATATCTGGAAGGCTGAATAGATTCATTCAGCAATTCCAAGAGAGTTGCAGTCTTAGATGAGATAAGCTCACAAAAGTATAGAGTCCACAAAACAGCCATACCTTTATAGGGTGGTCCTGGAATGTAACATGGGTTGAATCTGCACCTGCAAAATAATCCAGATCCAGTGTGCAGTATTTTGCCCAGATTTCATTCTGTTTATGCCACATTGACTCATAAAAACCTGGACTCAAATTGTATTTGTAGCCTCACATTCCCCAGGTTGAATAAAAATTATTACAAAGGGGCATTTAGTCCCTTGCATTTCCCCCCTCCTTCGCAATATGCATAAACCTATCAAGCAGTAGTCTTTCTTGTTTTTCTGTCAGTCTTACCACCCACCTTGCACTCTACTTGGATGGATCCCCACTCCACTCCACTCCTCCTCTCTTTGTTCCCCAGTGAGTAAGTGAGGGAACTTTAAATGTCTCCTCACACAGGCTGTTCCAAGGAGAAGGAGAAAATAAAAATAAAATGTTTTTTCCCCTTGATTCCCTTTCCGTTCTGAATCCTTAATTGAATTAAAATTGGTGTCTGTAGAACAAACTTCTTCTCAGTGTGATGTCTGGCTGGTGCTGCTTCTCCTGCCTCCTTTGCTCCCCCTTTTTAAATGCTTTTGACAGCCAGGGCTTTCAGAAGCAGGGAAAACAACTCCTGGTGAGATGGAAACAAACTTTTGATTTGGGTCCATGCCCATAGAAGAAGAGGAGCTGGATTTCTTCCCTTAGTGGATCTACTGCAAAAGAGCAAAAAATGGCAAAACACTTGCTGGATGCAGGATGCATCCCACCGCTCCAGTTACTTCACCCCTAATGCCACATTGATCCGGCAGAACACATGCTGCATAAAACGAAAACAAAAAACCTATTTATCTCCCCCTGGAAACTGGGGAGTAAAAAGTGAGTTTTTCTTAAATACCATTAAAGCCTATAAGAAGCACTTTCACTGTGAAAAATAATTGTACATCGTATTCTCTATCAACAATGGAATCAAGATGGTTATGGACTTATTTGCAAGTGTGGATCCAGCCAAGCATGAAAGAAAGACTATTGTATTTTCTTGCTTTAAATAGGCATGGTAGTGATGGTGGTTCTGGCTTTCAGTGGAGTTCAAACTACTACTTGTAAAGAGTATCCAATCTCAGGGCTGTCCATTAGCCGTCATAATTGCCATTGCCTACAACAATAACTAACTGAACAGATGTAATCGTGTTGTCATGGTTGGGTTAAAAGCTGAGGAAACTGACCGTTGATGAGTCCAGGAGGCCCCATTCCAGTATGTACATGAAGGTTAGCCATCATAGTTCCTTTTTAGGTGTTTTGGACTATGAATCCCATCTGTCCCAAATAACAGTCTTCAGGGCAAGGATTATGGAAATGTCTAAAACAACAGGTACAAAGAGTGCAGACACTCCTTTGTAACAGATATTAATGGGAAACCTCACATTCTATTTTAACATACTAGTTCTCTCTAGGTTTTCTTTCTTGGAAAAAACCATGAGTGTTTTTGCCATGGTGCTCTTTAGAAGGTTGACAAAATGGGGAAAACTGGTTCTCTGTGGACATAAATGCTTTGGAAATGCTATCTTGGGCTTTAACAAAAGGAAAAATGATCACTCTCCATTCTTCCAGAGCTTAGAAAAGTTACCTTTTTGGAGTGCAGCTCCCAGAATCCCCCAGACAGTATACCCAATGAGCATGCTGGATGGGAGATTCTGAGACTGTAGTCCCAAAAAAGTACTTTTCCAAGCTCTGTGTTTTTCATGCCATACCACTCTTATAAACAGAGTTGAAAGCCCAGGGGATGGCATTCTCATTTCTAGATCAATATTAGCTGAACATCTGAAGTAAAACTATTTTGTTTTTTCCTAAAGAGCAGCTTGTGAGTAGGGAAAAACTCTACAAACAAAATTCACTCTTTCTCTTCACCCTTACATGTCCTCTGAAGGATGGTTCTTGATGATATTATAACACATCCAGTCTGTTAAAACAACTGTTCAATATACCGAACCTGACAAAGGAAAGGTCTGTGTTAATATCAAAACTGCCTCTTTATTTGAAAGTTTGAATATGTTAACATTCATTTGTCTCCTGTCACTTTGGCTTTTCTTCATCTTTGGTTTTATAAGTGATATCCTTGGAGGAAAAGATTAAACTGTAATAAATATTTATGCAAAAAAAAAAAAATCCAATTCAGGTAGTACTATTAGTACATGCCCCTTGCTGAGTATATATTTTATTTAGAAAGGAATTATTTCTGAATCTTGACTATAGCATTACTCCAGACTAACAGCATAGAGCAGCTGAAATCCATTTCAATACTTCTTTCTTGGACTGTGGAAATGGTGACCTCAGATCCCAAGTGTTGCATTAGTTAGTACATGTCCCTTGCTGAGACATGAACACCTCGTGGTGTTCCTGTTTGCAAAGCACACATTATGCCAAGCAAAGCCTCCCTTCCCACCACACAGTTATAGTGTTATGATTCCACTATAACTGTCATGGCCCCGTCCTATGGAATCCTGTTGTTGTGTTCCTTCAAACCTATTCCAACTTATAATGTCCCTAAGCAAGGCAAACCCATCATAGCATTTTCTGGGCAAGAACTGTTGAGATGGGGATTGCCATGCTTTTCACCTGAGGCTGAGTATTATTTGCCCAGGGTCACCCAGCAGATTTCTGTGCTGTTTGAGGATTCAAACCATGGTCTCCTGGAGTCCTAATCCAACACTGAAACTACTATACCAGGGGCAGTTAGAGTCTCAGACAGAAAGCTCTGGTGTCTACAAGCCCCAGGGAGACATGTAAGGTACTACACGTAGGCAGAAAAAAAATGAAATGCATAAATAGAGGATGCCTGGCTTGGTAACAGTACATGTGAAAGGTATCTAGGAGTTCTAGTAAACCACAAGTTAAACACGAATCAACAGTGTGATTTGGCAGCTAAAAAGCTCAATGCAATTCTAGGCAGCATCAATAGAAGTATAGTGTCTAGAACAACAGAAATAATAGTGCCACTCTATTCTGCTTTATTCAGGCCTCACCTGGAATATTGTGTCCTGTTCTGGACACCACAATTTAAAAGGGATATTGACAAAGCTGGAGCGTGTCCAAAGGAGGGTGGCCAAAATGGTGAAAGATCTGGAAACCATGCCCTATGCAGATTGAGTTGGGGAGCTGGCTATGTTTAGCCTGAAGAAAAGAAAGTTAAAAGGTGACATGATAGCCTTGTTTAAATATTTGATGGGATGTCATATTGAGGATGCAGCAAGCTTGTTTTCTCCTGCTCCAGAGACTAGGACATGGAGAATTTCCTGATGGAAAAACCATTTGACAGTGGAACACACTGTCTTGGAGAGTGATAGAGTCTCCTTCTTTGGAGATTTTTAAACAGAGCCTGGATGGCCATCTGTCAGAGATGCTTTGATTGTGAGATCCTGCATGGCAAGGAGTTGGACTGGATGGTGCTTCAAGTCTCTTCCAATCTATGATTCTATGATTCCATAAGATGCAGCCATGAGAGTTAAAGTGGAATCATAGCACTATAAATGTGTGAAATGGCCCAAACTGCTCCTTTTTCCTGGCAGAAGCCCACTCTTTCCCCCAAAAAGTGACAATGAGTCTGGATTCCACTGGGAAGGATCTGTCTCACCATTTCCTCAGTAGAGCTCAGCTTAGGGGGGTTGCAGACTGCCAGAAATAGTGCAAATTGAGTCCACTTTTAGGGTTAGGGTTAGGGTTAGGGAATCATGGGAACTGTATTTTATTGTGGCACCAGAGCTCACTGACAGAGAAGGCTCAATGTCTCAGAAAAACAACAATTCCCATGATTCCCTAGCACTAACCCTAACCCTAAAAGTTGGCTCAATTTGCACTATTTCTGGCAGTCTGCAACCCCCTTTAGTCCCTCTATTCATTACCATCACTTTCATTCTTTAGAAAGGTAACCATGTTCCTTGGTAGCCCTGTCTGTATTATGTATAGTACCTCCCTTTTAGTGTCTGTCAGGAGGATTTAAATGACTTATTTTGTCTAGCTGACTGTAATTTTATTCTGCTTTTCCCTGTCTTCCATGGTTTATCTAATGCTGCTGTTTTATTTGTAGCCGAGATGTGTGACACAGAGATTTCTGTGATTTTTGTGTTGTCCAGATAAAGGTACTACCACAATAGGATTTTGAAATCTAGCTTGCAGTTCACACAACATTCCCTGTATTTTGTACTTTTGTTGCTGTATCTCTGTTATTTTAATGCTATGCACATGAATATTACTTTCATAAGTTGATCATGAATTTTGATTTTAAAGTAAAGTGTAATCTATTTTGTGAGCATTTTTTTAACCACAAGAAGAAGACTGTGGTTTCATCTACACTGCAGAAATAATGCAGTTTGACACTGCTTTCACTGCCATGGCGCAGTACTATGAAATCCTGGGATTTGTAGTTTATCAAGGCATCAGAGCTCTCTAACAGAGAAGGCTAAATGTCACACAAGAGTACAAATCCCAGAATTCAATAGCATTGAACCATGACAGTGAAAGTGGTGTCAAACTGCATTATTCCTGCAGTACAAGGGTGCATCCGTACTGCAGAAATAATCTGGTTTGACACCACTTTAACTGCTATGGCTCAATGCTATTGAATTCTGGGAACTGTAATTTGTTGTGGCACCAGAGCTCTCCATAGCATTGAGCCATGGCAGTTAAAGTGGTGTCAAATGGAGTTATTTCTGTAGTGTGGATTCAGCCCAGATGAATTTGACTTGAAAATACTGAAACAATCATTCAGGAGTGGGACACCACACTGGAGATAGAAGATATTGCTGCCTGAAACAAGGAGTTCCTCCATCCTTCCCTACAAACAAACAAACAGGCAAAACTACCCAATTTGGCTTCTGTTTACCTTCTTTATTATTCCCAGCTTTGACAATATAGACAGGCTGCTTTGAGACTCACTGTTCTCTGACCATGAAGGGACCTATGAGCCTCATACTGGATAGAAACAGTCATTTGTATTTTCAGACTGGAGAATCAAAATTTATTGCTTTTCATTATTTTTGTCTCATTCCCTACAAACCTGATGGTCATTCAGGATGAAACCTAATACTGGAATAGCTCTGTTTCTGGCTTCTTCCTTCCGTAACATATCCACACAATATGCAGAATACATGACTTTAAAACCAAGTCCTCACCCTGGGGCCCATTTTTAATTCCCTGTTGGGGAGGTAGGCAGAAGGTCCAAGTGGCAGGCAAAACACTGATTTTTGATTTTTGGAGAATGGACAGAGGAGCTCTCAGTGTTAAATAAATATTATATCCCCTGGCTACCTGAGCTTCATAAAACTCCATACGTTAGGTGGGTCCAAAACGAAGTGGTGGTAAATTATTCAGTCTTGGATTTGTTTATGCCTTATTTTTGTATGAACTGAGACAAAACAACTTCAGTGTATGTGGCAGGGGAATTAAATATTTAAAATTTAAAAAATACTGATTTACTATTGCAGCCTGCTGTTAAAATTAATCCACTCAGTTTTAGAGGGTAATTAGTACATCAGACACTTGCAGGATGTGAACAAATTTGTGAATTTAAAATGACACAGTGCTCTTGATTAGTGTTAGAGGAATGTATTACAATGCTTTCTGTGTTCCCCTTCCTTTGCCATGCTGAATTTAAGAGTCTGTGGCTTCAAAGGTAGCCGTCTGTTCTAGCCACATTTGTTAGGATGGAGTCCCAGGGGTAAAATGTACAAGGTGGGGAATAGCAGCGGCCATGATGACACAGCATTTGATCACTGCTGAGTCATACTGACTCATGTTGTATCATAGGATGTGACAATCATGGGGATGGTCACCTGGAAAGCACACAGAACTGCTGCAAAACTGCAGAGTAACTCAAGTGAGTGACAGGTATCCAGCAGGAAGAGGCAGGGCCAGAAGGCCATGTGGAGCCATGGCTATATAAGGCAGAAGCCTCTGGACACACATGTGGGTGTTGTGGTGGTTGGTGTTGTCATAGGAGATTGCTGTGGATCGTGTTGGATGATTGCTGTAAATAGCTTTGTACATAGAGGAACTAAGATTAAAGCTGTCTGTGGAGTCTCTTTACTCTGTCTGGAAGGGAAGAGGTACTTCTCCAACTGACAAGCTACCTGCTGCGTCTGAGAAGATCGTGATCCTGGTGCTGCATGCCTACCTGGATCTTCACATGCTGCATAACACAACATTTCAGTCTACTCCTGTTCAGGATGCCAAGTGGTTAGCCACTCCTACACTTTCCCAGGTTATGCTATTCAGGCCCTTTGTAACCCAGGATCCAGTCCTCTGTCAACGCTCTGTTACCCTTGATATCAAATTAATATCAAACAGGGAGGCTGTCAGCAGGTAGTCACCAGGGGGCTCCTTAGTGCAGGAAACCAGCCATGCCATACTAGGACATCTGGGTGGCTCAGCATGGGGAATGCCAGAGGCACTTAGCCAAGATTGCTTAAGATCAAAATCAGCATGATACCTTCACTAAGGGAGTAGTGGTGGTGAGCTGGATTTGGAAATTATTTGCATATAGCAGACATTGGGAGTTTCCTTCTGGGAATCAAACTCTTTTTGTCAGAAGGCATTCATATTGAGTTTTTGGATGTTCATGCATATTGCATCTCATTCTTCTCCCCTGGGAAAATCACTGAAGCCTGTCAGCTCCTGAAACATTCCCTTGGGAACTATTTCTTGCTATATATACACGTGCCCAGACAATAGCAAATTGATGTAGTTTGAAGCTGGAAATAACATCTGTTTGATTTCAGCTGGACACCTCAGTAGATTTGGATAGGTACAGTATTGCCCCTTAGCCATCCTGCAACTCACTATTACACATTATCCTTGCATTGTAAGTTCTTGCGTGTGTGTAAGAGAGTTTGCTTGTGTAGGTGAATTCCCTTTTTGAAATAAACTCAATTAATTTGGACACTGCCTCTGGAATTCTCTGAGTTTGGAACCATTATACAAAGGCAGAGATCCCAGCTTTAGTTATCAAAGCTAAATTAATTTCTCCATTGAATTTAATTTGTTGATGCTCTCTCAGGACCCCCTGCAATTTAGATAACACCCTGCCTAGTTTCCCCTTCCCCAGCCCCAATAAGCCAGCACATATTCTGTTCTGAGTGAACAGTCTCATTCCTCTTTGGGTTTCTTTTGGGCTCACCGCACTCAAAAATTGCCCCCTAATTTTTTTTGTACTGTCAGCTGTTAGCAAATATGAAATTAATAAAATTTTGGGACACATGTGGAGTTCCCTCTATGACTCCAAATTGACCCCTGTGGGATGTCAGCCATAATCCTCTAGACCAGAGGTAGGCAACCTTTCCCCTTTAAGGGCCGAGGGACTTCAGCTCAGCCATGTTGGCCAATAGTCCCATGTTGGCCAATAGCTCCTGGGATTCTGGGAGCTGAAGTCCCTCGGCCCTTAAAGGGAAAGGTTGCCTACCCCTGCTCTAGATGGTAGGTCAGGTAGGCACAGGGAGGGCCTGCCCAAACAACTGGAAAATTTCCTACCAGAAAGGTTTGGGAGTTGTTAAAGGGGAAAGACCATTATCCCAAAAGTCAACATAATAGGAGACATTACATTGTCCAGAGTCTCATTCTTGATGGGGCAGTGGTCATATTTAACTGCACCCTCTTTCTCCAGTCTCCCTTCCTTGACTGAATCGAAACCAAATGCATTATTTTAGACCAGGGATAGGCAACCTTTTCCCTTTAAGGGCCGAGAGACTTCAGCTCCCAGAAGCCTCAGCCATGTTAGCCAATAGTCCCATGTTGGCTAATAGCTCCTGGGATTCTGGGAGCTGAAGTCCCTCGGCCCTTAAAGGGGAAAGGTTGCCTACCCCTGTTTTAGACTGTTCTCACACCTATGTTTAACAAAGCTAAGACAATCAATGTCTTTGTCCAGGCTTCAGCCAAGCCATCAAGTCTATAGCTAGAAGCAAGATATGGCCTATATAAACTCCCAGATTTTTAGACTCCACGTGCTATCTTTGGAGTGCACCTTGGCTCCATGTCAGTCTGTGCTCTGATCATAGCTCTCTTGGCTATCCCTTTCCCCCATTTCAGCAGCCGTGCATCATCATTACCATCATCCACATCCATGGCGGATCCTGGAAAAGCCTTCAGAAGTGAATATCTCCCATAGTCTGGCCCATCCCAAGCTATTCCCACTTTCACCTCTTTGTTTCTAAGTGTGCAGTGTGTGTGCATGTGTGCCATATTTGCGTGTGTGTAGTTTCTCCCTTTAATAAATATCTAGACCTTTAATTGAAGAAGCCTGCCTCAGCGTCATCCATTGTGGGATCTCTTAGTCCTCTGGTATACACATTGGTACTACAGTCTTGTGGGGTGTTGTTAGGGCCCCACTCTTGCATATTTGAGCTAATTATGAATTCCACTAATTAGATCCTTCCTAACACAGCCCCCCACATTCATTTTCCTCACCAGGAAAGTGGGAAAACCACAAATATGCAAGGGGGTATCGTAAAGTTTTAATTATCACCTTTAAAAATATTTGACAGAAAGTTTGCTTTGATTTATAGTTGTTAGCGTATCTCTACATAGTCACTTTGCAGATTTACACATTTTTTTCCAGCATTTCTTGATCCTTTGAATACTGTTATTGTAGAAGTCTACAGATTGCGCCTTAAACCACTCTTCCACTTCACGAATGACATCATCTGTGTTATCAAATTGGTGACCTCGCAATGGATTTTTCATTTTTGGGAAAAGAAAAAGTCACTTGGTGATGATGACACTGACAAAATTTCATCAATATACCATAACAACTTCCAGGTGATAATTATTACTTTACGATATCCCCTCTTACTTCTCTGTCTTACACTTTAGTCACTTCTTGTACAACCTGTAACAAAAATAAAGGACACAATAATCTGATTTTCTCAACATCATGCACTTAGGGACCAATGATGACCTGACAAAATTTCATCGATATACTATAATAACGTCTGGATGATAATTATTACTTTACGATACTCCCTTGTAGGATCTGAGCAGAGAGGCTGAGAATAAGGAGTCATGGAGATGTCTCATTCACAGGGTCACCATGATTCGAAGTTGACTCAAAGGCAACTAATGAAAACAACAACAAGAAGAAGCACTTGTACCCTCTCCTCATTAGTATCCAGTGAACTTTCATGGAAAGTTGGCAGTCCTTTTTTCTACTGTTATAAATACTTGAGTTAAAATCAACTTGATAACCATTTTTTCATGTTTAAAATGCAGTATAGTCTCAGCAGCCACCCACCTCTTCAATGTTTCTCTCCCAAGCACAAACAATTGCAAATGCTCCCCTTTTTCCTTGGTCTGTTTAACCCCATCAGTATCTTATTTCTAACAATTAACATAACCTCCAATATATGCACATAACCTGCATACGCATAATGATATATTCTACCACATAGCAAAGGTAAAAGCATAGTTGATTCTCCTCAGTGGCCGATCACACTCTCTTAGCCTGAGCTCCCTTCTTATTGAGAGAATAAAAGTATGCCACTTGAAGGAAGAGTGGAATAACTATCATTATTGTCGTTCAGTGTATACATAATGGTGCTTTACCAGCCCACTGTATTTTAAATCCAGAAGGAGGTGAATAACTGAGCGTGAAGGTAGGCAATAAGATGATTTCTCTCACTTCTTTCATTCCACCCTCTAGATATTTCTGGGTGATTTAGGAGAACTGTTTCAAATTTACATATAACAAGTCAGACATTACTTCTTCTATTTTACGATCACATACCTAATAGAACACCAAGAGGGCAAATGCAAAAGACAGATGACAAAGTGATAGTGAGACACTGACCAAGGAGACTATATATCTCTGAATCTGAGTAGGATTGCAGACAGCAATGCCTTAAAAAATAATTGTTTAAAACAAACACTGAAACCAAAAACTGAGGGAGTTTATTTGATTGGGTAAATGTATTGGAAGTTGAAGTATTTGTTTCCTGGCTTTCTTTTCTTTTCTTTTCTTTTTACATTGTAGTGACTTTTAAAAATCTGATATATTTTCCTGCCATTGCATGTGCATTGATAATTGTGGCTTACTTTGTTGTTTCTTTGGTATTCCCAATAATAATGTGTGTGATTGCATGGAGTGTGGGTGTTGCCTATTTTTTTAGGAAGAGCTTTTTCTTGGGGAGTCTCTTCTATCAGACATCATATACTATTTGAACTTCTATTTTCCTATAGGTTACTTCCCATTTAAAACAGATTCTGGCAAATGCAGGAGCTCTGTTCCCCCACTTCTATTTATCCTCTATTTTCTTAAGAAATACAATTTGTTCCATTTATTTTGATTTAGTTTCAGGTTGTTGTTTTTTAGTTTTAAAATTAAAATATATCATTGTAATGAACCTATACATGGGCCCTTTGGATCTGTGTGGGTTCAGCTCCAGGACCCCATGCAGATACAAAAAGAAAATAAATAAAGAAAATAATAATAATAATAATAAAAAATCAAAGTCCCATATAATTAAATGGTGCTGATGTGAATGTGCACACTTCACTTCACTTCATTCATTCATTCATTCATTCATATATGTTGCCATCATTTAATAATATAAAGTGTGACAATCCGCAGTTGGTCAAATTTGGTGATTTGAAAGTTGCTGATCTGAAGAGGCCACAGTATTTACCATGCACCAAGAAATGGATAAAATAAATAAGTAAGGCTGGAACTGTTTGACTGGTTGCTGGTTAATGTGCTGGTTTTTATAATAAAATAATAATAAAACTTTATTTATACCCTGCCTTTAGCCAGGGCTGTCA
>CM034701.1:256291135-256302840 GCA_020142125.1 Phrynosoma platyrhinos
AACCCTAAAAGTGGACTCAATTTGCACTATTTCTGGTAGTCTGCAACTATCCGATGGATCTCCTCCGGCAGGGCATTCCACAATCTGGGGGCCATAGCAGAAAAGGTTATCTGAGAGGTCGTCGCCAGCCTACTTCTTATTGGTTGAAGCAACTTCCTCCCAGAGGACCTGAGGGCATGGGGCGGATTATATGGAGATAGGAGATTCCCTAGGTAAGATGGGCCAGGATTTCTTATCTTTCTAGTTTTAGGAAAACTTAACAGTGGAAGTTTACTGTTGATAGAATTGAGGCTTCACAAGTGGTCATAGTTACCAAGGTTGCTCCTTGGATATGGAATGGAGTTGATGTGTGGGACTTAGCCACTCCAAAACTCTCGGAGAGGGCAGCAGTGAGTTGGAACTAGCTGAATCCAGAGGGATATGGAGTCATTCTGTAATTCAAGCTAGCCCCCCAGGGAACAAAGGGATTTGGGGATCTTTTATAAGGGAAAACCAAGCCTGAGGTGAAGATCAGGTGTCCACATCAAAAGGGTCCAAATTTGCACAGGAATGTCACTCGAGATAGAAGTCTTTGAAGTGGGAATTGTGACTGTAAATGGGAACTCTCGGATGCCAGACATCCTGTTGATCAATTGCCTAGCCTTTCTGATCTGGAAGTGTTAATTGCCCCCTTATCACAACTCCCAAATTGCCTACATGATCTGAACTTTGAGGCTCAGGGCTACGTGACCTGATGCTTTGAGGCTTATGGCTACTATATAGGGTACATTTAGGGTCATAGAGGGGTACACACACATCACAAAATTGGAAGACTTTCAGTACTCATAACACCATATGCCAGCAAAGTCTGTCAATTTCCTTCTTGACATGCTTTTTGAAATTAAAAAGCCAAGTAGGGGAAAAAAAATCTGGCTCTTAATTAATTTTTTTTCAGTAAAATAATTTGCAATCTTAATCTTATAAATTTTTCCACTTCCTACTTTCAGTGGATGGTGGATGATGTGTGTTGCAGTTACCAAACAGCAGAGTTGTTAGGAAAAGCTGACATCTTCTCCTGCATGGCTCCAGACCTCTTCCTCTGGATCCTGATGACACTGCCTCAGCTCTCCAGCCTTACCAGCTGTCAGGAAACACACCAGTTGTAGTCCAAGAAAACTATCTTTATTCTACAACTAGAAATATTTACAGCAGTTGTTTATTTACATAACAAAGCTTGCAACACACTATACTGTGGAATACGTGTAGAACTTTCCAAACCCTCCCTCTCTCACTCTGCACATATGGACAAAACATTTTGTTGTTCCCACAAGCTACCACCACTTGGGTGTGTACATTCTAGATGATTGGCTGAGTCCCACTTTCCCAGACCTCCAGCCCATCCCATGTTGTTGACGTCCTTGTCCATGTGACAAGCCATGCTTACGTAGTGTGTTTTGGTTAGGATGTGTCCTGTTCCCAAAGCACACTAGTGCTTTCCTTTTTCAGTTCCGTTGTTATTGTCTGGCTTGACACCTGACGTTTGTCTGCTCCAAACATGTTTTTCAAACTCTTCCCACAGCAAATTTTGCCCCATACATTTTTTACATTTCCAGCTTGACTGTATGTCCCATCAAGCATTTCTATGGACCTTATCACACGCGGGCCACAAAGCGATAAGAAAGCGAAATAAGAATAAATCCAGGAATAAACCGAAAGAAACCCCACAATACGTAAATGGCTATCAGACGCAACTAGCATCATCGCGCAATTAAGGAAAGCGCGATGAAGCGCTCCCGGGAACCGTATTTGCTATTCGCACACAAGTGAGAAAATCCCGTACATAACCAAGCAATGATGCTCTGCACATGCTCAATACAGCTGCGGCTGTCACTTGCCGCGGCTGTCACCCCTTCCCAAGCCGGCTCTCTGAGGAGGTCCTCCTTGGAGCGCAGGCCCCATGCAGGTCACACTCTCCCGGCCTCAAGAAAAGCCCCCCATAGCAAGCAAGCCACAGCTTCAAGACCCCCATCCCTACCCCCATGGTAGGATCGGTACAAGTCTGGGGGACCAAGATTTGAATCCTCGCTCAGCCGTGGAAACCCACTGGGGGTGTGTGACTTTGAGTAAGTCACAATCCCTCAGCCTCAAGAAAAGCCCCCATGACGGGCAACACTCTCTCAGCCTCAATAACCCCCCATAGGGTTGTACAAGTCTAGGGGAACCAGGGTGTCACACTATCTCAGCCTCAAGAAACCTTCCCCATGATAGGGTCACTACAAGTCTGGGGGAACTAGGGTGTCATACATTCTCAGCCTCAAAAAAAAAGCCCCCATGACAGACAAGCCACGCTCTCTCAGCCCATGATAGGGTCGCCACAAGTCTGGGAGACCAGGGTTCGAATCCCCGCTCGGCCTTGGAAACCCACTGGGAGGTGTGTGTGTGTGAGACTTTGAACATGTCACACTGTCTCAGCCTCAAGGAACCCCCGCCCATGATGGGGTCGCCAGAAGTCTGGGCAACCAGAGTTCGAATCCCCGCTGGGCCACGGAAACCCACTGGGAGGTGTGTGTGTGTGTGTGTGTGTGAGAGAGAGAGAGAGAGAGAGAGAGCTTAAGCAAGTCACACTCTCTCAGCCTCAGAGAGCACTTGAAAGGCACTACAACCACCACAACCCCCTGAGGGAAAAGCAGGGAAGGAGAAGGTTGGGGAGAGTGAGGCGGCGGCGGCCTCTTTAAATCCCTTGTTTTGGCCCCTGCCTGCTCCCTCCATCCCGGTGCTGCTTCCCTCCATCCCTTGGTGAGCAAAAAGGGCTTCCTCTGCAGGGAAGGAAGGGAAATGCCTGGCGACCAGAGGACCAGGAGGAGGAGGAGGAGAAAGAGGAAGAGGAAAAGTGCCGACCAGGATGCATCTCCCTGAGAGGCTGAGAGGGGCCAGGGGCCGCTGGGACTGAGGAGGGCCAGAACTCCCTCTCGCCCTCCAGACCCCCTTTTGGGCCAGACAGAGCAGCCCCCAGGAACACAGAGACAGACAGAGAGACAGACAGGCAGCCGCGCCTCCCTGGGCCCTCCCTCCCTCAGCCCCCTTCATGCCTTGACCCAAAAGGCGGATGGAGGGACAGGAGAAGATGGTCTGAAGGGGCTTCGGGGCTTCGGAAGATGAGCCACCCAGGTAGGCAAAGAGGAGGAGGAGGAGGAGGAGGAGGAGGAGGAGGAGGAGGAGGAGGAGGCTGCTGCTGCCCAGGGATTATTTTTAAAAGAAGAAGAAAGAATGGTGCAGAAAAACCAAATAAGAACTGGACCCTGCGCGGGACCGGCGCTCCAAGGAGGACGTCCTCAGGTCCTCCTTGGAGCACAGGCAGGGGCGGGGAAATGCTCCCCAATATGTATTGTCTGTTTAAACTTCCACCAAAAGCGAAATGATTCCCGTAGCGCAATTGCAATTCCTCAAAAAAACTAAATTCAAAAGATGTCGGTTCTTTCTGCATTCTGTCGGGGTTCTGTCGGGGTTCTGTGCGACATCGTGTGGACACATGGAAAAATAATACGTATTAGGTCGGGATTTCGTTTGGGTTCTGACTGCATTGGGCCCCGTGTGATAAGGTCCTATGACACCTACATCTCTACTACATGTGGTAGAATGTTCCAATCTCTTGGGCATATTTTCAACACAAATTATTGATGTCCTTATAAATCTTAGCAAGTTTATCTGGGAAGAGATATCATCTGTGTACCATTTTCAAAAAAAAAAAAAAAAAAAAAAAAAAAAAAAAGGGGGGGGGGAAGGTCATAACATCTTGTATTAACAATGTTGTTTTTCCACATTTTCTTCCAATTATCCAGATGTATGTTATGGCCTGTATCTTTGGCCCATTTCACCAAAATGTGGTCTATGGAAATTCTTGTTCTTGGGCTACCAAAGAATAGAACAGCTCTCTGCTGATCCTAAAAAGATACAGAGAAATTATGAGAGGAAGAAATGCACTTCAAAAGCCTATCATATATACCGAATCTTGCACATGATTAGATTACTTAACATGATGGTATTTTGTGGTACTTTTCCACCCAAAGCAACACAAAGCTAAACATTAACCTTCTTTTTCTGAGCTTGCATCGAAGGAAGCCCCGTTGATATGAACAGAACTTAGTTCCACATCATGTACCAGAGTACTTTTTTTCATCTGTACTGAGGCACTATTAGTTGCTATTAGTGCAGACAATTCCGTTCTGCAGTCCACAGGGGTACTGCTGGCTGTTTGCCTCTCACACCCATTACTTCCTCTCAAATGGATTACAATACTGGTTAGATGTATCTCATTGGAGGGTGAGGGAGGACTTATTAAAAAGTTCCATAGGGTTTAGCCAGATGGTGCAGATATGGGAGAACATTTGCATTCCAAACCTGTGGCAAAAGCGGTAGCATACCTGCTGGTCCATCAGATAAAGAACATTCTTTCCAAACTGAGCATTCTTCAGTTGGAAAGCAGGCAAAGTGTGCTTTCATGTTACATTATTCATGTACCTATCACAGCAAGAGATGCAAAATGAATCCAAACAATTCATAGAAAAGTGAAACAAGGGAGGGTGGAAAGGAAAGAGGGGGTGTATTTCCTCAGGAACTGGAAGGCATCCTATGTATGTAAATGTAAAAGTGTGGACAGATACCTAGCATAACAGCAAACGTTTTTCAATGGCCTTTATCCTCTGTAACAGAATTGCCTGGTGCATTTGCTGGACTTGGGAAGGCAAGTTTCTCTTCCCATTTATATCAGTAGTCATTAAGCACTGAACAGATGTTAACTTCATGGAGTTCTTACCAAAGTATATTTTGAAGGGGGGAATTTATCGGATGAAGTTAGCTGTAACTTTGCCCCTTTGGGAAAATGCCCATTTTTTTCAATCAAGTTAATCCAGACAAGAAGGCTCAGTTCAGTATTGTGTGAGATTTATTTATTTATGTATGCCATTTTCAGAACTAGTAAACATCTATACATCCCTGTTTATCATCTTGGGAAAGAAAGAATAATTGACAATCTACAAGCTTCTATTAGAGATAGAGTTAAGTGAGGAGACAATCAAGAATAACATGATTAAGTGGATGCAGAACATGGGAAACGAAATGCCCCTAACAAGTTGGGAAAATGTATGAAAAAATAAATTGAAAATTACAAAATGTAACAGCTTAAAAGAAAACCATTTTAAAGTGTTTTATAGATGGTACATGACTCCAATCAGATTAGCTAAAAAAAAGAAAGAAAAGAATACAAATAGCTGCTGAAAATGCAAGGATAAGATGCGTACTCTATATCATATGTGGTGGCAGTGCAAAAAAGTAAAAAAATTCTGGGAAGAGCATACACAAAATTATGAAAAAAATATAGAAGAATATCCCATTAAAACCTGAACTGTTTCTATTAAATATAACAGAAGTAATTGGAGGTAAATTAAATCATGAGGAAAAAAGTGTAATGTATGATAATGGCTGCACGTATGGTATACACAAGATACTGGAAAACTGATATAATACCTACTACATATGAATGGACAGTAAAATTAAATGATTTAGCTGTCATGGACAGTCTATACATGTATATTGCTGGAAAGACAATCTAAAAATATGAAAAGAAATGGGGAGAAGTGTCAAAATTATGGAGAAAGAACAAAAACGATTAACAAAATCAAACCAAAATAAAATAAATAAAGAAATATAGATTTTATATTGATTTTTAATGATTATTGGTTGTTGAATTCATGGCTGATATTCAGTAGTGAGTCCAAACAACAGAGAAAGGTACCTGCCATTTTTCATAGGTAGGATTATCTTTTCTCTGTAATCTTAATAGGTTTAATGTTTGGCCCAAACTGCTTAGCATTGGATTGTTCTATTTTTCCATAAGAGAGAGATGGGGCAGAGAAGGCAGGCACAACATGCTGGTTTGCTACTTTCTTTTTCTTTTTCTTTTTTTGAAGATCCTCCCATCTCCTTCTACACAGAGCCTTGCAAGTCCACAGTTGCTGGAAAATATTATATTTGACCTCTTTTTTTCATGGTAAAATATTGCTAATTTTTTTCTCTGTGGACCTTGGACTTACAGCAGCCATTTGCCTCTGGGAAACCACTGCTGACTCAAATAAGACTATGAATGCTGGCAACAGAAACTCTAAATATCACCTCTACCTGTAGCTCCTTGCCAGCATCGCAGAAACTCTGAATAAAGACCTTGACATGCTAGCTTTACACAAACACACTTTGGTTCCAATCACTTAAATAAAAAAACCTTCAAACACATGATGTAGCATGGCAGCATAAATTAGATACAGCACAACAATGTTTGTCAAAATTACAAGACTGAACATTTGCTGAAATTGTCCAGACACTAAACCATTAGTTTTTTGTGGATCTTCCGGGCTGTGTGGCCATGTTCTAGAAGAGTTTCTTTCTGACGTTTCGCCAGCATCTGTGGCTGGCATCCTCAGAGAAAACTGGAATGGAAGAGAGTGGGTCTATATATACTGTGAGACCCTGGGTAGGGAGGAGTGGCTCCCAGATGAACTGTGTGTTGTTCTGTGTTGAATAGGTATTGTTCTGTTGTTGATGGCATGGTTTCCAGGTGAGGATATGCAATCAAGGAGATTGTCTGCTATTGTCTGCTGGGAAAGCCCCTGACCCTGGTTGGTTTTCTATTTGCATTTGCTGAGTGCTGATTTTCTTATTTTGTAGGACTGGTTGCCATATCTTGTTTACTTTAAGGGTTTCTTCTTTCCTGTTGAAGTTGTCCAAGTGTTTGTGGATTTCGATGGCTTCCCTGTGCATTCTGACCTGATAGTTGTTGGCATTAGTTTGGTAGTTGCTTTCCCTAGCTCACCAGCTGAATGTGATTGGGAAATTGCTTCAACTTTAATCCCTTCATCATCATCATGGCTGTCACATTTTCAACATGTCTTTCTTGGTTCCTCTTCTACTGAGCTAGAGATAGAAACCTTCACTTATTTCATTCTTACATGTAAGAACAAAAGATTTTGAATGGTTTCTGCCTATTGAACTAAATTAGGGGTCTTTCCCTTGTTGCATTTAAATCTCAGTTTTGAACAATATTGTTTTCCAAAGCTTTTGGAATTTTAGTTGAATATTGTTGTATAATCTTGTATATTTTGATTATATGTGTTTGTCAGTTAACTTTATATTTTAATGTCATTGTTCTTTGTATTTTATCTGGATGGTTTGTTGAACAATTGCATTGCTTAGTTTTATATTTGGATCAATCCTTCCCATCCTTATATATATATATATATATATATATATATATATATATAATGTTGAACACCATTGGCAACGCTCACTGTTTTTGGTAATTTTGCAGGTGAAGCATCATGAACATTAATGGTACTATATAAATAATTGATGATAGCAATGATGATATAATAATTGAGTTTTTGTGCATTTATTTTGTTAATTTTCACTTTTTTTTACTTAAATGAATTCCCTCCTTCATCACAAAATGTAAAAAAACCCTTCCAACAGATGATCATTTCCCTATATATTTACAATATATTTAAATAGTATATTGAATTTAAATATTATATTAAAATATAAACATTATATTAACATCAAATATTATTATATATAAATTGTTATATATACATATTATATTTATTTAATACATGTAATAAAATAAACAAGGCAATCAAACATGTGAAATATAAACACACATATCTTTAAAAACTATTTCTACTAAATTACATCCTACATACTAATTTGACCTACTCTACTACACCCACAAAAATTCTAAAAGTTGACTTCTACTTTCTTACTGATGCCCCAGATATATGATTAAATTCACTTCTTCAAAAACCTAAATAACTATTAACTTCTGCAACTTTTCTAACAAAGTGTTAAAATTAAATTTCAAAACAGACAACTATTTTCTTAACGGAATGTCTCTGTGTATCAAGATGCTCTTTATTCTTATTGATGAGAAAATTTGCAAGTATTGTTTTTCATGCTATGGTCCAGCTCAGCATTTTCAGAAATGACATCAGGTGATAAAAATCTGAACATTTTCTATCTGTCTTTGATCTGATTCCTTTAAATGTACTTCTTTCATCTTATCCTTAAGTCATGGGTAACACATGGATTATAGTATGGTCAGGGGAATTATTGGGGACCAGAACTCTGTTAGGTGTGATGTAGTTAGGCAACACTTACTATGGGGTATCTGACTCCCTTGTCCATCTCAATAAGAACATTTTTGCTCCAGCGAAATCTTTCCCAACTGATGGCAGACTTAACAGCTGTTCTACAAACATGTCAAATCCCAGAGCACAGTGCTCTCTGACATCTCCTACCTTCACAAAATATAAATGGAAATATTCATCCACATTCCACTCTGACACATTCCCCATGTTTCTGTTTCTGACTGCATTACAGCTACAATCTTTTCTACCACATCCACATTCCTTCTTCTACCAGTCACTTAATCAAAAGCTTTACATTACTGCTTAATGATGGGGAAAAAGAAAGACATTTATTTGATGTGATAAGATAGGTAAAATGGTAATCACTTTGATTCCTGATGCCACTCTGCCCAATAACTTATCACAAGGTTGGATAGCTTGTACCCCTAGAGATGCATATGTACCTTGACATTTCAAAAGTTTGTACCTTACCAGTTCAGCCCTCAGAAATAGTAATATTTCCTGCTGCCAGCAACTTACTCGATGAAGATGAAGAAGGAGGATGTGTTTGAGGATACCTCTTTGGGGCTCTAGGTCATGGGTGGTCATCATGAAGCCTGTGGAAGTTGCTATACTGCAACTCCCAGCAACCTGAGCTAGCATAACCAATATTGAAAGATGTAATCCAACATCACCTGGAGTCTAGTTCTGTTGAGCACTAGCATATCACCCCAGCATATTATCCACAAGGGATTGCTGTTCTTAATAGAAGAAAGTTTGCCCAGCCCAGTGTGTGCTAGTGTTTTCCATGTCAGAGGAGTGGTGAATCCACACTGTATTTTATTCTGAGCTTTTTTGAGGGATCTGTTCAGCCTCTTGGAGAAAGGTTTTTTGGATTCACCATGCCACTGGCAAGGAACCCATTAGCCACCCCCAACTAGGGATTCTAATTCTCCATCAAGGGCCTATGCAGACAGACAGCTCTGGGCCTCCCTTGCTAGCGGTGGATTGGGGCCATGGCAACCCCACTCTGTGGCTCTGATCCTTCCTTTTGCCACCCCTAAAAGAGCAGCAAAATGCCACTCCTTTTAGGGGTGGCAGAGCCGGCGCGGTGGCTGTTCTGCACCCTTTCAGGGCAGAGTGTCTGCATGCTGCTCTGGGAGGGCATCCTGACTCCGCATGCCGTGTGTACAGGCACGCGGCATCAGGACAGCATCAGGCTGGGGTTGGGATGGCCAGCGTGTGGCTGCTCCACCCCAACTCCACCCCCAGGCCAGCACTTTAGGCTGGTCTGTAACGCCCCTAAGTTTCATCTCAAAGTTTTAGAAGTTTTCATCCCATTGTGAGGAAATCTTTTAAAAATTATACCGTTTTTAATAGCTTATTTGCAATTCAGGACATATTATGTGCAAAATTTGCATGTGGTTGTTTTGCAATGAAAAGAGCAATTTCTGTGCAGGAAACAGCATTATTATTATTATTATTATTATTATTATTATTATTATTATTATTATTATTTGCACATGAAATAATATTTCCTTTGCAGAAATGTTGATTTCCAAGGAAAACAGCCACAACCACATGCAAATTTTTGCATAAATTAAGTCCTGCACTGTGAAGATTAACGCCAGTCCAGGATTCTTTTTACCAGGTATCTCAACACTTTCATTGAAAAATATTTTTCCAGATATTCTTTTCTTTTGTATCCCTAGGAAGTCATGGAATAGGATCTATTTTGGAGCAAAGACAAACTACAGTCTTAGCTTTTTCACAGCATATGCCACAAGTAAGTTGTGCAAAGACATCTTCATTTTCGCACTATTTGCTGTACAGGGCTAATTACCTAGACTGAAAAAAAGTTAACATTGAGGTTTCTTTCTATATAAATAAATCTATGCCTCTGAATATTAGTTATTATGAAAAGAGAATGTCGGCTCTTATGAAACCAGCAATTACTTACAAAGAAGGCTACAGACCTTAAATCTGCCACTGTATGAAAGAGTAGAAAGTGCTCTCTCCAAATTACAGAGGTGAAGCTGACAGCCTGACAGCTAAAGGGCAGAATGATTTATTCTCATGTAAAAAATAACTTGCATCTGTCACACTTGCATCCTGGAAAATATTTATACCATTGGTAGTACATTAACTGTTTCCTCTCTCTCCTCTCCTCATTGCAAGCACTGTCCACATTTTAAGCAAATTTTAAAATGTTGGGTAGCAAATCTTGAAAAGCTCATGTCATCCCCCCCCCCCGGAGGTTGCTGAAATCAATGAAGAAAAGTTGTACACACACACACACCCTACGCACTAATATTAATGGATGCAAAATGTCCAATTGGTTGCAAAAATTTAGAACAGGAAATTTTAAAGGAGAGAAGGTACATTTTAATTTTTTATTTTACAATTTCCTTTTGCTTATGTTTATGTGAATTACATTCTCATTCATTAGTTATTTATTGACCTTTTTTCATTTGTTTGTGTTGTTTTCAGTAGAAGAATAAATTTGCTGCTACCCAAACTGCATGAAATATTCAAGTACTCTACTGCTATACTGAGGATGTTTTCTGGTATCTCCTGAATTGTTTAAAATAACAAAGGATTCTTATCTTTTCCTGTTTCCTGTCAGTATAGTGTTGTTAAAGAATGGAACTATTTGCCTTCGCCATCTCTATTCCAGTATCAAGAAAAGTTACGTGTTTGAATGGCCATCAACTGGGGATTGCTTGGAATGACAATCCCAAGAAATCATGCAGGGTCAGTCCCAAGAAAAAACCTTTTCAGCTCTTTTTGAAGCCTCAGTTCACCTATTTCTCATATTCTGTCCATAGTTTATTAATTCATTGTCTTGTGATACTGAAGTTGATTTCTGATCACTTAATTTAATTGTCTATGCCAGTGTCTCTTAAGCTATTTGATGTGGCAGATGGGCAGGTCTCAGCCCCACATGTATCAGGGACAAATGCCATATTTGTGTCCATTGGATGCAACTGTTTCTTTCTTCCTTTCCTGTAACTTTGCTTTGGACCAGTAGTCAGTGGCTCATGGATGAGTCCATGGTTCTCCACTTTGAGTTTCACAGGACTATATCATCTGACATTCATTTAGGAATTTCTCAGCTAGATCAATTTTCATTCTGAAATAATTTTACAAATCTCAATCTACAATTCTTTTAAAAAGTATTTTGAATATGGCTGTTATAACAGGTTTCTAAGAATTACTCTTGAAATGTTATTATGCAAAGTACTGTCTATAAACAACTTCTTTTATATAGGCCACCATATACAGTCAGCCCTCTATATCCATAGATTCAACCATCCATGGCTTGATTTTTTAAAAAAAGATACATACATTCCAAAAAATAAACCTTGATTTTGCCATTTTATATAAGTGACACCATTTTATGATGCAATTTATATAATGGGACTTGAACATCTATGGATTTTGATATCTATGGGGTGTTCTGGAACCAAACTCCAGCAGATATCAAGAGCCCACTATATCTCCTTCTTTCCCAGTATTGCCAGCTGCAACAAAGTACAGTGGTACCTCTACTTA
>CM034701.1:256311813-256323407 GCA_020142125.1 Phrynosoma platyrhinos
CGCAGCTATGTTGTCGCTGGGGAAGGTGTTGATCCCTGGTAGCCCTAGATTCACGTTGCCGACGCTGCGGCCATTCAGTTATCCGGTGGAGGAGGTGGTGGAAAAGTAGCCTTTTAAAGGGGCTTCTAGGCCTCCGTGCCTCCTTGAGGCTCAGCTGCTCAGCTGCCGGTGGAGGAGGAGGTGTTGGAAAAGCAGCCTTTTAAAGGGGCTGCTAGGCCTCCACGCCTTGTTGAGGCTCAGCTGCTCCGCTGCCGGTCACCAAAGGTGGTATTCTGGAGGCAGCTTCTGTTGACCTTGCCTGTTGTAAGTATGCATGCATAGCTGTAGAAAGATCAGCTGAAGATGAATCACACTCTTTCCCAGCTCTAGTTTGATTGCATTGCTTACTACACACATGCTGCTGATACCTAGCACTGAAAATCTGTGTTTCTCCAGCCCACCTTCACACCAAATTTTTGCTGCAGTATGGGTCAGGAAATAGTCCACAAAATCAGCCCAGCAGTGCCAGGACACCCACTTCCTGCCTTCATTTGGAGGGTTTAGTGTTTTTCAGAGTTTGAGGGGCCTGCTCCTCCCAGGGCAACTCCTACCTTTCGTTGTTGTTGTTGTTGTTGTTGTTGTTGTTGTTGTTGTTGTTGTATGCTTTCCAGTCATTTGGACTAATGGCAACCCTAAATTGAACTTTTTGTTGTTGTTAACTGCCCTCAAGTTGATCTTGACTCATAGCGACGCTATGGATGAGACATCTTCAAGAAGACCCTCTGTTCTCCACTGCTCTGCTTAATTTCTGCAACCCCTTAATACTATGATCTCCTTAATAGACTCTATCTATCTGGGTTGTGGCCTTGACTTTCTCTGAGATCCTGAGAGTGTAACATGTCCAAGATCATCCAGTGGGTTACTGTGGCCCACTGAGGATTTGAATCCTGGTCTCCCACTCAAGCCACTACACCGTGTCCCAAAACTGACCTTGGGGGTCATTCATGACCTATGGGATGCAGTTTTCTTCACCCCTGCTCTAGTCTCCCTTGCCCATAGAGAGGTCTCAGAGGGAGTAGATTGTGGGCTATGTTTTTCCAAGACTTTGCAATGCCTTAATTTTGTGCCATTTCTATAATAGCAAAAGCCTGGGAGCTCTGGATAGCTGGCGGACATATACTAACTTCAGTTCCTATTGCCTCTTAAGTGGAAGCATCTCAGTAGAGTTCTTGTTCTTGTTCTTTTTGAGGAGAGAGCCTTTCTCTTCTTTCCTGGGAGGATGTGTGATCCTGTGGAGGATGTCTCAAGAACCACTGGCATTTCTAAATCTCCTCCTTTGAAGATGTAGGACAGTAGTTACCAAACTTTGGTCTTCCAGGTGTTTTGGACTTCACCTCCCAGAAACTCCAGCCAGCTTTGCCAGCTGTCAAGAATTCTAGCAGCTGAAGTCCAAAACATCTGGAGAACCAAAGGCTGGGAATCACTGTTGTAGGAAGAGACCTTCTCTTGGAGGAAAACTCAAACTTTCTTCATTAGGCTGTAGAAAGTTTCAGAGTTGATGCTCCTTAGCATCAGACAGCAGAAAAAGGACAGAGAAGGGGAGTTTAAAAATGAAACAGTCAGGAAGAAAAAATTACTCCTCCAACCATAATCAACCTGAGATCAGCTGGCAAAGTTTTGCATAAAGTGGGCCTCTGCATTTTTGATCTTCTCACATTCATCAGAAGGATTGCTTGGTTATATAATATATTAAATTTAGACTAACAGTGAAGTATTGTGGGAATTCAGGTGTGTGTGTGTATTATCTGACCATGCTAATCTATCTGGTAAATTGGTTTTCATAGACTTGACAGTTAACTGAAATTAACAAGGAAATACTGGTTACCTTTCCCTTAAGAACAGCCCTCCTAGCTCCTCAAATGCTGGAAACCAGGATTTATATCACCCATAATTTTTGTGACAGTTTACTATCTTTTTTTCTGTTCCAGAAGAACACTGATGCAGTTTGATTCAAAAGAGGATTGAAGACACTGAAATCAACACAACATGACCGGATGTAAATCTTTAACCACTGCTCATTATACATTCTCATGGGGTTTCATCCTATTTACAACCAAAACACTTCTGTGATAATAACCCTTATGCATATTGGTTTTAATAAGAATAGGGCTTTTGGACAGAATTCATTATTTTGCCTGACATGCCTTATTCATGTTATCCTCACTGAGGATTAACCATTGTATGTGTTAGCTTACTGATATCTCTTTATAAATCTACTTTCTTCCACTGCCTATTCAAAACACTATTTCTCAAAGACTTGAAGATCATTTTTCTACAAATAATCTTCTCTTCAAGGGAAAGGGGGAATTGCGATTGTGCCAGGTGATCTTGTTCTCTTGGTTGGCCTCATAGCCACAAATGAAATGACATTTGGTTACAGAGAGGCCCCATGTAAAGATCTATACAGTGCATGTCTGCAGTGTGATTTCAGCCTAATTGTGTCTAAGAATGAGTGTGTAGGCCCTAATGCAACTGTGTGACAACCAATGTGTTTGGAGTCAGGAAAGTTGAGGTAAGAACTGAAAATTTACATATTTCATCATTTAGTGAGAGGAAAGAACTTTTAAGATCTAAAAATTCAAATGTGGGAGAAACAATGCCTGATGGATTTGCCCCACTGTGCCAAGAGGTTTGAGCTGAATTCATTAAATTCATTAAAAGCTTGGCTTTTAAATGTCTGCCTTTGAACCCTTGTCTTTTCAACCATGCTCACAATGCTAAATTAGAATTGCCACCTCTCCTCCATCCCCCAACAGGCTCTCTTGTTTCAGTCAGAGTCCAGACTGTACAAGTTGAAAGCGTAAGATCCAAACAGCCTAAGCTGGCACTTCCCAAACAGATAATAGTTCAGATGAGGGCAATCTGTAAATAGACACAGAGGCAGTCCAAGGGGGTCTAGCATGAATGCAGTTTGGTATAGCAGGTGCTACATGTTCTTTGAACAACTATAGTAGGGATGGAGGACATGTAACTCTCCAGATGTTATTAGACTGTCACTCTCATGATTTCTCACCATTGGCAATGCTGACTAAGGCTGATGGGATTTGTAGTCCAGCAACATTTAGTGAGGTTCTCTTCCAGGATCAGAAGGAGCATGTCTCTAAATACCAGATTAAACTGTTTTTAATTATCAACTTATTTGTACTCATCCTTGTATCAGTACTGGAAAAAGAGGGCATTTCCACATACTTTGTATATGCACTGCATAAATAATTCAGTTTGACACCACTTTAACTGCCATGGCTTAATGCTATAGAATTCAAGGAATTGTAGTTGGTGGCACCAGAACTTTCTGACAGAGAAGGCTAAATGTCTCATAAATCTACAGTTCCCAGAATTCCATAGCACTGAATCTTGGGAGATAAAGTAATGTTGAAGTGGATTATTTCTGCAGTGCAAATGCAACCTATGTGGAAATGACATCATCTCCATTACTAAGCCAAAGAACCAGTGTTGTCAGAGACTACTGCATGATCATATGGCCAGCATGATTGCACAGAATGCTGTTTACCTTCCCACCAAAGTGGTACCTATTTATCTACTTGCATTTGCATACTAAATTGGCAGAAGATGGGACTAGTGACAGGAGCTCACTCAACAGAGTCAGCATCTTAACCACTTGAGCCACTGATTAAGCTTAATTCTTCCCCAAATAAGTCAATGTTAGATTTTCATGAAAGTACTATTGGCCTATACCAGGGACCGGCAACCTATGGCCCGCGGGCCGGTTAAAGCCCAGGTCCCTATACTTACTGGCCCAGACGGAAGGTTGCCGCCGCCACACGCAGCCATTTCAATTTTCAAAATGGCGGTCGTGATGCATTTGCGCATGCGCAGGAGTACCGCGCATGTGCAAACAAGTCACGGCCGCCATTTTGGAACTCAAAATGGCGGCTGTGACTCATTTGCGCATGTGCAAACGCGTCGCGACCGCCATTTTAAAAATCAAAATGGCGGTTGCGGCATGCGCGGAGGTGGCGGTGCGGCAGCAGCGGCGGTGCACGTGGGGGGTCATGCGCAAGCGTGCGTGCATGCTACCATCCCCCCCCCTCGGCCCAGCGGTGGGAAGGACTTCACGGGACTGGCCCCTGGCTCAAAAAGTTTACCTACCCCTGGCCTATACTATTGTAAATGAAAAACCTCTGGAATTAGTTGGCGTTTTCTCAGTATATGCAATGTGTTTAACATGGAGACTCCAGGGAAATTTATTCATTTTATATATTATATTATATAACCTTATTTTCCTCCAAGGATCTCAAGGTGGTACATATGATTCTTTGCTACTGCCTGCCTGCTTTTCCCCCTTGCAATAACCATGCAAGGTTGGTTAAGGGAAGAAACAGTGAATGACCAGAGGTTACACAGTGAGCTTAGCAACAGAGTGGAGATTTAAATCTAGGTCTCCCAGGTCTTATATTAAAAGTAACCACAACAAGATTGCACAAATCAAATTTGCAGTGTGCATTCCTGGCACAAATCTTCCTTGGTAGACACAGCAGGAAATCAATATATGTTTGATGATTACTTTTCCCCCCCATAAGCACTTCTTCCCCCAATATCCAATGTGCCTTCATTTATCCTTTTTCTTATTCCAAAAGCATTGTTCATGGTATTGGGACTAGATGGCAAGGCTGAAAAACAATTAAATGTTTGAAAATAAATTCTGATCCAGTTCTTTCTTCTCTTCTCTGAGATAACTTTCCCCTGGAAATTATCCTTCCCTGCCCTCCATCCCCATATTCTAAACCTTGTTTTTACTTTGCAATATCTTGGTGGGTGCCCTCCCCCACATACTTCACTTTGGACCTGACATGAATAAGACTAGTCACATAGCATTTACTTGGTGGGCCTTTCACAACTGTGGCACTACTATACATTCATCTGGTGAAACTATGCAGTCTGTAGTTTAGTAAGGCACTAGGGAAGCTCTCTAGCTGAGGATTCTAAATACCTGTCCCCAAACTGCAAATCCCAGGATTCCACAGGATGGAATGATTGCAATTAAAATGGAATGAAGTGCTATCCTTGTGTGGTGTGAAAGGACCCCTATTTAACCACTTCTCCTCCTTGTGCATATCTTTTGTGGCTGAGCACATGCAAAGTAAGGGTTTTTGTTCAGGGAACAGAGATCTGTGAAAACCATCCTTCATTTCTGTATCATGAGTTTTACTTATGATGCAGGACATAAGAAAATGGAGGGTGTTAATAATTGGTGTTTATAGCCCCCAAGTAAATAAAGGAAATTTTTATGTGAAATGACACTAAAGAATATTAGAATTTGATTATGGAAACTTAATTATATTCGGCGACTTTAATGGAGTACCAGATCCCAGACTGGATAGATCATTGGGAAAAATAATAAAAGAAAACCAAGGGAAACTTCCTAAGAGCCTTTTCAAGTTACTAGAAGATCAATCCTTAACAGAAGTATGGAGATACTTATACAATGGGCGGAAGGGTTATACCTTTTATTCAGAAAGGCATGAGTCACTGGCTAGAATTGATCTATTTTGGATTTTAAAAGTTATGAGTTAGGATATAAAAGAAATGGAAATCCTTACTAGGCAAATTTCTGACCACTACCCAATTACAATGATATTAGGTGATTCAAAAAGAAAATATGTTTGGAAATGAAATGAAGATTTGTTGAAAGATAAAACTATCATTGAAAAAGGGAGGAAAATGATTTGTCGATATTTTGAAGAAAATTTAAACAAACTATATTAGAAATAGTCTGGGATGCCGAGAAGGCAGTTATTAGAGAGATTTTTTTTTCACACAACAAAATATTATATTTTAAAAGTAAAAGAAAGAAAAATTGACACTACTCAATAATTCATTTAAAAAGTAAGAAAGCAATTCAAGATGAAATAAAGATACTACAGAAACAATTAGTATCAGTTGCAGAAATAGGAAGAAAGTTGAAAACAGCAAAACAAAACAATTTTGAGCATGCAAACAAAATGGGTAAATGGTTCTCACACAAATTAAAGAACGAAAAGGAGAAAAAATATTACCAAAATAAAGAAAGATGATATAATATACACACAACAACAAAAGATTAAGGAAGTATTTCAAGAATTTTATACAACACTATACAAAGACCAAATAATCCCAAACGGAAAAATTAGAACTTATTTAGATGAAAGTGTAATTGGAAAATTATCTGAGGAGCAACAACAACAATTAGATGCACCAATATCTCTAACAGAGATACAAGCAGCAATAAAACAAAGTAAAGATGGGAAAGCCCCTGGACTAGATGGTCTGACAAAATCCTTTTACAAAGTGTTTAGCAATGAAATAGCTATTCCATTACAAGAAGTAATGAATGAAACATTAAATGGGAATGTCCCTGAGTCATGGAGGGAAACTGAAATAATGTCCCTGAGTCATGGAGGGAAACTGAAATAATCCTAAAGAAGATAAGGATTCTCAATATCTCTCTTGAACAATGATTACAAAATTTTTGCATCAACTTTGGCTAATAGATTAAAAGAATGTTTTAAAAAATTGGTTGATGAAGATCAATGAGGATTTTTACCAAAATGCTATATGAGAGAAAATCTAAGAGTAGTAATTAATGTTACAGAATATTTTGAGCAGCATTATGATAAGAAATTGGGACTTTTTAAAATAAACTTTGAAAAAGCATTTGATTCCATCAATTGGCTCACTGTAATAGAGGTGTTAAAAAAAAAATGAACGTTGGACACAATTTTCTGATTTGGATGAGTAAAAAGTATAATAACCAAAAGGTTTGTATTAGAATTAATGGAGATAGGTCAGAGACAATAAAGATTTGTAGGGGAGTAGGTCAGGGTTGCACATTATCACCACCACTATTTTTAATAATTATAGAACTGCTCATTAAAGATATAAAAGTGAATGAAAATTTAAGAGGGGTGAAAATTAAAAGACAAAACTATAAGATAATAGTCTTCACAGATGATGTAGTAGTAATGACAGAAGATCCATTGGAAAACAGAAATACTAATAAGGGCATTAGAGAGATTTGAATCGGCAACAGGTTGCAAAATTAATAAAGACAAATCAATTATTTAACTAAAAATGTGCTAAAAGAGGAAGAAGAATTGATAGAAAAATCTAGAGGTATTAAAATAGGGAAATAGTTAAGTACTTAGGGATCCAAATTACTAAGAAAACCAATGAACTATTTCAAAACAATTATACAAAATTATGGAATGAGCTTTAAAAAGATTTGATCAATTGGAATAGGTTAAATTTGTCTCTTATGGGAAGAATAGCATCTATAAAAATGTCCATCTTACCCAAAGTGCTTTTCCTATTTCAAATGTTGCCTACTATAACATCAGAGAAGATCTTAAGCTAAATTCATTTGGAGGGGGAAGAAATCCAGGATCAAGTTAAAATTATTGCAGGACTCCAGAGAAAGGGAGGGTCTGGGCCTTCCTAATCTTAAATTATATTTTGAAGCATGATGCCTATTGTGGATGCGGGAATGGATAATATTGAAGGATAATAGGTTGTTAGAAATTGAAGGATGTAGAGTGAGATATGGGTTTCATGCATATTTGGCATATGATAAAGATAGACAAATAATTTTTTTTCAAACCATTGTATTAGAAAAGCCCTAATTAAAGTTTGGAACAAATAAAGAGGAGAATTATACCAAAAATTCCTACCTGGATATCCCCTGCCTACAGAAAGGAAATCATCAGAGAAGAAAGTTGGATTAAATATAAAAATATTTTTAAAAAACAAGGACCCAAAATAATTGTGAAAACTAAAGAGGAATTACAGGAAGAAGGATATTCTATAAATTGGTTTGCTCATAGACAATTGTACGAAAGATTTATAATGGACAACAAAATTATATAGGTTCAAAAAAGAAGAAGAAAGAACAGATTTGGAAAAGATATTAATTGATAAGAAAGAGAAAATAATTGGGAAGTTATATGGAATATTATTAAAATACAAGATAGAGGAGAAAACAGTTAAAGAACCAATGATTAAATGGGCCAAAAATATAGGCCACCCAATCCAAATAGAGCAATGGAAAAGAATATGGATAAATGGATATAAATATACAGCCTCTCAGTGTCTACAGGAAAATTTATATAAGATGTTTTTCCAATGGTATTTATCGCTGGCAAAGATTGCAAAAAATTATAAACTGAAAAAAAATAAGTGTTGGAAATGCGAGAAAGAAATAGGAACCTTTTTACATTGTTGGCGCAGTGTAAACAGGCAAGAAAATATTGGGATATGATTTATAATATGTTAAATGAAATATTAGATTTGAAGCTATGTTTAAAACCAGAATTTTACTTGTTGGGAATAATGGATGAAAATTTGGAAAAGAAAGATGGGAAAGTTTTATTTCATTTGATTTCAGTAGCAAGGATATTGTTTGTCCAGAAGTGGAAAAATAAGGAGGTTCCAACTAAAGAAGAGTGGCTTCATAAATTATATGATATATTGGAGATGGACAAACTAACACAATTATTAAGAGATAAATCAAAAGAGCAATTCTATAAGGAGCGGGAGAAATAATAGAGTTCTTGGGGAAAAAGATGGGGAGACTTGGCAACAATTAATATGTAAACTAGTAAAAGAGAATGTTCACTACGAAACAGGAAAGTATACAAAAGTCAATATAATTACATAGAAGACAAATATTGATGGGTAGGAGGTCCGTATGAATGGTAAGAATAAGAAGAATTGGAAGAATGGAAGATTTAAATACAGAATGTAAGACTGAAATTGTAGTGTAGGGAAAATAGGAGGTGTTGGATTAGTGAAGAAAGTAAGTGCTGAGGGTATGAGGATGTGTAGTGAAGGTATGAGGGAAGGTAAGGTGATGATATGAAGAAAGGATGGTGGTATGAGAGGTGGAAGATAGAAAGAAGGAAGGAGTGTAGGAGTAAAGAAGGTAAAGTAATGGTGTGATATTGGAGAAGGTGGAAGGTGGGAAGAAGGAATGGATAGAATAGAAAATTGGTATGTATTAATGCAAGAGATTTGATTGTGTAGTCTCATTGCTTTTATTATTGATTTTGACATGTATATCTTTTTCAGATATTAATGTATATACAAAGTTTATAGATTTGGTCTTGAATGGGTTTGTATGTATTTGTTTATGTTGTGTGTTTTATGCTGTATGTCTTTTTAAGTAATAAACTTTATTTAATAATTTTTTTAAAAAATAAGAAAATAGAGGGAAAGGTGGCAGTAGGCAAGGTGTGCATATTTCTTCCATTCTCTGTGGTACTGCCCGACCCTACATCATGTGCCTGGAGTGTCAATAGAATCGGAAAATAAGGTGATATGTAGGGAAGTAGGATAAGTTATACAGTTGTGCATGAATTTCCCAAATTTGAGCCTGATGAACCTATCAGTAAACCAAGAGGGACTTGTATGCCAAAATCTGCACTTTTCAGAATGCTGTGGTCTTGTTTTCTATTCAGGAAATGCATACAAAAATTGTACATTAAGGAAAAGTGCACAGAAAATGCACATGTTGAGCTTAGTGTGGACACATATGCATTATACTATGTTTGCTATAAGTAGAAGCAAAGGTGCATCCAAATTTTGTAAGGACTTCTCCCCCACCCTAGCATTTTGTTTTGACAAGTATATGCAAACATGGTCCAAAACAATCTTACAGCTGGGGAAATAAGCAATTTGGTAAAACTTACATTTGTGGATTTGGCCATCTGGCCTGATCAAATAACATTTTTCCCACCTCTCTCTGCTGTGTTTGTGTTCAAATTGATTAAGCAGTGTATGTGTGTATGTGTATTTCTTGCATGCTCTTTGTTGATTTTTTGATCATAGAAATTGCTATTTATTATTAGCCATTTCTACCATACACTGAGCATGGTATGTGATTCTTTTTCCTGTTCTTTCAATAAAAGCAATGGCATTGCATGTAGAGATGTATTATACATGAACGATGTGTTAAAGATCAGTTGGATGACACAACTTGGCAAATCCCTGTAATGCTGAACTGCATTTTTACAAAGATTATGAAAATCAAGATAACAGTATTGAATTTTATCATCAAAAGGAACAGGGCTTCCCTCCTCCCTCTTTTCCCAGTAGAATTTACCTTAATTTAAGCAATCTTTTCCATTTGTGTTCAACAGGCTGTGACTGTATTCCAAACTGCTTATAATGCCACATTTCCAAATCCAAATGAAAAGAATCCCCTAAAGATTAAATGAATCAGTAAACAAATATGTGCAGTTAAGAACAAGAGGTGTGTGTGTGTTTAAGTTATAGCCAATCCAATTGTCTAGTTAAATTCATGTTCCATTGTTTTTACAGAAAGACAAATGACAATTTGTAAAGAAATAAAAGACAATTCTGAAATTAATAAATATGTGTGTCCTTTTGGCATTCATAACACTTTCATTAAGGAAAAGCTAAGCCTTCTTCAATGGGGTATGGATATATATTTGAGAAACTGAAAGAGACAGAACTTTCAAAGTGTTTGTTTATTTTATTCATTTCTATCCTGTCTTTCCACCTCAATAATGGGAGACAAGGTAACTTGCAACAGATTAAAAATAATACAGATTTAAAACTATGCAAAACCTTCAATAAAAGTATTCATATAAAAGATATTTAAAAGGTAATGTCTAAAGTTAAGACATTAACATTCATTAAAATGCTATATAGTACCATAAAACAGTACAGCAGATAATGAAAAGCCCATCCCTGTCAGTTTTTAAAAGCCTGACACCATAAGACTTTTTTGATTTGTGAGTAGAAGGAGAATAAGGATGGAGTTATCTTTGCCTCTCTGAGGAGGGAGTTCCAAAGTCTGGTAGTAGCCACCAAGCCATCCTTTTCTACACTAAATGAGCTTGAAAGCCTAAGGCCCCATTCACATTATGGCCTCATCCTCAATATGATTTAAAATGCATTGCTGATTGGGTTGTATGTCTGTCGTTCCCACTTGAAACCAGTTCCAAACTGACTGCACCCAGTTTCAATCACGATGAAACAAAGCAAACACAAAAGAACCACTCTTTCCTGACACTAGTTTTTTTGTGGTTCTTTAGAAAAAAAGTGATTAGCAGGCATGTTCAGCAGGTGGGAATGAAGGACCTGAATCACATCAAACTAAAGGAGAGGGATTACTGTGGCAGAGGGTTGGCACATCCCTCACTAGTTTTTGGGGAAATCTGCCATTTCCCCCCTTCTCCTTTCCTAGGACCCATCCTACATTCCAATCTTCTGTCCAGGAGGAATTAGAAATGCCCTCCATTCTGAGCTTGACTAGGAAGCATGTCTTCCAAGTCTACAAGCCTGGGAGGGCACCACTTCAACTCCCCATGTCCTCCAAGTCCTGCAAGGCTGGGAGGGCAGCACCTCACCTAGGGGAGGGTCCTCCATATGACACCCATGGCTGACGCATCCCAGGGGACTTGGAGGACATGGGGAGTTAAAGTGGTGCCCTGCCAACCTTGCAGGACTTGGAAGATATGCTTCCTAGTCAAGCTTAGAATGGAGGGCATTTTGGCATTCCTCCTGGACAGAAGGTTGGAATGTAGGATGGGTCC
>CM034701.1:256331121-256359939 GCA_020142125.1 Phrynosoma platyrhinos
GGTTGCCTACCCCTGCTCTATGGCCTTCAAAGGTGATCTCCAAGCATTTCTTTTTCCTTTTAACTATAGGCCAAGTGGTAGGGGGATAATTGTTTTCAAGGCCTTTCATCCCAGTCAGAAGGCTGATCTTTTTGTTGGCATCCCTCTTTCCCTATACTTGTTGTTGTGATTTCTAAACAACCATTTTCCAACCATTGACACACACACACACACACACACACACACACACACAATACATCCATTTTTATTTTTGGAATGAGTGCGTAGGAGATGTTTCACATTATATCCCTCAGAAGAGGTTTCATGATATTTATTGAGTCCCATTCATGCTCCTTCAATTTGGCACATTTTAATGACCTAGGTATTTGTTTGAGAGAAGTGGGTGGATGGCGAAATAAGTGGCTTTGCTTTGTCTCGCTTTAAGCAACAGGGTTCTTTCCCCCCCCTAATTATTCTGTTTTACTTTGCATTCTGGTCTTTTGTTGCATCTTGGCAGCTGAGTTTATAAGTGAATTATGCATATATTACACAAGCCAATTTTCTCCCATATATACCAGTTATCACAGATTTCTGTGTCATAGTGAAGATAAGAGAGCATACCAAGTACAAGAGAGATGCCACACTGTTCTAATATTTCATTGTCATGACCTCCACAGGACTCAGCCCAAATCAAATACAGTATTTAAAAATTATACATAGATGCTTCCTATTACTGGGTTAGATGAGAGTCTCTGTATACTAGTGTTTCAAACACACCTCTGGCATAAATATTGATTTGTTGCAAATATCAGGTCTACATTTTTATTATGTATTATTTTGAAGCAGGTGACTTGGCTCTCTCTGGACCCAGGATTGTCAGAAAAGGCTGTTGCTAAAGTGAACAGCAATATGTGAACCAGAAAGTTTCTGGGGATGTACTAAATCTTCAGTAGATTTCAGGAGGAAATACATCCATTTAAAAATTCAAGGTCTAAAATGTCTATGTAATTGTCCAAACCAGGGGTAGGCAACCTTTCCCCTTTAAGGGCCGAGGGACTTCAGCTCCCAGAATCCCAGGAGCTATTGGCCAACATGGGACTATTGGCCAACATGGCTGAGGCTTCTGGGAGCTGAAGTCCCTTGGCCCTTAAAGGGGAAAGGTTGCCTACCCCTGGTTCAAACTCTCAGTGTTTTTATGTCATGTCTAGCCTCCAAGACCCCAGTGTTGACTCTGACACTTAGAAGGAGAGACAGAGTGACAAGGAGACCTGCCAGTGCCAGAGACAGACAGTGAGATCCCAGAAGCCACAGCCTGACCTAGACACAGAAGGTGAGACCTCCCAGCAGGCACAACCTGACATAGACATGGATGGAGATGCAGACCTGGTGGTTCTGGGCCTGGCTAAGCATCGGCAAGAGAAGGAGGGGTGGAGACACTCTGCACGTTTATATCTAAAATTCTCATTAATCAAGCATCACCCATAGAAGCCTACTTTGAAATTATAATGGATATGAATTTGTTTAATAATAAATATTAAATAGAGTTAAGGATGCATAGTATATGGGGATAAATATAGATATAGAAAACGAATAATAGGCAATGATTCATTTATTAGGAAGGAACGCTTAGTATATGTAATTATAGATCAATAGAAACCAATTTTTGTCTTTTTTAAATGTGTGATTCTGTTATGTTGTGTATGTAGTATTTGTACTTGTTTTACTAGTTAAATGTTATTTGTTATGTTATATATGTATATTGTGTATGTATAAAAATTTGATAATAATTTTTTTTAAAAAAATAGAGCCCGAGTAGGTCACATGCGCGTGCGACACTGGGTGCCATTTTGTGTTCCAAAATGGTGCCAGAAGTCATGTGTATGAGTGCGTGACACTGCACACACGCGCACGACTCTGGACCCCATTTTGGAAAACAAAATGGCATCCGCTGGCAGCGGTGGCTGCAGGACCTTCCATGGGCCGGTAGAAAGGCCTCGATGGGCTGAGTCCAGCTCACGGGCCATAGTTGGGGGTCCCCTGCTCTAGACTTTGCTCTGTTTGTTGATGCCATTCTTGGGATTTTTATTTGGACTGTTGTCTGGATTTATCTTGAAAGTGTGTATGGCCTGGACTGAACTGACTTTGCTGCTTCAGCCTCCATCCTGGTGAGGGGTTGTTGTTGTTAACTGTCCTCAAGTCAACTGAGACCTCCGGTATTCCCTATCCTCAATGGACCTGCTCAGTTCCTGAAAACTTAGGGCCATGTCTGCTTTAATTTAATCTATCCATGTGATGTGTGGTTTTCCTCTCTTTATACTGCCCTCTATCTTTCCAAGCATTATTGCCTTTTCTATTGAGTCATGTCTTCTCATGACATGACAAAGTATAACAGTACTCAATTTATTCATCTTGGCTTCTAAGGAAAGTTCTAATCTAATTTGTTCTTGAGCCCTGATGGCATAGTGGTAAAATGCTAGTACTGCAGCCATTCATGTACAAACCACAAGGTTCTGGTGAGACACAGAGGAGGTCCCATCCAGCAGACCCAAAACCTTAGGCAGGTGCATATAGAGAGAGCTGTTCCCTCAAGTATTGAGATCTGAAGCCATTTAAGGCTTTAAATGTCATCACAAGGACCTTGAATTCAAACTGGAAGTATTGGCAGCCAATGCAATTCTGTTAAAAATGGCATTATATGACTAAGGGCAGGGGTAGGCAACCTTTCCCCTTTAAGGGCCGAGGGACTTCAGCTCCCAGAAGCCTCAGCCATGTTGGCCAATAGCCCCATGTTGGCCAATAGCTCCTGGGATTCTGGGAGCTGAAGTCCCTCGGCCCTTAAAGGGGAAAGGTTGCCTACCCCTGACTAAGGGCCTTTGCAGACAGCCAGAAATAGTGCAAACTGAGTCCACTTTAAGGGTTAGGGTTAGGGTTAGGGTTAGGGAATCATGGGAACTGTATTTTATTGTGGCACCAGAGCTCTCTAACAGAGAAGGCTCAATGTCTCAGGAAAAAAAAAAACCAATTCCCATGACTCCCTAGCACTAACCCTAACCCTTAAAGTGGACTCAATTTGCACTATTCTGGCAGTCTGCAAAGGCCCTAAGCTCAAGGACAGTTATAGAGTTCTTGCTAAGTGATTAAAAGCAAAACCAATGGAGGATAGAATAAAGGATTTAATATTTGGGAAATGAATTGGATCATTCAAAATGGGCTAGATCAGGGGTAGGCAACCTAAGGCCCGGGGGCCAGATGCAGCCCCCTGAGGCCTTTGGACCAGCCCCAGGCCAGTCCTGCCGCCACCGCCCCCCGCCGCCGCCCGCCATGATGATATTGATTATTGTTGTTATTACTTGTTCTTGAGGTTTTCTTGGCAAAATCTCCACAGGGGTTTTGTCATGGCTTTTCTGGGGCTGAGAGAGTGTGCATGCATATTTTTTTATTTTTTATTTTTATATTTATTTATTTATTTATTTATTTATTTATTTTTGGTGCTTCGGCTCCTCAATTGTCTGAGGGACAGCAACCCGGCCCCCCGGCTCAAAAAGGTTGCCTACTCCTGGGCTAGATCATTCAAAATGAAAATAGATAAACAAGCAGATGCTCTTTTCTACATCCCACCCAAAAATGGACCACAAGCAATACCTAGCAGTGGCTGTTTTAACCTATTGATTTGCCTTGAGGTTAAGATGTCTCAGGGATGGTGAGTATTTCCCAACAAGGTTTTAACTTGGCTGGTTTGTAGCTTACTTCATGGATTGAAGTAAACTGGTGCCTTATAAATAAGGAAGGTACTAATCTCAAATGAGATGCTGAAATTACCCAAAATCAAAAGTCTGGGCAACTCCAAAACCAATTTCAAGACCAGTTCTATGAACTTGGCTAGGGAGTCTGTTAGGTAGTGGGGTGGATGATATACTAACAGACTCCTCCGTTTATCCCTTGTCTTCAGGTTCAGATATATACACTCACTGTGGTTCAACTCCCTAATAGGTAATCTGGTCAGATTAGGATGGTCTTTGTAGACTATCCTGCTCCTCCGTCCACCCACTTTCCCTCACCTGCTCACTTATAGAGTACCTGACTGGGAGAGCCTGCACCTATGTTGGGCCACAATCATCTCTGAGCCAAGTTTCTGTAAAGTATGCTAAATCAGCTTCCTAATTCTTAAGGAGATTATGTGAGATTTATTTTTAACTGACCTGGCAATACACAGGATAAAGGTGAGGCTTTGGGAGTGGCTTGGTTCATTCTCCAGACTTCTGAGGATGGCAGGATGATTGGAGGTTAAGATAGATGTTAAGTATGGGCCTTTACAGACTGCCAGAAATAATTCAGCTTGAGGCCACTTTAATTTTCCTGGCTCAGTGCTAAGGAATCATGGGAACTGTAGTTTATTGTGGCATCAGAGCTTTCTGACAGAGAAGGCTCAATGTCCAAGAAAAAAACAAACCAATTCCCATGATTCCCTAGCACTGAGCAGGGCAGTTAAAGTGGCCTCAAGCTGCATTATTTCTGGCAGTCTGTAAAGGACCTATCTCTCGCTCATACCCCTGTAACAACATGTCACCCTACTATTGCCTTATCTCCCTCTGCCCCAGATAACTCAAATTGCTGCTTCATTTCCTTTACACGTTATACTTTAAAATAGACAATAATAAACTATAACAAGGAAACATATTAACACAACTCTAAACCACTAGACTATGGTTCCCAGTTTGTACATACTGGGTTAAGATAACTGAGTAGTTGGCTAATCTGGCACAATCCTACTCTCACTAAGGTGATGCCTTATAGCCAACTAGATGGTACCAAGTTTTGTTCCCACTACTACTACTACTACTACTACTACTACTAACATTTATTTCTATCCCGCCCCTTTGCCGAAGCAATCGGGGTGGCTTATAACAATAAAATACCACAATGTACAATCCCCCAAAAAAGCCCACCCACCTCTTAAAATAGTATTAAACATCAGGTATTTTAAAACAATAAAAAACAAGCAATACAAGTGATAATACAGCTACAGAGTCCTAATAGCAGGCAGGCAAACAGTTATAAATATGGCATATGTAGGAATAGGAGTGAACTCACACTTTAGGCTGGGAAAACTAGTCAGGAAAGGCCTGCCAGAAGAGGTCCATCTTTACCACTTTTAAAAAGCTGTTTAAGCTGGTAATCTGACGAATCTCATCTGGCAGGCCGTTCCATAATCTGGGACCAGTTGCCGAGAAGGCCCTCTGGGAGGTTGCAGACAGCCTAGTTTTAACAGGCCGAAGTAAATTCCTCCCAGAGGACCGGAGTGTGCGGGTAGGGATATATGGAAGGAGATGGTCCCGAAGATAGGTTGGACCCAAGCCATTTAGGGCTTTAAAAGGTAATGACCAACACATTGTACTGAGCCCGGAAACTGATTGGCAGCCAGTGGAGTCTTTTTAAGACAAGTGATATATGGTCTCTCCTAGATGTACCGGAGACCAATCTGGCTGCCATATTTTGTACTAATTGAAGTTTCCAGACTAAGCACAAGGGTAGACCCATGTAAAGCGTATTGCAGAAATCAAGATGAGAGGTCACCAGCGCATGTACCACAGTTTCAAGATCTCTTACTTAGAGGAAAGGGCGCAGCTGGTGAATCAGCCAAAGCTGATAACAGGTGTTCCTCACTGTCACATTCACCTGACTAGTCATCTGAAGTGACGGATCTAGGAGTACCCCAGACTGCGTACACAGTCCTTCACGGAGAGTGTGACCCCGTCCAGGAGATGGAGGTTGTAGCCCAATACATAGTTTCAGAGACACTATTGTTAGTCAACAAAGATTTTGAGCATCATGTCATAAGTAAAGCTCTCCTAAAAGTTTGGTGTAAAATTAAAAAACAGTTTTATTCAAAAATACCCTTGTGGGCTTCCCCGCAAGAAGCTTTTCATCATAGAACCAAATATATAGGAGAAAAATGGATAAAATATAAAGATATTTTATATATAGATGCAAGGAAGACTCCCCAATTCAAAACTATCAACACAATGCAAGAAGAAAACATAACAATAAATTGGTTTTTATATAATCAATTAAAAACACAATTACGTGATGATGCCAAATTGTCAGGATTTGATAAAGAGAAAAATTAAATTGATAAGATTGTATTTGAGGAACAAGATAAACATATTGCTAAATATATGTTACTAAAAAGTAGAGACCTGGAAAATGAAATAATCAAACAGGAGATGGTGAAATGGGCTCAAGATATTGGGAGCCGAATAGATTTAGAAAGCTGGGAGAAATCTTGGAAAATGACCAATAAGTTTACCTTGTGTCAGAATTATAAGGAAAACTATTTCAAAATGTTACATCAATGGTATATGATGCCATTGAAATTGAACAAAATATATAAAATAGGAAGTACAAAATGCTGAAAATGCCAAAAACAAGACAGCAATTTCATACATATGTGGTGGCGATGCCAGGAAGCAAAGTGCTATTGGACGATGATAGTAAAGGTTATAAATGAGATGCTTATGACAAGTATTATATTAGATCCAAAAGTCTTCTTATTAAATATGACGACTAAACTGGAAGAGATTATTGAAAAAAATTATTCTAGAAAATTGTTATATATGACCACGACGGCTAGAATTCTCTTCACACAATACTAGAAAACTGATAGGATCCCAACTGAAATGAAATGGTTAATCAAGCTGAGAGAAGCTGTTAATATGGATATACTTACTGCCAAACTAAGAGGCAAAAACATAAAAGATGGTTATGCCTTCAAAAATTAGGCGAAATGAGAGGATGGAAGCTTCTTGGATGATGGTAAAGAGGAAATTGGAAAGACAGAAAATAAATAGGATAATAGAATAAAGAGTGATGAAAGTACACCTAAGGAAGTTTCATTAGGACAAAAATACTAGAAGAGCTCAATTATTAAGAAGCCACTAAAAGCTAGAGGAAAGTACAGAGTAAGATGATTAGATTCAAGAATAGGGTATTGTTGTCCTTGTTGGTCTTTTTGAATGTATATTTTAGTAAAGAAAGTAATGTATTCTATGGCTTGAAAGTAATGTGCTAAATGGATTGAATATATGTATGATGTGTTAAATGGACTGAATATATGTCTATGTTGTTTACATTTTAATTAATAAAAGTTTAAAAAAAGAACCAAATCAATAGAGCAATCATACAGTCACTGTGAGGGCAGATGGTCCTCTTCCTCTTTATCAAACAAATCCTGGATGGCCTGGTACATGGATGATAAAGAGCTAGGAGTTTGGGCTGGTTCTGGCTCTTGGGTGGCCTGGGCTAACTCAGGCCAACAGTGTTTTTGGCAGTAGTCTGAGTAGACCAAGGAAAAAACCCTACTTCCCTCTGGGACTATGAAACCTGGGGATCATGGGCAGTCATTTAAGGCATACCCAGAATTAGTGGGAAGTAGGTATAGCAGTCAGGTAATGCCAGTGTCAGAAGCATAATTCCATACTTAATCATGTCCAAGAGGAGAAAGGGGCCAGCAATGGTTTCCACAGCATGTGATATGGCCAAGGAATGATGATGCTGTGTGAGCTCAGCATCTGCAAAGATGTTAAAGGCCCCAGAATTGATCATGCCCTTCCAAAATGGTTAACCATCACTACCTCCCAGGGTAATGATGGTCCACAAGTATGAGCTCCCAACCATCCCAGACCAGGGAGCCCCTCTAGGCCAAAGATAGGTTGTTTCCCAGCAATGGACTTCAGAACTTCTTAGCAATGTAGGTCCTGGAAAAATGGCCAGCCATCAGCATTGGTCCTTTCCTTCAACAGTTGGTTAAGGTCAACTTTTCTCCCAACAATCCAATCCTAAGAGCCCAAAGTCAAATGAAGCAAGCAGTCCTGAGCTTGAGAGGTTCTGGGGGCAAAGCAAAAGGCTATGGTAAATAGGGATGGTGCTGCTGTGGTAAGTAGGTGGCTTCTGAACCAAGGCTGCCAGTGTGGAACCTGAGTAGGTTGCAGAGAGTAATATCAAGCAACAAGAGCAGTATTTGTCGACAGCTCAGCCACACACATTTATGGGTTTGTAGAAGCAGCAGCACACAACATTCTGCCTGTCAGTTCCTCAGCAACAACATAGTGTCATGCTGGATGTGGAGGCTTAATAATTACAGACACATAGGAAATAGTGCAGTGCTTGGAGACATCAAATATGAGTGTGTCAGTTTTCTGTCTGTACTCTGACAAGTGTCTGGAATTTCTGCTATGGGACAGTTCTGTAGAATATGTTCGTTGCCTTTAGAGCCATGTTAAATGTCTAGCACCATTCTTTGTGTTTTTTCATTCCCTCATTGAACCTCCATTTAAATTTCTTTTATTTTCACTGCAGTTTGCAAGCTTCAGATGACCCAAACTGAGCTAAAGTGGAGGTGACATGTCTGTGGCAAAGAACCTGTGGAGTATCTGCAGAGCTTCTCATGAAAGGACTAGTGATGGTCCGCACATTTGACTATATTTGTTCTTGTTGATTATTATTACTATTTTTACATTCATTTTCATTATTTCCTCCATTTGGGTAGATAAATATTTTCATAGTTTGGATCTGTGTCTCTGGGTATTTATCCTATCATTGATCAGTTCTATTTCAGTTTGTCAACACTGGCACCAACCATTTTGTTAGAATATCTACCATTGCCTATGGCCCATGGGCTGTTGTGGTGAAACCCCTGCTCATATGTGTTCCATCATTGCAGGGCATGTATCCATTGCTGATTCACTTTGCTCCTGGCCATTGCACAATAGGTTGACAGCTGTGAGCATTGACCATTTTTCCAAATACATCACACTGTGCTGGTGTTCAGTAAGAAGGTTGTGTAGTTCCACAGGCAGATATTTAAAGTGTGCTGCAGTTATATAGGGTATTGGCCCAAATTCCCCAAGCACTGTGATATTGATACCTCACTGCACTTGTAAGTAGGTGCTTTGAAGGGTCAAACATGGCTACCTACAAGTTTGCAAATTTTCTCAGTATGTTGGACTTTACATAAATTTGATCTGAAATTAGCCTGAGAGAGAGAAGGAAGAATATATGATTTTTTAAAAAGTCATGAACATTTTATGGATCATACATTCCTATGCCCACTTCAGCCAGTCATTGTGTGGAGCTTATTTCTGAGTAGGCATGTAAGGGAAGGCTTTGTGAAATGGATTTTGTATGGAGGCCCATGGGAATCTGCCTCCCCCACTCATAGCCCTGTTATCCTGGCTCCTGTACATTTTGCATCATTTTTAGCATGCTGAAAGCAAATTATTGTTCCAGTCACATCGCCAAATGCACCTAAACTCCACTTGCAGGCTCTACTGTGCAATGTGAAATTTTAGTCTTTTCATAAGGAAAAATAGGCTGTTGGTAAAATGTCTCTCCCTGCTCCCCACTTTTAAAAAAAGTTTTAATGCGAAGGCCATACCACATAAACTCTTTTTTTTAAAGTAATAAAAGAAGTTTCATGCTGCAAATCTGACTTAAAGTAATGAAAGGATCTAATTCAATACACTTTTAATGATTTTTAAAATGAGTTTTAGTGATTTAATAAATGAACATTTTGTTTAAATATTAAACACTGGCATTCTGAAAAAGGGATGTAAAATGGGAAGGATAGGAAGGTAGCCTTTTTAGTATTATTGTTTCAAATACCCACTTGTATTATTGTCAGAAATAATCAAATCTCTGCTAAGAATGATGTCATCAGAAACAGACTTAGAAATGTCAGCTGTAATTACATCTCTTGTCAAAAAGTTAATTTCAGAATGATAAACTGTTTTTCTTCTTAGATGCTTCTAAAGCCTTACCTGATTCTCCCCCCATCGCTACCACCACACACATACTTTGTACATTTCCAGATGATTTCCCCTTCCCTTTTCAAAGACTGAAATCCACTTTGCACAGAGGAATCTTCTGACTGGCTTATCAGCTAGCACACCTAACTGCTAATTTGTGACTCCACTTACAGATATTCCAGCTCATTTCCCATCTTTATGGCAAATAATAAAGAAGTGCCAGGTTTTCTAATGGAAGATGGCCCTGGATGAAGATAAAAGTGGGCTTATTCTGGGTGAAATAAAGTAGTTCATTCTATGTAGATGATGCATTAGACTCTATTCATTCAGGAATGAAAGGGAGTGAAGGAGTTCAATAGAATAAAGCAACAGAGGTGGCAGCTTGAGAGCGGCAAGAGAAATAACATAAATTATAGCACAATTTTAATACTTCTCTAATGCTACCAGATGAGCTGTCATAAGCCTGGGAAAAAATGCCTACCTGCCAAAAAGGTTATTATTGTATCAGCCTTTGAAATCTGTCTAAAATATATCACAATATAGGATAGCTTTTTCCAATGAGCAGAGGAAGCAGAATTTGGGATTGGGGACTAAATCTTTTGCAAAGTAAAAACACATGTGATCTTTAGATATTACAGACAGCAGAGGTCATCACATGATTTCTCAAATGGATCTGTCCATTATCATCCTGGCACTGGTGGTAACCTATGAACAAGTGCCACACTTAGCATGAAGGGGATTTTTGAAGATGGTCCAGAGACTGCAGTTGGGGCTATAACACTGCAGATTGCCTCCTGTGCAGGATACAGAGATCATATAAATCCAATTTCAACTCAACTGCATTGGTTCCCATAGGTATTTCTTTAATATCCCACACTGCTGCCAAACAAAAAGCCCAAGGCCCATTACAAACTTTTGGTGTTTGCTTTCAAAACCCTCATCTTTGCTTTTCAGCAATCTTATCTCAAGTCACCCAGCCTAGTTCTTAAGTAGAAAAACAAATTATGGATGTCTGGGTGGGTAAGTATGTATTAATCTGAGGGCAAGTTATGGTTTCTAAATATACAGAATGAAATAATCCTGGACAAATCTGACCATTCTGTGCCGATATTTTTAGCCAACCTTCTCTACCACTCATTTGAAGTGATGTAGGTAGACAGAAATTATGTTGAAATGTAGTAAAAGGAAGCATGAAATTTCCCTAATTTTTAAAAAGGTGATAGCTTACCTTAGGTTATTTTCAGGAGAGGTAGCTAATGAAGTTATGGTTGCAATTTAACTTTAAACAATGACATGGAGTTACACCTCAGCTGAGTTGTGCCATCCTTGTTACAAACTTCTGGCATTGCACAGATAATTTTTCCAAATACCTCACACTGTGTTGATGTTCCATTGTGCATTGATACACAATGTGCAGTGCAGAACCATGCTTGACAACACAGTTGCACACTTGGCAAAACATGACACAAATACACATACCTCTGCTTTTATAACCTGCCACTGAGTATGAGCATTATATCTCAGCTGAAAAGTACAAATGCATGTGTAAAGGAACTTGTGAATGCATAAGACACCAATAGGATCCCAATCCTTATCTCAGTCTGCCTCCACATTTATGTCTCCATCCCATCTTTATTGTTGGTAGGCAAGGTTGATAAAAGAAATCAACATTGCTTTGGCTAATGGAACAGCTTCATTTCTCCTACCAGACAGGGAAACTGACTTTCTTCCCAATTGGCTCTTTTCCCATTCCAACTCTTCTAGCTTCATATGCGAAATATGCTGCATTGTACCAAATTTTTCATCCTTTGTACTAAAACAGCCTGAAAGAACATTCAGTGGAGGGACGCTACTAGAGAGGAAAAAGTTAAGGTTTCCTGATGATTGTCTCCCATTTTAGACTGTAGTTTTAGTACAGCTTGGGGCTCCCTTATCTGAAATCCTCCTCCACCTCCTCCTCCACCTCTGCCCAAACTTTTAAATGTGTATATTGAATTCAATTACATAAAACTGTTCTAATTTTAACAGTTATTTCCTTATGAAAATATTAAAATATGAATGTACATGAATATGCAAAAGAAAATACATACACTAGATAAACAAAATATTTTTATTCATATACTACATTAATTGGAGGGTCATGACATCTGCATGTAAAAGTAAAGTCCTAATGATAAAAGATTTGAGTATCACTGCCTTATACACATAGCCTGAAGGTAATTTTATACATAATATTTTAATAATTTTGAAAATTAAACAAAGTTTGGGTATACTGAACCGTCAGAAAGCAAAGACAAAGCACTATCTCAGCCACCCATGTGGACAACTCTGGATTTTGAAATATTTCAGATTTCAGAATTCCAGATAAGGGAGACTCAAAGCATTGGCGCATTAGTGGTTGAAGACATTTTTCTATCCCAAGCAGAGCTTACACGGTACTTTTCTGACTTCAAGGAGCAATACTAAAAATACTGCATTATTAAGAAATAATTTCCTGACTCCTTTTGTCACTACTCATGCAGGTTGCATCACTCTGATACATGGCAAGACTGGCTCCACACTGAGAGAAATCTGCTTATTTTTAAATTCCATGCACACTGCCAGCAAACCACAAGCAAAGTTGGAGAAAAGAGAGTGTTTCCCAGGAACCCCAGAGTGACATCAGGTTCTATTGGTGTGTGGACAGCTTGATCAGGTTTGATTTGGCCTGATCCATTGTCCACAAACCAAGATCCATGCCATCCCCCTTCTCCATGCTGAGCAGAGCAAGGAAAGGAGGTGGCCTGTTTTTGCAATTTTTTTTTTAAAAAAAAGCATTTAAAAATGTTTTAAAAACCTTTAATCTCAATCATGTTCAAAATTCTTCATTTTTGTGTTCTTGAATGGAATAAGCGAACATGAATAATGGAGCTAATTAAAAAATTGGGAAGAGGAATAAAATTGCTTAATTTTTTGTCATTGGGTACTTTGTCCTTTCCATTCTTTAGGGACATGGTAGCTTAGTGATTAAGATGCCAGTTCTGACAATCGTAAGAACACACTCCCTCGGAGTGTGGTGGAGTCTCCTTCCTTGGAGGTCTTTAAGCAGAGGCTGGATGGCCATCTGTCAGGGATGCTTTGATTGGGAGTTCAGGCATGGCAGGGGGTTGGACTGGATGGCCCTCTCCAACTCTATGATTCTATGATTCTATGAAGGTTGGAAGTTCGAGGCCTGGGTGCTGCATGATGGGGTGAGCTCCTGTCACTAGTCCCAACTTCTGCCAGCCTAGCAGTTTGAAAGCATGCAAATGCAAATAGATAAATAGGTACCACTTTGGTGGGAAGGTAACAGTTATCCATGCAGTCGTGCTGGCCACATGATCACTGGAGTCATCTTTGGACAACATTGTCTCTTCAGCTTAGTGACAGAGATAAGCACTGTCCCCTACAGTTGGTTACAACTATTTATTTATTTATTTAATTTCTATCCCGCCTTTCTCCATGAAGGGACCCAAGGTGGCTTAGAAATAAAATTCTAAAGAACAATATCACAATAAAACAATTAAAAATATCAGCTAACTAGCTAAACATTCATGTCAAGGGGAAACTTTTACTTTTACTTCATGTGGTCCTTTGACCAGATGACAATTGCCTCACAGATGGTTTCCTAGTGTTAGGCTAATTGCTTGACATATAAGCAGGAATTGCTCATAATAATTGTGCTGCAATAGCTGGATCATGAATTTATGCTATCAAGTGATAATGGCCATTGCTGTGGATGATAGTACTATTTGTTCTCTATGCAACATTAGCAGTATGTGAGATACTCACATGAATATACTCTGAATATGTTTCATTTTTTAGGAGATTGGAACCACACTGGAAATGGTGGTGGGGGCACACACATGTTTAGAATCAGAACCTATTTTAGCTTTCAGTAGAAATCAATTCAATACCATAGCAGGGGAACTGGCCATTACTAAGATTCATTGTGTATATTACATAATTCAGCAGAAAAAGGAATACATCAATAACATAATATATGACTGTGATCTAAGTTTATTCAGGCAGCTCTGATTTGAATGGAAGCCCTCAGTTGGGTTTGCCTGTGCATAAGAAGTGAAATGGCACTATGATCCAAGTCGCACAATTTCGCCAGCATGCAACGGTTATAACAAACTCAGGCTACTAAAATTCCACTCTTATACAATCTCTAAGTACTCACTAGACAATGTGTCACTGATGCTTTTACTGATGCTTCTGGAGCTCTGCTGCCTCAGATACTAGGACATGGGGCAATGGATTCAAACTACAGGAAAAGAGATTCCACCTCAACATTAGGAAGAACTTCCTGACAGTAAGAGCTGTTCGACAGTGGAACGCACTCCCTCAGAATGTGGTAAAATCTCCTTCTTTGGGGGTTTATAAACAGAGACCGGATGGCCATCTGTCAGGAGTGCTTTGATTGTGTATTCCTGCATGGCAGGGGCTTGGATTGGATGGCCCCTATGGTCTCTTCCAACTCTATTATTCTATGATTCTACATGTTGAGCAAAGCATGGAATGCCAGAATGCAAAGCACAGAATTAAGTGGCTGAGTGGTTACAGTGGCATTTTCAGTTCAGTGTGCTTTGGCAGAGATTATCACCATAGTAGCTTCATTTGAGATCTCAGCAGTGCTGGAATTCATGCTCGGAATTTCTCAGCAATGTCTTGATGGCCTTATATAAATTGGGTCTATAATGAGGCAGAATCTCAATACTCAGGACTTGGATGATCAAAGAAACTTCAACAGAGAGAAAGAATTATGCAAAAGAAATAAATCAATGTGGAGATTAAGCAGGTTGGATCGGAAATGCATGGCATCAGTGCAGTTGGGCTGAGGATCAAGAGACCAGGACCTAGAGAGATCTGCTTTAGAATCTACATCAAAAGGTGGGCAGCAGTGTAGTTTGCACACTCAACATTGCACACTCAACTGCTTTCAATGTCTGTATACTTTGAGAGGGAGCACATTTCAGTACAGAAAAAGGAAGCATGTTATGCTCTGTACTAGGCAGAACCTTTCTTTGAATAATCACAGCCCATCTTATATAAAATGGCCAACCACAGAATGTGATAAAGGGGAGGGCAGTAAATTTTATTGAGCTAAGTTTGCTGACAATTTTAAAAGCAATAAATTAAACAGAGAGCTGTTGACAGAGCCCTACTTCAGGCAGATTTTAATCTCTGAAGTGTTCCTAGTAGAACAGCTAATTACATTCTGTCCCTATTCAATTTAATTGCAGACCAGAATAATACAGTTTCCCTGGTAGTATGTTAATGTTCATATAGCCAAGTTTGATTATTGGGAGGGGGACTTCTGCACTTGGTGGATATTGGGTTTAGTGAAAATTCAGCTCCATTGAGCAAATGGTAAAGCAGGCCAGCACAACATGGTTCAACAACTACATATGTGTCCAGCCAGGACCTTGTAAACCACAGAGCTACTACCAAGTTTAAGGGAGCCCTAGACAAGATGCTTTCAGAATGTTTGTTTGGAGGGAGACTCTTTCATCTCTGTGGCAGCTCTCTCTCTCTCCTTCTATTGTCCCCATTTTATTTTATTTTTTTTTAAACTTTGTGATGATCTAACATCACTACCAGCAATACCATTTTTGCTGGGCCACTACAAGCCAGACAGCATGCACGATGAGGTGGGGGGAGGCATTGAAATCAGGACCGAAATGGCCATGCAAGGCTGCAACCATATGTACATAATTTTAATGCAAAGGAGTTTCCCAAATATGCAATCTTCAGTGAGATGAACCAATCATTTGGTCAGTGAGGACGTCAGACTGCTAAGAAGCCTGTCCCACACTGCTCCAGTGCCTTCATTGGCCAATCCCCAAAACAGCATCTGATTGATTTGTCTCCAACATCATCACTAGGGGTTTCCAGTCCACACTGGGTGTTACCCCAGAAGAAGGACAACACCTGGTCTGGCCCTTCTGCTGCACCACTCTAGCTTCACCATAGTGACAAAGGAGAGGGCTTTGCCATAGTGGCAGAAGAGTCCTTCAAGGAGACCTCCACTGCTGTGATGAAGAAGAGGGCCAAGCATACCCCCCCATTTTACGGCAGAGGAGAGGATCGAGCATGCCTTTTGGCCTCTGCTGCTTCCCCCAACAGTCCCTGAAACAGAGGTGGGAACCCCACAGCTTATTTCAACTCCACTCTCATACTTTTAGTTACAAGTGTATGCACATGCCTACAGCCTCATTTAACTAGTACACAAGTTTATTTAGCTATGCATGCTGTAGTTTGCTACCCACAGCCAAACTATTTGCTGGCATCGTCATGGAGTTGTTTCATGACAGTGGTTCTCAAACTTTGATTCTCCAAATGCTTTGGACCTGAGCTCCCAGAATCCCAGACCATTGGTCAAGCTGGCTAGTGGTTCAAGGGAGATGAAGTCCAAAACATCTGGAATATGAGAATTACTGTTTTAGAGGACTTGCAAGTATTTTTGCCCTGGATCTGCTCCCTGTGGCTTAGACATAATGGCATAATGTGGGCTGAAAGGGGCAGTAGTATTACCTATACTTTCTATGTAGTGCCCCTCATACTAAGGACCTGAATGGGAAAGAAAATTAAGCTTACAATTTTGGATGTAGTGTACATGGCATTCTACTGGAGTGATGTTTCATGGTTGGTACTGGGGAAAACAACATTCTGGAATATATCAACATGTTAATGATTAGTGCTGAAAGCCCTGTGCCCTCAACCCCTGGCACTCCCCTATCAATGGAGAAAAACTACAGCAACTCTGGAGCCAGAAAAGTAACTTTCCTTTCCACTAGTATTAATGGAAGGGGATTTTCTTAAGATAGCAGCAGAGGAAGAAGAAGCATTCCCATCCACCTTCTGTCTTGACAGACATGGTGGCAGGCTTGGAAAGTGTTTTTCCTCTATTGATTCAGTCATGCCAGCCACTAGAATTACTCTGTAAGTTGCCTTTTTAGTATGATTTTAACTGTTACGTTGCTAATGGGACTTCTTGTTCAAACTGAAATGGACAGAGAACAAGTGATACAGTCATTTCAGTGTTTGTGTTAGTATCACTAATACTAATGGTCTTCAGAAAATATTCATAAAAGGAAAATTTCCAGCCGACAAGTGGAGGTGTTGGGAGCAGCTCGGCGGAGCTCCGAGGAGAAACGCTCCTCGAGTGAGAGCTTTTCACCACCCTCCCTTCAGAGGAGGAGGTTGAAACCAAAGTGACAGTTCCCCTTGGTATAGGGCACCCCAGGAACCCCATAGAGACTTGTTATTGTCCCTTACAGACCCCAGTTTAGAATAGAAGAAGGAAGAGAAATTGGGAGCCTGAGAGACAAGAGAGCCGAGGGGAAGCCAAGCCTCACCTGAATGGCTTTAGCCCTTAAACGCAACCTGACAGTTTAATGTAGCTACCAATAAAAAAAAAGGAAAGAAGAAGAAAAGGAAAAAGAAAAAAGCAGACCTTTTGGCTGGAGGAAGAAGGGGGGGAAAGGGAGAGAGGAGAAGAAAGTGGAAGAAGGTGGAAGGAAGAGAGGGGGAGGGGAAGAGGAGACTCCGTGGGATGTAATTCCAAAACCATTTTTTTAAGGGCTCCGCAGGATTTTTATAAAATTGTGGATTCAATCCCTCTGGATCTAAGAACTTAAAGTGTGAGGAGATTATAGCTTATTCTAATCCTCTGCATCTGATAATGCTTTTCCTTTTTATATTTCATTTTTTAAAGTCTATAAAACCAAAATAAAAGAGTTCAAGAAGCAAGTGAACAAGTGAAACTGGATACAATCTGCTGGTTCTCTGGGATAAATATATCAGCTATTATAACCCCCATGAACAGACAAGATAATCAATGGTAAGAAGAATTATTTATTTCTTCCTTTGTGTGTTTTGAGATATAATGAAATGCATTAGTTCAAAAAGGAGAAACAACAAGAGAAATAAGGTTTTGGTGGGTAAAAAAAAAAGTCAGATTTGGAAAATAATATGGGAAAAAATAAAAACTCTGAGGGCAGATATTAAACAGGACATAAAGGCAAAGCTAAGAGATATTAAACATTCATTGGAGGAAGTAACAAAAATATGAATAAAGCAAAAGAAAAAATAGAAAAAATTGGAAGAAAAAAACAATTAATCTGGAGGAAAATTTTACTATCTTAAAGAAAGAGGAGGAATTGGAAAGAGAAAGAATTGGATAAAAAAACTCTGGAAGCTCAAAAGGCAAGAGAAAATTGTCTAAAAATTCACGGTGTGAAAGAGATAAAAGAAGGAAATCTATATAAGTATTTGATTCCTATACTAGCAGACTTTATGGAAACCACAACTCAAGAATTACATTGGGAAATAAATAAAATGTTTCAAATAAGCTCTCGGATGGCAAGAGAGAAAAAAATGGCCAAGAGACATAGTGATTTATTTACTGAGGAAAAAAACAGACAAAATTTTGGAATTAAGCTATTAAAAAAATCTTGAAAATTGATGGAGAAGAGGCCCAAATTTATAAAGACATTCCCAATAGAATTCTAAGAAAAAGGGAGGGATTTAAGTTCTTAACATCTTTCCTATCCAAAAATGGTATATTATACAGATGGGAGAAAATAGAAGGAATTTCAGTATTTTAGAAACAGAAACTTTTTAGTAAATTTTTTTAGTAAATTTTAGTAAAAGTTAGTAAATACTTGAGGAAAATTGCTGAAAAACAAGGAAATCAATACTATAAGGGGAAATTGAGATCTGCTGTAAGCAACAATAGAACGACTATTGATAAAGAAGGAGAAGATCAAAGCAATTCAGCCATGGATGAAGAAGAAGAACAAGCAGAGGAAAATGGAGAAATCAGTGAAGAAGGAGATATACATGTGAAAGACAAAAGAGAAGAAATCTCTTCAGAGGAAGAAAATTAAATAGGTTTATCAAGAAAAAATTGTTATCCTTTTCCAACTGGTCTCTGTAGATCCTTTATTTTAAGTCTCTGTTACTATTTTTTGTTTCCCTTATATTTTGAAATAAAAGTAAAAAATGAATTTCAAGGATATAACCTTTTTTCATGAAATGTTAAAGGATTAAACAATAAATAAAAAAATGAAATATTTCATTTGATAAATTGAGATAAATATGATGTGGTGATTCTTCAAGAAACACACATCTGCAACAAAGATAAAAGATTACTAAGAAACCCCAAATTTAGGAAAGAATATATCTCTGCAGATAAGCAGAAAAGAAAAGGTATAGTAAGTATATATATCTAAAAATATACAGTCAAAAGAGCTATTTAATGATGACAAAGGGCACTTTATAGGAATTGAATTAATTATTCAGCAGGAAAAATTGTCCAAGTAGCAATTTATGACCACAGGAAAATAAAACAAACTTCTATAAACAAACCAATGAAAAGATATCAAAATATGATTAAAATTAGATTATTCTCAGAGGTGATTTTAATGCAGTTATAAATCCACAGATTGATAGACTCTTCAGTAAAAAAAATTAAATAAAAACAAGGTAAATTACCTAAAACTTTCTTTTCAATGATGCAGAATCAAAACTTAGTGGAAATCTGGAGATATAAGAATGGTGACAGAAGAGAATTCACCTTTTTTTCTAACATAGATTGAGGGCTCAATTGGACATGTTCCTCATGTCAAAATCATTATGAAACAAAAGCAAAGCAGCTTCATTTATATACTGCTTTATACCATGCTATGCAGTGTCTAAGCGATTTACAACTGTAAACTCATTGCCCCCCAACAGCTGGGTACTCATTTTAGTGACCTTGGAAGGATGCAGGCCTGAGTCAATCCTGAGCCCTGGCTAGTATTGAACTTGCAGTCTTGTGGTTTATGAGTGAGTGGCTGCAGTACAGGCATTTAACCACTGCACCACCAGGGTTCCTTTTTCACCAAATTAAAAAAAAGAAATTCTGGCTAGAACCTATTCATATCATAACCCAGTAAAGATGATAATTAAATTTATAGAAACAGAATTCCTCTGGCAGCTACAAGATTATTTACTGAAAGATAAAAAAAAATTGTGGAAGAAGCTAAACAAATACTTAAAAACTGCTTCAAAGAAAATTTAAATGAAGGCACTGACATTAATATAGTGTGGGATGCAGGCAAAACAGTTATACATGGTTTCTTTATCCAAAAACATCAACATTTACAAAGAATGAAAAAAGAAAGAATAAAATCAATTACAGAGAAAATAGCTAATAAAGAAAGGGAATTAATGGAAAATAAGAATAAGGATAAAATAATTAAAGAAATTAAAATCTTACAGAAACAGTACTCTATGAAAAACATAGAGAAATTAGCTAGGTTAATGAAAAGTGTCAAAGCTAGACAATTTCAAAACAGAAATAAAATTGGCAGGTGACTCTCATGGAAAATAAGAAAAGAGAGAAACAACAAATTAATCACAAAAATCAGAGCTGAGAATAAAGTCTATACAGAACAAAATAAAATTAAAGAAAATTTTCAAAATCATTTCAGAGAACTTTTCAAGTCAGACAAAGGAAATAAAGAAAATATAGAAAAATACCTTAAAGAGAGCTCTATTCCAAAATTAAAGGAAAATCAAATAAAGGAGCTGGAAAAACCAATAATGTTATCAGAATTAGAGGAGGCAATTAAGAAAGCTCAAAAGGACAAAATGCCAGGTCCAGATGGACTAAACGCTGCTTACTATAAATCCTTTTCAGAGGAATTAAAATTACCTCTTTTGGAAAATAAATAACATCAGAAAAGGAAAATTCCCTCAGACTTGGAGAGAAGCAAATGTAGCTCTAATCTTGAAAGAAGGGAAAGATGATCAAAACCCCAACAGTTACAGGCCAATCTCTTTTCTAAACTCTGACTATAAACTTTTTGCAATCATATTAGCAGATAGACTTAAAAAGGTTCTAGTAAATTATATATCAGAGGAACAATGTGGGTTTCTGCCAGGGAGGCAACTAAAAGAAAACATTAGATATATAGTAAACTTAATAGAGCATCTTGACTTCCACATAGTCAAGAAACTAGATATCATATTGCTAGATATGTAGAAAGCTTTCAACAGTCTCCACTGGAACTTTATGACTGGATTGTTAAAATGGATGCAATTCAGTCCAAGATTCATAGATTGGATTGTGGCAATATATGAAGATCAAACAACTAGAATAAAGATTAATAATATAAGGACAAACCCAATCCAGGTAAATAAAGGTACAAGAGAGGGATGTCTGCTTTCACCTCTGCTCTTTATCCTGTCCTTAGAAATTTTTTTAAGGAATATCAAACAATATACAAATATAAAAGGAGTGAAAATCAGAGGAGAAAAGTTGATAGCAAGGGTGTTTGCAGATGACATAGCGGTGACATTAGAAGACCCATTGAAAAGCATTAAACAGTTAATGAAACAGTTGAAGGACTTAGAACAGGTCTCTGGTTTAAAAATAAATAAAGGAAAAACCAATTTTATAACAAAAAATATGAAAAAGACCAATGTAGAGAAACTGAGTAAGATATTAGGTTTCAACATAAACAATAAAGCAAAATACCTGGGTATAGTAATCACAAATAAAAATTCTGATTTATTTAAAAACAACTACATTAAAACCTGAAGTGAAGTTGAAAAAGATCTAAAAAATTGGAAGGATATAAAATTAAGCATGCTGGGAAAGATAGCTGCAAATAAAATGAGTGTATTATCCAAACTCCTCTTTCTCTTTTAGACTATACCCATAATTAAAAATGATAAAATTATTAAAGACTGACAGGAAGCACTATTACAATTTGACCCTCTCAAAAAAGAGAATTGGTTGAAATATCAAGATGTATTAGAAAAGGACAATGGAAAACTAAAAATTAGGGCAGAAGGAAAAAAATGTGGATGGTTTTTATATCATCAATTAAGAGCTAGATTTAATATTGACATGAAAACAATAGGAATAACAGACAAAAAACTGACCTAGAAGAGTGTATCTGGAATGAGAAGCCAGCTCTATTACCTAGAATTTATAAGAAACTCTTAGAAATTCATATGGAAGAAGAGCTGGTGAAAGAGAACATGATAGCCTGGGCAAGAAATCGTGGTCATAAGATAGTGCTCAGTCAATGGGAAAAATGTTGGAAAATCAGAATAAAATATTTACTATGTCAAGAAATTAGAAAAAGATATTATAAAATAATATATAGATGGCACTTATCACCAGACAGGATAGCCAAGATGTATAATACTGGAAGAGACAAATGCTGGAAATGTGAGAAGGTAAAAGGTACATTTTTCCATTTGTGGTGGGGTTGTGTCGAAGTGAAAAAGTTTTGGAAAAAATATTCACAAAAGCATTACTCAAATATTGGATATAGATCTGGAATGAAAACCAGAGATAATGATATTAAGCATGCTAGATGAAAAGAATAAAAAGAATACTGAAGAATAATATTTTATATGCTTACGGCAGCCAGGTTAATTTACGCGAAATATTGGAAAATTTATAAAGAAATACAAACAGATGAATGGCTGATATAACTTATGGATCTAATGGAAATGTATCTCTTATTAAATGAAATAGAAGAAAAGGCAGAAGATAGAATTGCAGAGTGGAAAATAGTATATGACTATTTAAAAAAGAAATGGGGTAACATATTATATATAAAGAAGATTGAATTTTGATTATGAGACCATTCTTTACAAGAGTAGTAGTGAGAAATAACATTAATTAATAGTAGACAAATTTAAGATGGTGCAAATAAGAAGGAAGGGGTAAACAAAATAAAAAAGCATCTGATTGATGGAAATTCTGATAGAACAATGATAAATTTGGACTAGGAAAAGAAGGGAAAAAAAGGAGACCAGCTTAAGGAAGTAATGATTGCTTTGCTTTGTTTGTTCGTAATATGTCTATAGTATAATTTGTTTTAGGTTTTTATGTTTTTGTTAGTATTTTGTTTGTACTTATGTATGTGTATATTTGGATATGTATGTAAGATATATTATTGTCTTTTTATAAATAAAATTAATTGAAGGGGGAAAGACTATGGGGCTCTAAAAAAAAGAAAATATTCAGAAAAGAACCATTAATTATTCTAATGAATAATCAAGCTGAAGAATTAATTAGTATCCCTAATGCCTCCATGAAGTTAACTGGAAATTATTAAACAGCTTCTTGACTGAAAACTAATGTGCTAGTAATGAGTAACATATGTACCTGAGAATGCTATTACAAAGTGCAGGCTGAGTAACAACTAATATAATAGGAAATCCAACTCATATGAAGAAAGATAGATTTCTTTCATTAGATATTTTACATATAGATACTTTCTCCTTCAGTTGTCACAGATTTGCAAAGGAGAGACAGTTACCGGTAAATGTGTGTATACCAACAGCCAGCCATCCCCCACACATATCTGAAGCAAACAGTCAAGGCAGCAATAAAACTGCATTACTCTACTTATGTCCTGTGTCCTTCACAGAAAATAATGAAAAGAAAAAAAAGTGGAGAATTATGGGGAAATTTATGGAGAACCCAATGTGTGAAGATTATTGTGTGGAAAGCTACTTCCTTTACAGATTTTCTTTTCAAAACCCATCCAAACATTTGAAGATTTCTTTTTTGCCTATATTATGAGACAACTTATTTCAAGTACAGAATTCACAAGACAGTTCAATGCTGAGTGTCTATAGGATCTGGTTGCTGTGCAATTTTATTATTATATTCTTAGAGGTGGGCAAAATAGGCCCAGAAATTAAATATGGCCACACCAATACCCCCCCCCCTTGACTCCCTTCCTGTGGGGAAAAAAAGAAGAAGAAGTGGGACTTCTGAATAACTTCAAAAATGACCATGACCTAAAAGAAGGTTCAGGGCTTTCCAGAGTGTGGTTTTTGTCCTTCCTCCTCTTCTTCCTCAATGCTGCTACAAATTAGAGGAAGGATTTTTTTGGCAGTGGGGGGAGGGGAGGGCAAGTAAACATGGCAATCATTTGCAGAAAGTCTTGTGTTATATTAAATTATAAATGCTTAAAGGTTAGCTTTCTCTGGAAATCTTCAAAACTTTGACAGCTTTTTCCAAGGAAGCATAAAATATAATGATGCTCAGTGTCACCAGAGAAGAATTTATTAATAGCCATGGCAGGCCTTCTGGCAACAGCAAAATACATATAATTATGGAAACTGAGATCTAGTCCTCACTAAGGTTGTGAAATGAGCTTCTGGGCCATACCATGTCTGTCCTAAAAGAGCCCATGGTATTTGCTCCTCCATTTGAAATCAAATAAAACCAATCTTTGCATTTAGGAGACTAAAAAGACTAAGGGCTTCAACCCCTCCCCGAAAATGTCCTGACTCCACATGAAGTTATGCATGGCGTGCGGCATCAGGATGTCCTTCCAATGCAGCCTTTTGACGTGCTGTGCTGGAAGGGGTGCCAAAGAGCCATGCAGTGGTTCTTAGGGCGCCCTTTTGCTGGCTCTGAAAGTAGCAGCATTTTGCCACTCTTTTCCGGGCTGGCAAAAGGGAGGATTGGGGCCGACATGCCTAGCCCTGATCCTCCATTTCCCAGGACAGCCCAGGGCCACCCAATCTGCATCCCCCCTAAGAGAAAGATTGTAGCCTTGCATTCTCTTTATCATGCTGATTTTCTATCTGCAGGGATTTGGGGGACATAATGGAACAACCAGCCATGTGGTTTTTCACATGTGCACTCTACAATGATACCACCAAGGCACAAGTTTATTACCTTAGTGAGAACTGTTCCTTGGGAATCTTTCTCTCTTTCTTCTATTCTAAATCCTGTATATACTCATGTATAACTCTAGAATTTTAGGTAAAAATATTGACCCCAAAAAACTGAGTTGAATTATCCACAGGTCAATATAAGTACTGTATCTTAACTCTTATTTAAAATAAGGAACCATCCCCTGGTGGAGGCAAGAGTATAATTTGTCCTGGAAGCACCAATCCCCTCACTCTCTCATCCATCCAGTCTTAAGAGTGAGCACAAAGAGTTATAGCTGCTGGAATTTTGTAAGTTCTTTGTCATTGTTTTGCTTTGATTCATCCTTTAGATCCTTTGCTTTATGCACCTAAATTTTACCCATGAGTCATATCAAAATCCATAATTTCAGCCCCAAAACTTGCCTTTGACTTTTACATGAGGTTGACTTATAGTCAAGTATATATGGTATGCTTGCTGAAATTTATTGGACAAATATCACTAGAAAAGATGACTTTGCAATATGTGTCTGGAAGACTGCCAGAAATAGGGCAAATTGAGTCCACCTTTAGGGTTAGGGTTAGTGCTAGGGAATCATGGGAACTGTTTTTTCTCTGAGACATTGAGTCTTCTCTGTCAGAGAGTTCTGGTGCCACAATAAAATACAGTTCCCATGATTCCTTTAGCCTAACCCTAACCCTAAAAGTGGACTCAATTTGCCCTATTTCTGGCAGTCTGCAACCCCCCATAATCACTGTGACGTAATTCCTTTTCCAACAGATGTATAGCAGCATGAGGATGATGATAGCAAATGCCATCTCTGTCAGGAGATAAATCTGCCCTGGTGACTTTTTCTGCTGTACTTTGTCCTCATTACACCAAGAACCTCTTTCCTCTGCCACCACACCACATCATCCACCCCATCTTCCTCCTCTTCTGCCAAGACAGTTAAAAACAGCACACAGGATCTTGGCAAGTATGCTCTGGGGCTACAGAAAAATATGGTTAAATTCTTAACTGCCCAAGAGACCACTTAAAAGTTCCAGCATGGTAACAATGGGACAAATGTATACCCTGGGGTCTTGTCTAGTTGAAAGCCCATGGAGTCAACCAATCCTCCAAGACTGAGAGAACAGATTGGATTTCAATCCTCAAGCCAGACATTCTGCTAACCAGCAGTAATTTCATCTTGTCAGGATTTAATATCATCTTGTATGAAATGGCCACCACAAATTAAACGCCCAGCCAGAACTTCCATATCGGTTGACATAAATCTGAATGTTATTTGCAGGGGACAGTTTGCATATTGAGGCCTATTATACTGTGGGAGCAATCTGGTTGCTGCTGTTCCTGCCCTGAGGCTCTATCCCATATGGCTCTGACTAATTTAAAACTCAAATCATTCAGAAGGAGTAATGATGCAGGAAGCAACAATGTGATTTGCTCCTCCCACGTGTTCTTGTTATTCTAACATTAAAAGAGTGATATAAGAAATGAACGCGGGAAAGCAGAGGCTAAATTGTCTTCATAACCAGTCTTCTTTTTGAATTGCCAAGGGATAACTCATCAGATTATAAGGCACTCCCCCAATGATGTACATATTAAAAGTAGCTTTATGTATGTTTCTCAAGCCCAATTCTTATATGGGTCTTGATTGAGCTACAATGGTTGACTATGGGGCTCTAAAGATGGCCCCTAAGGGGTGGCTCCTTGCCGCCCCTTGGAGCGCTTGATTGGGGTTGCAGCAACCACATGCTGTGGCCCTGATCTGGCTCTTTACTGCCCTTACTGCCACCGTCACAGCTCTTCTGCGCTCCTTTGGTGCAGTGTGTCTAAACGCTGCACCAAGGGAGTGCCCTAACACTGTGCACTGTGCAGTGGGGTGTGTGGCATCAGGGCAGAGTCAGGGCAGTTGGTATGTGGTTGCCCCACCCCAACTCCGCCCCCAGGCTGGCCCTATGTTCTCAACTTCTGCAAAATCAAGGAATTATACATTTTGTTTTTGTGCTGATTTGAAGTCACTACCGTAGATGTCACATAGTGGAAATTCTCTCACTAATGTTTAATGTTCTTAACATTAAGTAAGAAGAATGCTGAGAAGTCTGATATTCCCCTCAATCTTTTTAACATAGATCTGGTTCATTCAAAAATATTCAAGAAGTGTCAGTTTATGCTGGTTTTGATCTATAAAGCTCTATATGGCTTGGGTCCAGGTTATTTGAAGGACCATATCTCCCTTTACGAGCCCACTAGAGCACTGAGATCATCAGGAGAGGTCCTTCTCTCTGTCCCACCACTCTCTCAGGCTCATTTGGTGAAAACAAGGGAGAGGGTCTTCTTAGTGGCTGCTGTCAGGCTCTGGAAATCCCTTCCTAGAGAGGCCAGGTTGACCCTATTGCTGCTCTCCTTTCAGTAGTAGATAAATACATTCTTATGCTTCCAGGCTTTCTCAGACTGATAATGGTTGGACTTTATATACTGTGTAAGATTCGTATAGAGTTTTGTATAGAGTTTTTAAATATATTTTAAATTTTAATGTGTAATGTTTTTAACTTTTTAAAATTGTTTTTTTAAACTTTGTATTTACATTTTAATGCTTTGTATTGTGTTTTAACCTCTACTATTTAAAATTTTGTTAGTTGCCTTGAGTTCCTATACTGGGAGAAAGATGGAATATAAATCAATAGAAGAAGAAGAAGAAGAAGAAGAAGAAGAAGTTGTTAATTATGATTGTTTGACATGGGCCTATCCCAATTGGTCAACGGGCCCACGCATTGTGCTGGCCATACCCTCAATGGGGTTTTTAGTACGGAACAGGATTATCCATGGGTGGAGGTCATAAAAACCTCCGCTTTGTCATGGATGGATCACTTCCTGGTCAAGATAGAGCTAAAGGCCACTATCAGCCCCCCCGGGGATGGTGGACCTGTTAGAATGGTCTGCCCTCGAAGGCTTATGGAACCTATCAGTTTCCAGAAGGCCTTAGAGGGTTTAATGGTTGGTAACGCTGGTGACTCTGTCGAAGCCTTGGTGAACACTTGGAACACCGATCTTACCAGGGCTAGTGACACAATCGCTCCCAAGCGTCCTTTCCAGCCTGCTGCTAATCGTAAGCCCTGGTTCACAGAGGAACTTAGGAGGATGAAGCAAGCTGGACAACGACTAGAGCATGAATGGCAGAAGACTCGGCTCATATCCAACAGAACTCACCATAGGAAACATCTTGATTCCTATCGGGAGGCTCTGAGTGCAGCACAGAGATCTTTCTGCGCTGCACGCATTGCGTCTGCAGAGTCCCATCCAGCAGAGCTGTTTAGGGTGGTGGGGGAATTGACAAAGGTTTCTCCAGCGCCAAGCCCTCTACTTAATCCAACGACAGCCTGCTGTGACATGTTTAATACCTACTTTGTAGATAAAATCTCTCGGATAAGAGCCGACTTGGACGCCATTGTTTCAACAGAATCTGTAGACGAGGTGTCCAGCAACTCTATTGATGGCAATTTACTGGATCAGTTTCAATCTGTGAGTACTGATGACGTGGACAAGCTTCTTGGAAAAATAAGGAAGACGACTTGACCTCTTGATCCTTGTCCATCTTGGCTGGTCGTCCGGGGGGGGGATGCATTGAGAGTTTTCCTACGGGATACAATCAATGCATCCTTCAGGGAAGGTATATTACCATCTTGCTTGAAAGAGGCCGCCGTTAGGCCACTCTTGAAAAAACCTTCCCTGGACCCCCTGGACAGAAACAATTATAGACTAGTCTCCTTGCTTCCTTTTTTAAGCAAGGTGATTGAGAGGGCAGTCGCTTCCCAACTCCAGGTAGTCTTGGATGAAACCGATTATCTCAATCCATTTCAAACTGGCTTCAGGACAGGTTATGGAGTGGAGACTGCCATGGTTGCTCTGACCGATGACCTCCGCCTGGGCATCGACAGGGGTAGTGTGACCCTGCTGGTGCTCTTGGATCTCTCAACGGCTTTTGACACTATAGATCATGCCATCCTCTTGGATCACCTGAGAGAGTTAGGAATCGGAGGCTCTGCTCTGCAATGGTTCCGTTCCTTCCTCTCGGGCAGATCCCAGAGGGTGAGGCTCGGGGACAGTTGCTCTTCTAAAATAGAGCTTAATTGTGGTGTCCCTCAGGGTGCCATCCTGTCCCCGATGTTATTTAACATCTACATGAAGCCACTGGGTGAAATCATTTGGAGGCATGGAGCTCAGTGCCATCAGTACACTGATGACACCCATATTTATCTCTCCATGACTAGATCATCCTCTCAGACTTCAGATGGCGTCTCTACTCTTAATGACTGTCTCAGAGTGGTA
>CM034701.1:256362949-256376386 GCA_020142125.1 Phrynosoma platyrhinos
GAAAACAGTGCCAAAGAACTTACAAAATTTCAGCAGACATAAGTGTCTTGCTCACATTAAAGGCTGGATGGATGAGAGAATAGAGGGGGAGTGTCAGTGTTTCCAGGACAGATCTTTTCTTTCACCACGGGATGGTTCCTTTTTTTCAATGAGAGTTAAAGTACAGTACCTACATATGGATAAGTTGACTCAGGTTTTTGGGTTCAATTTTTGACCTAAATTTCTAGACTTATACATGTGTATATACAATAGATAATAAAACTGTAGGCAGGGACTATTGTAGTGGTCCCTTGGTATCCACTGGGGTTTGGTTCCAGGACCCCCCTCTGTGGACAACAAAATCCATGGATGCTCAAGTCCCATTATATGCAATGGTGTACTAAAATAGTTTCCCTTATATAAAATGATCTTGGATGAAACCGATTTTCTAGATCCATTTCAAAACAGCTTCAGGCCTGGATATGGGGTGGAGATGGCCATGGTTGCTCTGGTGGATGACCTCCGCCTAAGCATCGACAGGGGTAGCGTGACCCAGTTGGTGCTCTTGGATCTCTCAGCGGCTTTCGATACTATAGATCATGGAATCCTTCTGGAACGCCTGAGAGAGTTGGGAGTAGGAGGCACTGTTCTTCAGTGGTTCCACTCTTTTCTCTCAGGCAGATTCTAGAGGGTGGCACTCGGGGACAGTTGCTTGTCTAAAACAGAGCTGAAATATGGTGTTGCTCATGGAGCCATACTGTCCCCAATGTTGTTCAATATCTACATGAAGCTGCTGGGAGAGATCATCAGGAGACATGGAGCAGGATGTTATCAATATGCGGATGATACTCAAATATTCTGCTCCATGTCTCAGTCATCTACCATTTCGACAGATGGCGGTTCTCCCCTCAATCAATGCCTTGGAGCGGTAATGGACTGGATGAGGAAAAACCGACTGAAGCTGAATCCAGACAAAACGGAAGTACTTATGGTAGGGGCCCCTAAACCAGTGATTGGGTTGTGACTGCCAGTCTTGGATGGGGTCATGCTCTCCACCAAGGACTGTGTCCGCAGTCTGGGGGTGCTCCTGAACTCATCGCTTCACATGACAGATCAGGTGAATGTGACAATCAGGAGTGCCTGCTATCAGTTTCAGCTGATATGCTAGCTGTGCCCATTCCTGGAAACAAGGGACCTAGAGACCGTACTACATGCACTGGTAACCTCATGACTAGACTTCTGTAATGTACTCTACATGGGGCTATCCTTATACCTAACTTGGAAACTACAATTGGTACAGAACATGACAGCCAGGTTGATCACTGAAAGATCTAGGAGTGATCATATTACTCCGATTTTAAAATCTCTTCACTGGCTGCCTATTGGTTTCCGAGCACAGTGTAAGGTGAAGTCGTAGGCTTTCATAGCTGGCATCCATAGTTTTTTGTGGGTTTTTCAGGCTGTGCGGCCATGTTCTAGAAGAGTTTCTTTCTGACATTTTGCCAGCATCTGTGGCTGGCATCTTCAGAGAATAATATTCTCTGAAGATGCCAGTCAGTCAGGATTTTATTACCCTTCAAGCATTATTTGACTATTTGGGGGAGATTACACAGTGATTTTTTTTCTCTGATAATTTTTTATCCTCCTGAGAGTTGCCCTGTTTCTTCAGATGCTTATTCTTATGCATGTGTTCTGGAATTTTTGCAATCTTTGCACAAGGAGAACTGATTTTTTTTAAAAAAAAATGTCAAGCAAATACCACATTTAACTTAATAGTCATTAATTTTGTCCAATATAACCTAATTGAATCAGTATGTGCAATACTTATTATTGATGGACTGTTTTGTATTACTGTTACATGCCTTCAACTCCATGACAATTCTATCTTAGGGTTTTCTGGGCAAGATTTATTCAGAGGTGGTTTGCCATTGCCTTCTTCTGAGAAAGAGTTTTACTTACTTAAAGTCACCCCATGTGTTTCCATGCTTGAAATTGAACCCTGGCATTCTATTCTCACACCCAAACCACTACCCCATACTGAATATATTATCCATTTTCTGTTAGGGAGATAATATTACTTGTGACTTTGAGGTTTCCAATGGAACATTCTTCACTGCTCTGTGCAGAATGCCTTATGAAGGAAGTACAATGATCTGTCAGAATTTAGATGGCATTTTTATTATAGACATGTCAGGTTTGTAATATCTACTTTTGCAGACTATCGTTGTATTGCCAAAACACCTGCTGCTCATAGATACTTGTTTACACTGAAGGAGATAAGGCAAAAAGAAATATTTCAAAACCTGTAACAAAACAAAGGCACTGTAATCGAAAGATTGCTCGTCTTACCGAAAAAAGCAATATGGGTCATCAAGATGAATTAATATCATCTCTTCAATTGAGCAAAGCAACAACAATGTATCATTTGTGTCTCATAGATATAATATCCATTTTAACCAAATAAGTATTCATGACATAGAATAATTATATTCTAAGACAGAATTGAAATAAAATGTGTATATTGTCTAAACAAAATGACACAGAGAGGATCATTATTTATGGCTCATATAGAATCTTATGAATCAAAAGCTAACTGGAAGAAACAAAAATCTGTAAGAAAAACAAGTCATTGTAGAGATGTAGAATGTTACTAGTGTCTACAAAATGACATTAAAATGAAATCCGAATACTAGCATCCTGGAAAAATGTCTTTCAAGAAAATGCATTGCTTTCAGATCAGAAATTGTGGGGTTGGAGTGTTGTTGTTGTTCTTTAAGAGGACTAATAATTGTTTGGGCTAATTCCAGTTGTCAAAGACTACATGAAAAATAAAAAGAATTGATATTTTCCCAGTATTCAATAGGTCAGAGGCCTTTTTGAGTCTCTCCTTCCCTTTCTTTCTCTGCATAATTGCAGCAAAATGAATTGGCTTTCCCATAAATAGACAAGAAAGGATGCTCTTGAATGTCTTCAGTCTAGGTCCAAATGACTTCTAACACATCCCCAAAAGGTTCTGACTCTCTTGAAAATTCAAGATCAAGCCCAGAACTTCACACACACACACACACACACACACACACCTCAACTCAGTTGGGCTTGTAGTGGGCTTCACACAAAATCTGCCAGTATTGCATAAAGGACAGGAGAAACTCTCATTTAGGGAGGTAGTGGCAGTACATTTGTACGCCATTCAGGAAATACAAGCAAATCCAAATTTCTTCAGTAAAACCTGCAACAATGGCTAGCCATTGACCTAAGAGGGCTGTTGTTTGAAACCAAAAAAACTAGTGAGGCTTTTGGCATGAGAGGGCCAGTGAATCTACCATAGTTTTTTGTCTGAACTTTAAAGTGCTGAACTCTACCTAAAATTGGTTCAGAAACTTGGATGACTCCTTTAAAGTCCATATTAAAACCCAGCATAAATTCATTGACATCAGAACCACCAGTTTCCACTGTTGCTCTGGGCTCTGACTTTTCCCAAAGTTCTACTCATCTGTTGTTGTTGTTGTTATTTAAGGAGGCAACAATTTATTAATACTCATTAAAAGCAAAGTCTCCTTAAAAAGTAGCATGCACATGTTAGATATGGACCATCTGGTGCACCATCGGTCCTGGTGGCACAATGTTTAAATGCCTGTACTGCAGCTACTCACTCACAAACAACAAGGTTGTGAGTTAAATACCAACCAAGGGCTCAGGCTTGACTCAGGCTTGCATCCTTCCAAGGTCACTAAAATGAGAACCCAGCTTGTTGTAAACCACTTAGAGACTGTATAGTATGATATAAAGCGGTATATAAATGAAGCTGCTATTGCTATTGCACAGTTTGATTATTTTACCAGTCTGTGTCAGCATAGTGAGCTTTACTTGGCTTCAGACCAGAAATAATCCTATAGGCTCATAATATTTCTGAATAGAAATGGTGTGATTCATACATATACCTCTGAATGTGATCATTCACTGAAAATCTTACCCACTACATGTATGTGTGTTGTGTGCCTTCAAGTCATTTGTGAGCCTACCACGGTGTTTTCTTAACAATAGTTGTTTAGAGGATGTTTGCCACTGCTTCCCCCTGAGGCTGAGAATATGTGATTTGCCCAATGTCATCCAATAGGTTTAATGGCCAAGCAGGAATTGAACCCTGGTCTCCAGAGTCATAGTCAAACCACTATGCCACCACACACCAAACACCAAACTCCTGTGATCTGGTAATGGCCTTTAGTAGTTTTTTATGGGGAGGAAACTTTTTTTTTATATAAAATTCAATTCTACAGCATTAGTCTCCAAATCACAATCAAATCGCAATTTTATAATTATATAAATTAATACCTCCTAAGTATCTCCTCCTTTTGATCACACACATTTTTCCTCTGTCTTATTGTTACTCACTACTTTTCACTTATCCACACCATACTCACAGGGTTTATCATTCCTTTTCACAAATTTTCCTTCCTAACTAAATATTCCTTATACTTCACAATTCCTCACTTTTTGATAATCGTATCCTTGCACAGATGGTATCTAACCCTGAGCAAAGTCACTAAGATCTATAAAACAAATGGACATTTTAACAGCCCAGTTGAATCAGATAGATGCAGAGATCACGAGATAGAGTGGTTCCCTATAATCAAATTTTGAATCAGCAGGTGGAGTTAAGATAGGATGGAGAGGTACCAGAATGAGGTGCTCCTGCTTGATAGTCCTAAAAAAATTATGGCTGGACACCTCACATGTTAGCTGAGAAAGATGAAGAGAAAAATGGAGAGAAAGAGAGAGAGAGAGAGAGAGAGAGAGAGAGAGAGAGATTTGGTGTGGGTTATAAATTAAATAATATGATCTTTAGATATTTCCTCAGTTCAAGACAACAAATTAAACTTAGGCCATAAACAGCCAAATATCCTATTTTATACAGACAATCTTATTAGTATTTTTAAAAAGACCTAATGATGGTTTCACCAAGATTTCATTCCCTAATGTCAGGGGGAAAATACTAACATAATGTAGACATTACACCTCCTTCACTGCTTCTTTCCACATTTTAAAAATAGACTAAGGAGATAAACATGCACTGACATATTGTTGAGAAACACATTTGCATGATAAGTTGCTTAGATGCATTAGTTTGGAAGTACAGTGGATTGCTAAAATGTTATGAAGAATGAAAACACGAGTGCAAATTCATAACCCGACTATGCAAAAAGGGGAGGGGGGTTGGAGATAAAGGACAGGGTCAGGATAAGTTATCTCCTTTTACTAACCAACATTTTAAAAAACCATTTTTGAGAACCAGAAGTAAACTATTGGATACTTGGATCTTAAAACTTTTCTGGTAGTCCATGGGCCTAAGCAGACAGGCAGCCATGGGCAGCCCCGAGAAGCTGCGGATTGGGGCCGAGGTATCCGCACTCCTCGGCCCCGATCTACTTCTTTTTGGGCTCTGGAAGGAGTGCTAAAATAGCACCCCTTCCACAAGGCGCTGAAGGTGTGCCGCAAGAGGTGTTGGGCGCACCTTCAGCGTCTCTTCCTCCACAGCGTGTGTGGACGCTGCAGCGGAAGTACGTCGTTGGAACGCCAGTCGTGTGGAGCAACGGGCGCTCCGATGACATGTTTGGGAAGGGGTTGGGGTGCCCAGCGTGAGACTGCCCCTCCCCTTCCTTGCTTCCAAGACGGCACAAAGCGCTGTCTGCTTCCCCCCCATATGGCCCCCAGACCTGCCACAGTTGCCCATCCCTGGATTATGTTATAGATAGATGGTTGTGGTGGTGATAGCAGCTGATTCCATATACTCTTATAGAATGGAAAATGGTGGCCCTCCAGATGTTGCTGGAGTACAGTGCCCATCTTCTGTTATCATTGGCTGTGATAGCTAGGCCTAGTGGGAATTAGTCAAACATCTGAAGGGCCAGACATTCCACATCTGTACTGTAGGCAAAACTTTGTTTTCTTCATTCTGAACTTTCAGCAATATTTATATTCACAGGAAAACAATCACAACACAATGAAAGTACAAACTACAAGGTTATCCAGAATCAATTATAGATGTCAACTGCTTAGACTTCAAAGAGTAAACTCAAAAGGATGGTTGGTTTGGGCTCTTTTGTTGATCTTTTTTCCATTAGTATTCAGTATTCCATTATAAAGATTACATGTTATTATCCATAGCAGTTAGCAACGTTTTGGTATCATATTTCTATGTCTTCCTTATCCCTGTGACTTTGATCCTTGATCTTTATATCTGAAAACTTTCTTATGAACTTACACCAACAAATACATTCTAGGCATTCAACTTTTCTACACAGAAATATTTTTTGTGTGTTCAGTAGTGCTTACTCCTAAGAAAGGGCTTTTACAGACTGCCAGAAATAATGCAGCTTGAGGCCACTTTAACTGTCCTGGCTCAGTTCTAAGGAATCATGGGAACTGTAGTTTATTCTGGCATTAGAGCTCTCTGACAGAGAAGGCTCAATGTCTCAGAAAAAAATATAATTCCCATGATTCCCTAGCACAGAGCCAGGACAGTTAAAGTGACCTCAAGCTGCATTATTTCTGGCAGTCTGTAAAGGCTCTAAGTGTATCAAAGGCACTTTAACTGCCATTAATTTATCTGGGAGTCTGGAAACTACTATATTTTTCTGAGCACAGACCTGCACCTGTTATGTTAGGGGTGTGGCACAACATGGTGTAGGTATAAAAAAAGACAAGAACTGCAGTAACTGATTTATGCTATCAATGGCAAAATATTTCATTTGAAAATCTGTAGCAATTCATCCATCCATCCATCCATTCATCCATCCATTCCATTTGTTTCAATGTGGGGGGCTTTTGGAAGGGGGAAAATAATGAACCTCATGAACAAGACAGAGAGGTGATGGGTGCATCCAGACTGATTGAAAAGTCCCAGATTTTATTCTTGTTCTTTCTGTTAAAATAAACTAACATGATGATCTGGTATAAAAAGTCTCTAATCATACCAAGAGCTGACAGAAAAATATTCTGGAATAAACAAAATGCACTTTGATCTCCAAAATAAAATCAGAAAGAACAGAAAGAAAATCTGGGAATTTCTAGTCTTTTTAATCAGTCTAGATGTGTCCAGTGTACCCATTTCTATTTACCCATTGATAATTCACATGTTCTTCATATCAGTCTCAGCTAGAGATGTAAACAAGATTAGCATTGTTTTTATCATACTTGACAAGAAAGTGTGTCTCAACACATTGAGACACCATGTTGAAAACCTGTGTACTAGCTACAAGATTGTGCATGAAACTGGGGGAGGGAAAACATTTTTCTTGTATTTGCTCCTTTTTTTGCACAACACTCAGTGCTGGCGGTGGTGCACAAAATATAATCTTTTTTTGCGGGGGGGGGGGGGGCTCATGAAAATTTTGGGAAAAATAAAAATAAAAAATAGAGAAAGATACAAAAGTTCTCATAATCTTATCCAATGCAGAGAAAAATTTAATAACCTTTTCCTGGTCAAGAATGAAATAAGCAAAGATTTGCATCCATAGTCTTAACCTATAAATTTTAAGCACAATCCTTACTGTTGTCTTTGGTAGAGGAGTTAGTGTTTCTTTAGAAAGTATATTTCCTTTATAATATGGAAATACCACTGATTGCTTTTCTCTCTCCAGAAATATGCAAATAGGGGGATTAATATTTAATTTAAAATAAACAGACTAAAACAAACTTTTACTAGTGTATTGCTTCTGCTTTTGTTAAAATTAGCTGTTTCAGTGCAGCAGTAATAATTTCTCTCTTTTGCTCTCTTAAGGCAACACTTCCATATATATTAGCATTAGCTCTTTCTCACAGTTATATATAAGCTAAAATTCCACATCTACTAATAACAATTATTGTAATATGAATATTACAACCATAATTACATAATAACTTAATTGCATAATTGAAGATAATTAGGGCCTTTGCAGACTGCTAGAAATAGTGCAAATTGAGTCCATTTTAACTGTCCTGACTCAGTGCTAGGAAATCATGGGAATTGTATTTTTTTCTGAGACATTGAGCCTTCTCTGTCAGAGAGCTCTGGTGCCACAATAAACTACAGTTCCCATGATTCCTTTGCACTGAGCCAGGACAGTTAAAGTGGACTCAATTTGCACTATTTCTGGCAGTCTGCAAAGGCCCCAAGTCTTTATGTACTAGAAAGTCATTTGATCCATACTAATGAAGACAATTTAGTATAAAAAGAATAATCATTAAGCAAATTAACAAGCATGTTAAAAATACCATTTTCTAAACATGATAAAATTTCATTCATTCGTTTGTTCGGTTGTTCTTGCAGGGTCAATGCAACTTCATTAAGAAGTGAAACTTTAAAAGTATATGCCTATTTATATTTATTTTCAATTGAATTTGAATGTCTTTGGCCTGTTCTAAAATTCCATCTTAGGAATGAAATGTATCATAAAATATTCTAGATACACATTGTTGGTGAAAGTAACTGGCTTTGTGTGGATTGGTGCAGGTTTTATTGTGTGATATACAAAACAATGCAGTGTTAAGAGATCTGTTGATGTCAAATATATTGCTCAAAATTCAGTTGGTGCTTTACTTACCCAATTACCATTGCTCATATGGTTGCAATTTCTAGGAGACCTTTCAATGCTGATTAGAGTTGTAAAACAGAATTCTGCCAGCATAAGCATTGTAGAAATAGTTGTGTTTTCTAGGAGGCTGGAGAAGTGCTGTATCTAAGGCAGATAAGGCTTCGGCTGATATGACAGCTGCGCCCTTTTCTGGAAGTGATTGATCTTGAGTCCATGGTGCATGCACTGGTAATCTCCCATCTGGATTTCTGTAATGTGCTCTACATGGGGCTACCCTTGTGCTTGGTCCAGAAACTTCAGTTAGTACAAAATATGGCAGCCAGAGTGGTCTCGGGAACATCTAGGAGAGACCACATAACTCCGGTATTAAAATCTCTCCACTGGCTGCCTATTAGTTTTCAGGCCCAGTATAAGGAGTTGGTTATTACCTTTAAAGCCCTAAATGGCTTGGGTCCAACCTATCTTCGGGACCGCCTCCTCCCATACAATCTTCCCCGTGCACTCTGGTCCTCTTGGAGGAATTTGCTTCAGCCACTAAAATCTAGGCTGTCTGAAACCTCCTAGAAGAATGAGCCACAATCGTGGGCCTCTGCAGACAGGGCTAAAGGGCCGGCCTGGAGGCAGAGATGGGATGGGGCAGCCACACACCAGCCACCCCAGCCCCATGCTGATGTCACCCTTTCAGGGGCAGCCAAAGGAAGGATCGGGGCCATGGTGTGCGGTTGCCACAGCCCCAATCTGTGGCTAGCAGGGGTGCCCTAGAGCCACCCATCTGCATAGCCCCCATGTTTCCAGCTATTACTCCTGGGAATGATCCTGTGGCTAGCAGCATGATCCTAAGTATCTGCCACTCTCTTGGAATTTGCATCCTTCATCATCCATGTGCCACATTTTGGAAGAAAGTTGGGACATAAGTGCAGTAAAAAAAATGAAGACATGTATATGTTGTCAAGAGACTTTGAAGGCTCTGCCTGCTAAGTGTATAATGATCAAGGCACTGCTTCTATGTTACTGTGCAGATACTGCACAAATTGTGTTGAGCAACACAGTAAATTAGTCACAGGTCTAACGTTACAAGTGGTGCCCTTAATATAGCTCTGAAGAAATCCCTTTTAAAATGAAAATGACACGGTGTACTGTTGGGCACAATGGTACCTGTTCTGCCTCTGTCAGTGCTGCATGAAGCCATATAATGTGATTTTTTTTTTTTAGGTATGTCTTCTGCCTTCTTTTGTGGCTTTCCACCTTATGACAGATGGAACAACTGCAACTTGAATCCTATTTTGCTCCTCAGAGCCTCCAGGATGCTTCTGAAGGCCACAGACCTTATTTTTGTTTTTTCAAAACAAAACAAAACAAAACAACACCATCACAATAGTGAGGAACCAACCATACAAAACCAGCCAAAATGCAACAGTTGCTTTTCCACACCCACACAAATGGCCAAAAATAGACCCAAAGCAATAGTGCAAATGATGTGATGTCACTTCCAGTTTTGGAAAAATATACCTGCATAGCTTGTGATTGGTATAAATATGAGGCATGCTGCACACCCCGACTCAGCTCTCAAGTTGCTGTCATGCCGCAGGCTTGACCAGATGGCGGGCAGTGTTGCGGCACTCCGATGGCATGGTAAATACATGCCACACACCAAAAGGAGCACCCAAAAGTGCTGCCATGGCAGCAAGGGCAGCTTTTTGCCACTCTAAAAAGAAGCAGCACTTTGCCAGCTCTTTTTAGAGTGGTAAAGCGCCGGATCAGGGCTGCAACACGCAGTTGCTGCGACCCCAATCCAGCGAGCAAGGGGGCAGCTTGCCATTGCTACTTTTGAGTGATCTATATAGCCCCTCAGTTTATTTCATAGAAAAAAAAATCAAGAACCTTGAACTCAAACCTGGAGACATACTAGTAAGCTTTGATGTGGTCTCTTGTTTATCATGGGGACCATAATGGACACCATGGCACTCATCCTACAAAATTTCCCAGAAGATATCACAGCTCTGTTCGAACATTACCTAATCACAAGCTACTTCCATTGGGACAATGGATTCTATGAGCAGAGAATGGGGTAGTCATGGGAAGCCCCCTGAGCCCAGTAATAGCAAAATTTTACATGGAACCCCTTTGAAAAGCAAGCCCTGGAAACAGCACCAAAAAAGCCCACAACATGGTTCCGATATGTGGATGACACTTTCACCATTTGAAGCCTTGGAGAAGATCTGACCATGTTTCTGAACCATCTTAACAACATCCACCCAAACATCCAATTCATGAAGGAAAAAGAAAAGGAAAGAATATTGCCATTCTTGGATGTTCTGGTCATCCGGAAACTGAACCAACATTTGGGCCATACAGTATACAGTAAACCTATACACACGGACAGATATCTACACAAGAACTTCAACCATCACCTAGGACAAAAAAGAAGCACAATAAAAGCACTCTGGGCAAAAAGGATCTGTGAACCCCACTTCCTGGAAGATGAATTGAAGCACCTAAACTGGGCTCTACAGGCTAATAGTTACTCCATCTCAGACATCAGAAGGGCTGCCAGACTCAGAAAAAACCCATAGGAGTGAAGACTGCCACCCAAAGGGAAGGTATTTTTTATCATACATCAAAGGAGTCACTGAAAGAATAGGGAAACTGGTGAGAAACCACAACCTCCAGATGACCTATTGAGCAACCACAAAAATCCAGCAAATGCTTTGCTCAGCGAAGGCTAGGAGAGACCCTCTCCTAGCCACAGGAGTTTACCACATGCCATGCAGCTGTGGGCAAATCTATATATGTGCCACAATGCAGTGTTCAAATGCAGTGAATCAAGGAACACAAGAGGCACTGCAGACTGGGCCAGCCAGAACACATTATAAATCAACCTGGGCATAAAATGCTATTTGAAAATACTGAAATTCTGGATCATGCCAACAACTATCGGGTCAGAATGCACAGGGAGGCCATTGAAATCCACAAACACCTGGACAACTTCAACAGGAATGAAGAAACCCTGAAAGTAAACAAAGTTTGGCTACCAGTCCTGAAAAACACCAAAATCAAGAACCAGCACATGCAAATGAACATCACCCAAAGTCAGGCAATGGATCACTAATTAAATAGATGCAAATGCTCCTTGTATATCCTCCCACCCTGAGGCCTAACCATTTAATAGCAGAACACACACTTTAACATGTAAATCACCTTCTTTCAACCAAGGGTCACACAGAATATATATATATATATATATATATATATATATATATATATATATACACACACACTCACACATATATGCGACCCTTGGTTGAAAGAAGGTGATTTACATGTTTTACATGTATATATACACACCCCACTCACTTCCATGCCAGCTTTCTCTGAAGATGCCAGCCACAGATGCTGGGGAAACATCAGGAATAATCTCTTCCAGAACACAGCCACCTAGCCAAAATAACCCACATATTTTTTGTTGTAGTTATATCTGAGAAGGGCCAGCACTCAGTGATAGAATACATGTCTTGCATGCAGAAGGTTCCAGATCCAACACCAGACACTTCTGGGGAGGGAGAAGTCCAGGGGAAAACCTTGGAGAACTGTTACCAGTTGGGACATACAATACAATGGGCAGATTAGGGATGTGTGTGCCAAAAATATCTTCGTCCATAGATGTCTTCCCTTTCATATAACCCCATCTGGTCCATGCTCTGTCATGTTTTATGTTGCCACATATAGGGGCTATGGGGGAGAGGGACTCTGCACTTTTTTTTGCTCCCTCCCATATAGAAACATTTGTGTACATTTTTAAACTGAATGCATCCACCCTGTTGAAGAAAGAATGGTGAAGCAGTGTTTTGCATGCATTTGAAGTTTGTCCTTTCTTTTAAAAAAGTTTTTTCTCTTTTAAAAAACTAGGGGAAAGGGTTTTGTGGTATTTTGTGGTTGTGGTATTAGGAAGAATACATCCATTAAACGAATTGTCTCAAGCTTGAAAGAGTGTACTTATCCAAAGCACTTAAAATGATGTAAATTAAAACTAATTTGCAATGTTGAAAATGATTTCTGTGGGTGATTTGAAAAACAGCATGCTGGTTTGATACTTGTGTTTTGGCAGTGTGCTTTTGAATATTTCCATTGTACTAAATAGGGTAAATTAAAAGGTATAAAGTCCCTGAACATTATCCTTTTAAGCTGTTTGTTGTTCAAGAGACTGACTTGGAAAGGACTATTAACCTGGTAATTGCAGCTAAAATATTAATTGCTCATTTGTGGAAGTAGTCAATAATACGTCCCCTCTCGAAAGGTTTTAGAGAATTTGGGACATGTAGGAAGAGAAGGGTGTATAATGCAAAAAACAAAACAAAAACCCTATACTGAAATGGTCAGTGTTTGTTGTTCTGGAACAACAGTATTCAAGATGATATCAAACTATACTTTGTTCTCTAATTTTATATGTTTCTTTTTAAAAAGCTTGATAATATAGGAAATATGTTTTGCATTTCTCCCTTATAAATAGAATAAATAACAAAGAGACAAGGCACTGCTCAGTTTTCTAGATCAATTTCCTTTTTCCTTCACATTTCCCACACACCTTTTCAGTTACTGTATTCATTATTGCTGGCTCCAAATTTGGCTCTTATCATGAGAAGTATCACTGAAATATATTAGAATTGAAATGATAGCTACATTGAATAAATGCATTCTAGAGATTCTGAGGCTTGGAATATAAGTAATATGCTACATTCAATTATTTTTATTACTATCACGCTTTTGTGAATGAGTATTTTTTATGTTTAGGAATAGTGAATATTACAGGATTTTTTACTCTTCATCACCAGACTATCTGTATGGACATTATCACATGGGGGCAAATCTGCTGGTTAATCCACACAAA
>CM034701.1:256376486-256391143 GCA_020142125.1 Phrynosoma platyrhinos
TCCACTTTATTTTCGCTTTCTGGCCCACATGTGATAACGTCCTATGTTGAGGAAAATGTAAATCTTTCTCTTCTAACTCTTGAGATGGGATTCTCCAAACATTGTTTTCCCAATCATTGCACATTATATAAGTACAGAGTATCCTATTCACTTTGGGTTGTATTGATTTTTTTAATTTTTATTTTTTAGAAAAGTGACTTTGCAGAAGAAAAAAGGAAGAAAATAAAAATGAGGAAAGGGAGGAAATGAAGGATATAATTATGTGTTAGGTGTAACATAGCATGCATCAAAATGTGAAGCTGACTTCTGTAAAATATATGTAGTTAAAGCAATTAAATTCTCTGATCACGAGAAATTACATCCTTTCATACACAGTCCATTATGGTGTATAGTGAATATTTTTCTTTCCAAGCCTAGAGCATTATGTCTTTCTTAAAAAAAAAAAAACATAGGAGTATGTAGGAAGCAACAATATTAACCACCTATTAATTTCCAAGTCAACAGGAATATAGTTTAACAAATACACAATTTGGCCCTTCTTATTCACAGATTCTGCATCCATGGATTCAACCATCCACGGCTTGAAAACATAGCAATAGCATATACATTTCTATACCACTTATCAGTGAACTCAGCACTTTCTAAGCATTTTACAGTCTGTAAGATAATTGCCCCCAATAAGCTGGATACTTATTTTATTGACTTATAAAAGGATGGAAGACCGAGGGATTGTACAGACTGGCCAAAAGGGCAGCCTGGGGGTGGGCATGGCGATCTCACGCTGGCCACCCTGATGCCTCCATCCCATTGCCCACCCAATCAGATGACAGGCAGCATCAGGGTTCTCTCTTGGCAAAGCGTTCACACATGCTGCACCAAAAGAGCGCCAAAAAGTCACCGCTGCCACCGTGGCAAGGGTGGGTTTTTGCCACTCCAAAAAGGAGCGGCATTTGCCAGCTTTTTTTAGAGTGGCAAACCACTGGATCGGGGCCGCGGTGTGTGGTTGCCATGGCCCCGATCTGGCAAGGACCATCTGTTCAACCCCTTAAAGCAATTAAATTCTCTGATCACGAGCAATTACATCCTTTCATACACAGTCCATTATGGTGGATAGTGAATATTTTTCTTTCCAAGCCTAGAACATTATGTCTTTCTTAAAAAAAACAAAAAAAAAACATAGGAGTATGTAGGAAGCAACCTTGGAGGCCTGTCAGATCGAACTCATAATCTTGTGGCTTCGGTACCAGCATTTAACCACTGTGCCACCAGGGCTCCCTATAGTCAGTTATATAAGGGATGCCATTTTAGTACCCCATTGTATATAATGGGACTTAACCATCCACAGATTTTGATATCCATGAAGGGTGCTGGAACTACACCTCAGTGGATGCCAAGGGCCCACTGTAGTTCTAAAAATTCCAAAAAGCAAACTTTGATTTTGCCATTTTCCATAAGGGACACCACTTTACTACCCCACTCTATTTAATGGGACTTGAGCATCCATGGAGTTTGGTATCCACACAGGGTCCTGGAACCAAACCACTTGGTAGCAGTCAATACCAAGGGCCCACTGTATCACTAAAGTGACTTCCCATGAAGTGAATAGCTCTTCAGCCTTTGCAGGCAAGGCTTTTAATATTTGTTGATCTCCTCTGTCTAATGTACAGAAGTGCACACAAAGTGAAAAGCCTTTTTGATGTGGAGTGGTGATATCTAGCATAAAGGATTGAAATAGGATGGAGGAGTACTTTGAAAATTAGGGAACCTGCACTGTAATTTGGCTTTTTAACTCCAAATTCAGCAGTACAAATGAGTCCTCCTTTCTTTCTTTGTTACAAAAATATTCTTAACTGAATCCTGTTGATATACAACAACAGCATAATTATGCTGCCACAGGTAGGAGTGTCAGGAGAAGAAGGGCTGCGGGTGTTGCAGTCATAGAGAAAATCAAGCCTATTGTCAGATTTTGTTCGTCTTTTCTTGTCATCATTAAACCATGCTAAAAAGATACTATAACTAGTGTAGAGCACCACCTTATTCTGGTCTGGCCAATACGCTTACACATTTAGAGACAGAATGGCTCAAGGAGATTGTAAAAGGGCTGTTGCTGTTGTGTGCCTTCAAATCATTTCCAACTTAGGGTGATCCTAAGACAAACCTTTCACAGAGTTTTTGGAGGTGGCAAGATTTGTTCAGAGGGCATTTGCACTTGCCTTCCTCTGAGGCTGAGAGAATGTGGCTTGCCCAAGGCCACCCAGTGGGTTTCCTAGGCTATGGATTTGAACACTGGTTTCCTGGAGTCCTAGTCCAATACCCAAATATAAAGCAAAAATTATTAGGAAAAAACCTTTAGTTTTCTATCAGTTTCCTGATGTTTGGGGAGCTAAAGCAAATGACTTAAAAAGAAAAGAAAAGAACTACTTTTGGATATTTGGATACCCACTCTGCAATATCACACTTTAATTTCTTCTTTGATTTAAAGTGAAGATTTTTATATTTCCAATACAATTAATTTTAAAGATATATACACTGTACTAAGTAAAATTTACTTGCAGTGTAATGAAAATTAAACACACTACGCAATACCTAACTGGCTCAAGCACACATTTTTGTTCACTCTGCAAAATGTTAAGAATGTCTTATTGTTGACACTTGTATTAACAAAACTTTCATAGAACAATGCTTTGTTGAATAAAATAAAGAATTATAGAAATGCATTAGCTGAGCAAAGATGCTATAAACAGTATTTCTTTTAGCAGAAAGTTAATGGGCAAATAAAGATTCATTTTGACATCTGAAAATGAATGCACAGCAATCTTTCATTATAATTTTTTTTAAAAAAAATCTTATTCGTATATACATCTTCAATTACTTACTCTCGAATGTTTTCCATTAATAGAACGTCCTGTATAAACTAACTTAAATGGGAAAGGAAACATTTTTTAATAGGCAAAAGATAACAAGAATGTTGTTCCCAATAGGTGTGTTATGATTCTCATCGTCTAACAGTCTCTTTTGGGGGCCAAATCAATCTGCTAGTTTTAATCATTAAAGTCCAGTCATCTTGGGAGTAGGTTATAGAAAAGAATATCTTCCTTTATATAACCGACTATGGGCCGATGCAGATGGCTCATTTGGGGTGGCAGAGAACCAGCTTGGGAAGTGGCAGATCGGAGCCGCGGCAACCCCACGCCACAGCCCTGATCCTCTCTTTTGCCATCCCTAAAAGAGCGGCAAAATGGTGGTCCTTTTAGGGGTGGCAAAAGGCCAACCTAAGAACCAGCACCGCTGCTCTTCCATGCCCTTTCAGCACAGCGTGTCTGCATGCTGTGCCGGAAGGGCATCCTGATGCCGCGTGCTGTGCGTATGGCCGTATGGCATCAGGATGGCATCAGAGTGGAGTTGGGGCAGCCAGTGTGCGGCTACCCTGACCCAGCTCTACCTCCAGGCTGGCCCTTTGGGCCAGTCTGCAACAGCCCTATATCCATGGGCTAGCCATCTGTGGACAAAAACCAGAGAGTGTTCAGGGAGGAAGTCGTGTGCGTGCGTGCGCACACAAACACACACAAGCCCAGAAAGATTGGCAGAGGAAGGGGGAGATAGGAGAGGAGCAGCCTTGGTGGGAATGCAGCAAATTCGCAGGGATGAGAAGGAGTAGGGGAATTGGAGTAGGCAGGCAGATCAAGGGTGAAGGGGAGCACGATCTCAGAACACAGAGAATTTGTTTGGGGATTCCTTAGACTACAGGGTAAATGGGGAGTGATGGTGATTTTTGTTGCACACCTTGGCCCTTCTATCAAGCAAGACTAGAATACCAGCCCAAAACCCCAGAATGCCATACACCTTTACTATTTATTTAACTATTTATTTATTTATTTATTTATTTATTTATTTATTTATTTATTGTTGTTGTTGTTGTCAATGTATTAATATATTAATTTGTTAACTTCTTGTTATTAACTGAGTTAACTGAGAATACATCTTCTTGTATAACTGAGTTAAATGTATGTTTTATTGTATATTGTATAAAACTGTATATTTTATTGTATATTACATTTGAATGTTGTAGTGAGCAGAACCTGGATTAATAAACGATAGATAGGTAAGCATAGATGGATGGATAGATAGATAGATAGATAGATAGATAGATAGATAGATAGATAGATAGACAGACAGACAGATAGAGAATAAGAGAGAGAAAAGAATCCCTTAAAATTCTGATTAACTACTCTGTGACAATTAATGCTACAATACAGCATTTCCTAATGAAAACAAGTCTCATCTGTTGCCAAGGCAAGGGACATCAATGAAATTTATAAGTCCAAAATTGGGCTCCTTTCAGTGGCAGCTGGAGACTCCCACATCAGCAGGGTAGCAAATCTATTCCAGGTTTTGACCTATGCTTTAAAAGAACTATCCAAAGTACAGAAACCGTTCCTAAAAGCTCCTTCAATGGCTCTTTGATACTCAAAGCCTGGAATGGATTCACTGCTCTGCTACAACAGGAGCCACCAGCCACCAGTGGCTCACTTACAGTGGATATTGGGAGCATCTGCCATCTCAAAGAAGTCTTCCTCATGGTCGATCTCAGAGTGTTTACTAAGCGAATGCTTGTGGGCAAAGCAGAGCACTTCCTGGAGAATGTCCATCTTCCTCAAAATCTTGCACAGGCTGTGGATCCTCATGGCTTTTTCATGCCTCATGATGGCTTTCCTGAGGTGAGCTTTTCCTGCAGAAACATATTACTTTTTATGGAACAATTCTGAAGAACTGAAAGAATACTACCTTGCTATTTGTTTCCCAGCTCAGAAAGCAGTTGCTCAATGCACAGGAAGCACTGTTAAGAAGTGTGCCCAGAAGAGAGGGCCAAAATTGTTTATTTTAAGTGTGTTTTAAACTGTCAACTGCTTAATAGTATTTTAAGGGGTGGGTGGGATTGTGGAATATAGAATGTATATTTTAATGTTGTAAGCCGCCTCAGTTGTGTTCACGTTCATCAATAGGTTCGAATAAAAAAAGAGTGGCATCACAGAGGCGACCGTGCCATAGGGAACCAAATCCAATCGACAGCACATTCACACTTGCGCTGAATTGGTTCATTTAAAAAGATATGGGGAATGCTGCAGATTTAGAAGAAGTAGATTAACTGGGTTTAGTGCTGCACCCCCCTGGCAAACCACGCCAGTGAGCAAAGACCCTTTAAACTGGTTTACACCAGTTTGAAAACCAGTTTATTATGTAGTGTGAATGAGGCAAATCAATTAAAACTGAGTGCCCACACTCCACCCCCAAAGTGACCTGGAAAGGTCTCACTCCACAGACCCATCAGCTGCTGGAGGTCATGCTGCAGATTCTTATCATAGCTCACCAGGGACAAGTGAATGTGCTTCCTTGAATAAAGGTGGCCTATCACATGCAATGCCATTTTGGTAAATGTAAGCACCAACAGCTTGAATAATGCACTTAGGAATGTCCCTATTGATCTGTCTCCATGCCCTGTTTACCCTCCCAGGGTAGACAGCACCCCTCCACAGATGCTGTTCCAGCATCTTTATACAAACTAGGATAAGTCCTGGTATTGCCACTTTGATATATACTAAATTGCCCCAAATAGTCTGACTGAGAACTAAACCTGAAATATAAACGAACTCGTTCTCATCAAGATACAGAAGCAAAAGGTGGGGAGGGCTGATTCAGCTGATAAATGCTGAAGAATAGGAACCATTGGGCGGGATAAAAATAAATTTTATTATTATTATTATTATTATTATTATTATTATTATTATTATTATTACACAGATGATCCCCTCCCCCTACTTCCAAACTGAGAAACAGAAGAGCAAAGACCCAAAGTGAGATGAGACTCAAAGCCAATGGTGAAGTATATTTCTGGGCCCAGAAGATAAGGAAGTGTCCCAGGAAAACATTCCAGACCTAGGCAGGCTTCAGTCCCCAACCTGCGTAAAAAAGAGGGAGAAGTAAGTGACAGACATAATTTTCCTAAACTCAACAGCCCACCATCTGTCAGTGTGCTGAATGTCAGTAGGAGCAGCAGAAGAGGCAGCTCCTATGCAAAAATAGTGAAGACCATACAGTGCAGGATCCAGGCCTGGAAGGAGTGGTGACTTACAAAGAACCACCCAGGACTGGTAACATGTTAAAGAAGACTTATCAGCATGAATGAATAACAGCCCAGTACTCTCACAGCACAGCAACCTGGGGAAACACCTTTACTGAGCCTAATTAGTTACCTCTTGTCAAGTTGGTCCATCTTAGACCTACATAACATGTCAGACATCCCAGCTTCTGCAAAGCAGATATTCTGCAGGGATGTTACCTTGCTCAATTCATTCTGTTGAGAAGCAATGAGGAACTCACTCAGGAGCAGGACAGCAAAAAATGCCAGCAAGGCAGCTGCAGAGAAAAGAAGCATTCCAGACTGTGAAAAAAAGCCCACTTGGAACTGTAAGATAACATTTTGGAAGACATCATGTGTAAATGGCCTCTGGAGAATCAGGAGGGTGAGGGCGCAAGCGTGCCAAGCCTTCCAACATTTTACATATCCAGAGGTCCAACATGATGTCAGGCAAGCCTTATAATTTGGCCTTAAGTACAAGCACTGCAAAAGCATCTGAAATGTTTCCCATTGTCAAACCCTTGTCTTTCAAATAAATGATGAAATGTAGCAAGTGCTACAAAGGAACTGGCCAGGACTAGGGCAGCCAAGTACCTGCTCTCAAAGCACAAAACTCTCGGAGAGACCTGTTGTAACAGTCTAGTGAAGAAGGCCAATGAAGCACCTGCCATTTGATCAATGTCTAGTCTCCAAGGTTGCACAGTGCCTCTGGAACAACATCCTGCTTGTTCTTGGCTTCTGGTGCCACAGGTCTGAAGCAATCCAACTGAGAACAAGAAAGTATTTCTACAGTGGAATTGTCAACACTGGCAAGGTAACATGCCTTGAAGATGAAGTTGAATCTAAAGCACTTGAGAACAAAACTCCTCAGGCCTTCATCACCTGTGGAGGTAGGGAAGTTTGGGAATTAACCACTTGTACAGTAGCCTGGTTGTCACACCAGAAGTAGACAGTGGCATCTCATAGGCAGGTAGGCCAGATGTGCACTACATCAAAATGACCAGCAAACATTGCAGATGTGCTAATGTTCAAGACAGGGAGCAGCCTCTCTCCCAATGAATCAGAGTAGTTGTGAAGTAATTGTTTCTGTTGGATGTAGACAGTCAACCCCAACAAAATTATTTTACATGCTTAAATAAGTCTTCTATGTGGAGAGCTCTAAGATTTAGAATCTGTTCCCCAAGCATTGTGGGATAGACTGAGGAGCCAAACTGAGAAATCACTACTCCCTCTGCCAAATGATTATTATGACAACTATCCATATTGATCATTTTTGTGTCTCTTCTTGCTTCCATCTTTTTCAACACTTGCAATTTTATTTGCATTGTTAAGATCATTGAATTACACTCTGCTTCAAAGACTGAAAGGTGGGCTAGAAAGGACTAAAAAGCATGCAAGTGCTGTCATCCCTCATATAGACAGATGATTGATATACTGATTGATTGAGATATGGTTTTGCTAATTATCTAGATTCTCAAGCACTCCAGTACTTTGGCATAAGTAAGAAATAGAATGGAAGGAATTGTTGAGGGGCATGAAGGAAACAGTCCAATCAAAATGTTTTAGTATTCCCTTCCATAGGAACTGATCCTGTCTGGATGTTATATGTTGCTAATATACATCATCTTCCAAAGGACAATAGAACTGTAGAAACAAGATTAGCACTAGCTATAACACTATAACATTAGACTATCTGGTTTCCACATTGGGCACAATTCACGTGCAAGGGTAATTATCTTTAAAAAAAATTTCCTTCATTTAAATAGGTTCTGTGTACAAATTATGATCCTACACAAGAGTGTCCATTCTCCCATCTCAGATTATATCTCTCTGAATATCTTATCCTATTATTAAAATATTTTCAACCTGTTTCTGAGAAAATAGACCAAATCTACAAAAACTTATGTTACAACTTTTTTCACACAGTCTCAAAGATACTAGAAGATCCATTTGCATCCTTATATTTTTGACTAATACATCCATATCTTTGAATTTTCAACATGTGTTATTTTTCTACCTACCATTATACAATATTCATGATAATCTCTACAAAATATTTGGTGCCAAATCCTGAGCATGGTTTACTCAGAGGTAAATCCCATTAATTCAATAGGACTTTATTCCAGGTAAGTGTTTTAGGGATCATAGGTCTAAATCATGTCAATTTACTCTATGGGGACATTTTCCTCCCCTAGTCATTAATTCATCATGATAATAGATTTTGACAGAAAAATGTTTTCAGGATGTATTGAAGCAACTTGAAATCGGTCCCAAAAACCATTGTACCAGTTTTTTAAATTACTGAATCCCTTCTGAAGCCACAGCAAGAGAGATTGTGTGTGAGGGAGGGAGAAGGTAATTGCAGACCATGACACATTGCACCAGCAGCCATTTAAATAATGATATCTTTTCCCTTTCTCTCCTTGCCCCCTCCTTATTTATGACAAAATAGAACTTAACAATGTAATTCTTTAAATTAATTTATTATTCATGAATTGGGATGCATATATTGGCAGCTGAGTGACTGTCAAAATCCGTGCTCTCTCTCGCTCTCAGATTATTTCATCACCACATCTTTGGCAGCAGCTGAGTCTTTTTCTTCATGAATAATTAAGATAGGTGTTCTTCTATGTAAAAATAAGCTCAGCACATTTTCAGTACATCCTGTGAGCCCTGCGGTAATGGTATTAGCATTTATGAAAAGAAGTCAGGCAGACTCTGTGTCCGTCTGATATATTCTTGACACAGGGCAATTTTTTTTAAAAAAAAATCTGCCAGGGAAAAGGTATATGGTTGTACCATTTTGCTTCCCTTCCTCTCATGGAAGGGTGTCCATGGTATCCAAGGGGTTGCAGTGGGAGAAGATAAATCAAGTGGGTGGCAGAGGATCATCCTTATGCCATAGGCACCTGCTTGCTAAACAAGGGGAATTTACCGAGTATTCCCATTTAGTGTGTTGCACTTCATAGAACAGTCAAGAGCTGAACTGATTTATTTTGCTTCCTCATTACCTTGGGTTTCTGACAGGCTAGTAGAAGTGGAAGGAACATGTCTGGGATTCCCTATTCTCATTCAGGGAGGAAAACTTTTTTCTCTGAATGCAAATTATTCATGCACACACACAGCCTACTCATTTAGCTGTATTTTTGATGCATTTGTTTCTCTGGAAAACCATACACTTGGTTTCATAGTAATCCAGCCAGTATGCAATGAATGTTGTGAACTGTAGATTTATTCTCTCTGCCTTGCAGATCACAGCATGGATCATCAGGAATGTTGGGACTATGCCTACTCCAAAATAATGTAATGCTGCCAACAAACATATTAAACAGGATTCTGTCATCCTTATTCAGGGAAAAACAATTTCTCTTTTATGTATGTGTGGACACCTTCTGCTAGGATGCCATTTATAAATCATTATAAAAGTACTATGGAAGTTCCACCTCTAGTCTTTATCCTGAATTTACTTCCATTTTGGTTTTTTCACTGGAAATGACCAAATAAATAAATACATTTAACCTTACTCATGCTTCAGGTACACCAATCCAAATGGAAGTAATTTAGGTATGATGACTACTTTATCATTTTTTTCCGTGGGTAATAAGCATGACAAATCTGGATCTAATCTATATACTTAAAATGTCTATGCTCTTTTTAAGAGTTTAAGCTCACTGATAGCAAATAATTAGTTTTTAACTTTGATGTCTACAAATTCTGGATAGCAGCTTTCCATTTTCATACTGCTGGATGATTAGATGATTTTATATATCAGTCTTTAATCAAGGAGAAAGATGTTTGTAGCATAAGCTTTTGCAGAGCTGAACTATTATTTATTTCTATTATATTATATCAAGACTTTCTTCCAATATAGGAACTCAAGGCAGCATACTGCAAATTTAAAACAATACAAACTTGCTAAAATGCATAAATATAAAAATTTAAAAACAATTAAACAATTTTAAAAGTTAAAACAATTGTGCATTAAAATTTAAAATGTATTAAAAACTCTAAACAAACTTTAAAATCTGAATTACCTAGCATTTAAAGCCCAACCTACGTCAGTTTGGAAAACATGTGCCTGATGGCACAAGAATGTTTTTATCTGCCATTGAAAGGAAAGTAGGAATGGGGCCATCTGTTGGGGATGCTTTGACTGAGAGTTCCTGCAAAGCAGGGGGTTGGACTGGATGGCCCTTGTGGTCTCTTCCAACCCTATGAGTCTATGGACGTTATCACATGGGGTCTAAAGCAGCCCCATCCCTTCGCCATCGCTGCATCATTCCAGTTCCTTTGCCTCCGTGATCAGACGACATCGCGGCAAACCCCGCCCATCCCTGCATCATCCTTGCACCATTGCTGCATCATTCCGGTTCCTTTGCCTCCATGATCAGACGACGTCGCGGCAAGCCCCGCCCATCCCTGCATCATCCCTGCGCCATCGCTGCATCATTCTGGATCCTTTGCCCCGTGATCAGACAACGTCGCGGCAAACCCCGCCCATCCCTGCATCATCCTTGCGCCATCGCTGCATCATTCCAGCTCTTTTGAATTCCTCTTTCAAAGAGGAATTACAGCTGCGCGACCAGAATCATTCCGGTATGGCTCTGGATTGATTCCTTGCCGCTTTTCTTGCCGCTGGTGTGATAACGTCCAATGATTCTCTAGAAAGTGAGTTCTAGAACCTGGAAGCAGCCACTAACGTCCCCTCCCTTGTTCCCACTGAATGTGCCTGAGAAGATTGGTGAGACAGTGGGAAAGGCCTCTTCAGAAAATCTCAACACTCTAGTGGGCTCATAAAGGGTGATATGGTCCTTCAGATAGCCTTGACCCAAGCCATATAAGGCTTTAAAAGTCAAAAACAGCACTTTGAATTGTGCCCGGAAACAGACTGACAGACAATGGAGCTGTTACAATAAGGGCGTTGTATGCCCTCTGCAGCCAGTTCCAGTTAATAAAGAGCTGCTGCTCTTTGGGCAAACTGAAGTTTCTGAACACTTTTCAAAGGCATCACCACACAGAGCATGTTACAATAATCCAAAAAGGCTGCAACTGTTGTACCCCGCCCCGATTGTCACGCAGAGGGGTGGGCTATAAATAAAAATTATTATTATTATTATTATTATTATTATTATTATTATTATTATTATTATTATTATGATGTAACAAAGGCATTTACCACCATGGCCAGATATGAATTCTCCAGGAATGGGCACAGTTTGTGCACTACCTTTAATAGTGCAAAAGCATTTCTGGTCACTGGTTTCATGTAGATCTTATAATGCATAGGAAAGAAAACTGAACCCTGAGGGATCCCACAGCCCAGTGGCCAAGGAGTCAAACAGAAATCTGCCACCACCATCTTCTGAGGGTGCCCCTCCAAGAAAGAATGAACAGTATCACCAAGCCCCATCCCAGAGAGGAGACCCAGAAGTATACCATGGTTGATGGTATTGAAAACCGCTGAGAGGTCCAGTAGAACCAACAGGGACATACTGTCAGAGACAGCCAGGTCGAGGACATGGAGGACTCTGAGGAGGAGGATGCAGAGCCAGGTCCTAGTTTGGTGTTACCAGTTCCCATGGACTTAGCTGAACCTGGACCTAGCTCTGTGGGAGCCACTGAGGCACAGCCCCTGCCTCAGCAACCTAGCCTCCCCCCCAGCAGAAAGCCTCCCCCCATCAGAGGTTTCAGGTCTGGAAGAGGCAGAGGAGCAAGAGACTGTAGTACCAACCTTTGTTCAGAGGAGGACAGATAGGGAGGGGCTGCGGCGTTCTTGAAGGTTAGCAGAGAAACACGCAGATAAGTCCAAACAGCAGTGAGGGAGGAGCTGGGGGCTATATAAGCAGCTGAGGAAAGCCAAGTGCCTCGTTAGAACTTATCTTGGGATTCCCAGCGAAAGCTTTTGACTCTTGACTCTCGGCTTGACTCTGGACTGCTTTGGAGATTGTGACCTTCGGAATGGCTTTGGACTACCTGCATGTGATAATCCTGGACCTCGGACTGCTCTCTTTGACTTGCCTTTTGAACTCTGGACTCACTGTTTGGCTGCTTGAAGCAATCACTGGTACAACTTGCATCTGTGTTTGTGTGCTTGAGATGGACATTGTTCTTATCAGCCACGCTGTTGGCAGCTTTCCTGGACACATACTCATGCTGTGCAGTTCCCTGTGTAGGCCATCCACCAAGGTGCTCAAAGCATTTTCTATCCCACAACCAGGTCTGAAAATAGAATGACACTGATCTAGATAATCCATTTTATCGAAGAACCTCTGGAGTTGAGAAGTGACCACATGCTCTACTACCTTGCCCAAAAATGGAAGATTTAAGACTGGCCTGTAGTTATCTAGTATAGTAAGTATTGGGGTATGCAGACAGGTAGAATCTAGCATACACACATGCAGAGTTGAAGCACATAAGTAGAAACACCCAGAAGATGGTCTTCTGTGAAGAATCTTGCTCCAGACGGCATAGGAAAAATCCTCCCACATGCTGCTTTCAGCTTGCTGAAATGAATAGCTGGACAGCGAGGCTTCACTCAGCGACAGCTTTAATCTTTGTTGCATATATTTACAAAGATACACAGAGTATTAGATGTCCATCTTGAATACAGACTAACAAAGTGCTTTGCCAACCACCAACCACAACTAACCAACAATGGAGATTCTGACTCTCTCCCATATATAGGTGGTCCTCTTGGTAACATGTGACAGTCATGCACTAATGAAACCTTGCTGGTTTCATTCCCAGTGCCTGTTGCATCAGACCTCCCATGATGCATACCTGGCTAGTCTCATCCACTGTGCATATTGCATCAGGTCTCCCATGATGCACAGCTCACCAAATGCTGACTCATGCACTTTCCATTTGAACTGTAGTAACCCTGTTACTATTGCTCCAGTTCCTTTCAGTGGCCACATCCATGCCATTTTCCAGATCAGGGTGCCACATGGTCTTGACAGTAAGATCCAGGGAAAGTTTTTTCTACAAAAAGGTCTTGCCACAGCCTCCTTCAGGTTTGTTGGAATCATGCCTTGCTATAAAGAGGTATTAATCACTTCCCTTATCCATGCAGCCAGTCCTCCTCTGGCCTGTTTAATTAGCCAGGAAGGGCAAGGGTTCAGAACACATGCGGTGGCTCTCATTTCTCATGCTCTAGGTACATTCTCCTCTGGACGAGATCGTAACAGATCCTTGACCACCTGAAACAACTCAGCTGAATGTTTCTGTGTGGTTGCAATAGTTTTAGCCAGAAAAGATTTTTTTTGCTGCCTTTATTGCCCCACTGTAAAATGAACTTGAACTTGGGGAATTTCTAATTAGCTCAAATAGTGAGCAGGAGGCAAACCGAATTTATACAGAGGGAGCTAAGGGCATAGATTCACAGAAACAAGGTTTCTTCAACTTGATTTATACATTTATTAAGGGATCAGGCATACAAAGACAAACATTCACTCATGCATTCTCACAAGAACTCAGGAATAAAGCAACTTAGCACAGAATAGACACAAGGCTTTCTAATGGTGATATTACCTGTCCAGGATGCTCCTGGTAGACTCATGTGGAGTTGGATTTGACCAGATGAAGGGACAGGAACATGGAACAAGTGGGAGCTGGACCAGAATTCAAAGAGATGTAGAGTCACTAGGAATTATAACCAGACACACCTACCCAGAATTTTGGGAGTCCTTTTATAGGCTGAAAATAGCCTGGGGAGAAGGTTGATTGCTGTATATCAAAGAGGCCAAATTAACACTGTAAAAGTTTCCTTGAAGTAGATGGCTTCCAGAGGTGGTTAATGGGTCTTATCTATCTTATGGCAAACTCATGTGTGCCATAAATCCTCTACCTTCCTTGTCCCCTGAGGTGTGAATCTTTCTGTTTGCAACTCCTGAAACTTGTTGTTTGATCTGCTAATGAATGCAGGGGTCCATGTAACCAAGCATATACACACAGAGAGCATGGAAAATGCTTGACTTCTCATAACACCACCATAAGCCTTCACTTGAATTTTAGCCTGTTTTCAGTCAGATTCACTCTGAGTTTTCTGCCACTTTGTTCTAGTCTCTGTCTTGTTTGTTTCATTGCTGCCAGCTCCTTAGAAAACCAATAGGCTGATTAACTCCACTCTGTGAGATGGGATGCTTAGAAATGATCATGACTACTGCCTTGGTCATTTCTCCATTCCAGATATCAACCAGGACTTTGACAGGATCACATGCTAAGACAGCAGGAAACTCCCCAAGAGCCATCAATAAGCCATCCAGATTCATAAGCCTTCTAGGGTGGCCATCTTAATGGTTCCCCCATTCTCGCAGAGGTTCTGACTTCCAGCAAATCTAAACCTGACCAGGAAGTGATCTATCCATGACAATGGAACAATAGAAAATTCCTCCATTCCCAAATCACCATCATCCCCCCTCCTCCGTACAGAACACAATGTCTAGAGCAGGGGTCGGCAACCTACGGCCCGCGAGCCGGATCCGGCCCAGAGAGGCCTTGTTACCGGCCCCGTTTTGTTTCT
>CM034701.1:256436749-256452529 GCA_020142125.1 Phrynosoma platyrhinos
CAAGGCCTCCTGCTGTAGCCGATGGTCAGGGCTTGGGAGGCTTTGAAGAATTAAACCTTTTAAAAAGAATTAAACCTTTTAGCAACACAAAAAGAAACTCCTTTGAGATTCAGATTGTTTCTGTCCTGTGAAGCTACACTTTCCCTTCTTTTACCTAAACAGCATCTAAAAGTATTCCAAATGCAACAACACAGAGACTTCTTGAGAAATTCAATATTCTGTGGAAAAGAGAGGGATCAAGTGCACAAAGAGGCAGGGAGGGATGGAAAAGTAAAGGAGAGGGTGGCAGCAATGAGAGCCAGGGCTGTGTGCCTCAAGGTGCTCTATCTTATGAGTTGCTTGGATGGGTCTATGCTGAGCTGTCCCAGCCTGTTTTGCTGCCCAGGTGCTTCTACACAGAGCAGGATGCTTGCAAAAGTGTCTACAGTACAATACTGTGATCTCACATAGATATATTAGAAGGGTGTTTTGCTTTCCCAGAGCTGAGATGGATCCTGGTCAATGGTTAAGTCTGAGCTGCCCCTCAATTAACTCTGCTACAGCTTAAAATTATGTATAAAACCATTTAATGCTTTCTACCTGATGAATCTTGCACCTTGACCCAGTTTCTAATAATAGATGCATTGTGCTCAAGGTTTATATTAATTCCCTCACTCTTTCATATTGAATAGGCAGTCAGTTCGTCATCTCAGTATGATTTATTTTTTATATTAATGGGATAACAAGTCTGATTAATCTACATACTTTTTCATGTTTCAATGTAAAGAGATAAAAAGCGAAATATCCCTCTTCTTTACAGGGTATAATACAGTTCGGTGGTCCCTGGAAATGCCCCATTGGTCATAGGACAGAAGTCCAACTTTATAGAAGAAGAGTTGGTCTAACCCCCCAACAAAGACCTTTCTTTAGCCTTTCCTCTTGAATATTAGAGTTCTGGCACCAGGGAGTGGGAGAAGTGGGAGAAAGAGGGTGGAAGGGGGAGGCTTTGGATCCACAGCATTGAAAGCTCTCTTAGCCCTCTGCCACAACATGGGAAAAGATTTTCTCCAGCACAAGATCTAAACTTTTCCATCCCATTACTTGAAAGGAGAAAGAAATATTTGAAGAAAAATCAGTATGGAAGTCACTCTTCCTTCCCTTCTACCCTGCCAGCAAGATTCCAGCAGGGCTTTGGAAATGTCAGAGCACTTTAATTAGCCACATAATTACTTTGGGAGGGGTTTTAAGATACTAAAATCCAACACAGACCCTTTTAGAAGTAAATATACATGTGTTTTTGGCCACCCCAAAATACATTATAGTAGTTGCAGAATTCCAAGTTCTGCATCCCATCCTATTGGTAGACATTCAACTTCAGTTATTCTGGGACAGAACTGAAAAACTAGGTGATTCCAAATTGCAGCTTCTGTCCTTTCCTTGTGGTCCCTTTCAACTCTATGGGTCTATGTTGTGTGTTCCTGCATGGAAGGTAGTCAGATTGTGGTCTTTTCCAATTTTATGACTCTATGATCATCCCCAGCAAGCAAGACCAATGTCCAGGGTGAAAACTATGATCCAGGAATATGTAGAAGAGCCTAAGATTCTATGCTACCTCTAGGAAAATATTGTCGCCCCTCTGTCCTCGCGGTCTTCAAGTCTGCGGTTTTACATGTTCATGGAGGGGCAAACTCTGTTTAAATCAATGAGGTGTGGCCCTGCACATTCCCGTGAATGGCCTATCAGGCTTGAATATTTATGAATCTCTGGGAGGGGGGGTCTGGAATGGATCCCCCACAAAAATGGAGGGCCAACTGTAGAATTCTAGAGCAGAGAATTCTCATCTCCCTTTAAAACCATCTCTCTCTTCTGGCCACCCCCTGGCATGGCCAAGTAGTGAGCAATGTTAGCTAGCCAACAAACATATGGTTATGCCCGAATAGCCAGATGCTCATCTTCTAACATTTCCAAAGGGACCATAGGAGGCCCTGGAGGTTGCTTTCCTCACTATCTATCTGCTATACAGGCATAGTCAGGCACTTCTTAATTGTCTCCTGCTCTCCATTGGGCACAGCAAATCAATATTGGAGAGGGGAATAGCATGAGGAAGGCAGTGAACTCCTCCTTCTGCAATGACATCCCCCCCCATCTTGGAATGCTGTTGAATAGTGCTGGAATATAGAGGCTGAGAGACTATAGTTGACTCTCTGGGGCACACCTGCAGAACCAGTGGTCCACCAGAAGTTATGGGACTGTCATCAGGCTTTCTCAGTTAGGATAATTTTAAGGAACCATGGGCCTTGATGTTTATCAATATTTGGAGAGCCTCTGCTTCAGGGCTTGGTAACTCTTCATCACTTGTCTTGAGAAATAATTGTGTTCCTCTGGAAGATCAGCATGCAAAGGAATCTTGTAGTACCTTTGAGATCAGTGGCATCACTAGGGGGGTGCAGGGGTGTGTGGACTGCAGCAGATGACATTCTAAGGGTGGGTGACACTACTTCTCCTCAAACATCTGCCTTTTGGTCAGAAATGGACAGTTGCATTTGCCTGTTTCTCATTCAAATGCTGAAGAGATGGGGTTAGTGGGATAAGGCTCAGAGGAAAGAGAAAGGAGAGGTCCCAGGTTTGTTTCTTTTTTAAAATAAAGTTTACTATTATGTGTATGACACTGTAATTTAAAGGTATAATTTTGATTGTGTTAGTTGCTTATGTCACAACTGTTACCATGACATTCAGTGATATGCAGGAATTATGATTTATGAGTAACATTAATATATAAAACATGACTGAAGATTCTGTATGGTGTGGGATAAAAGGAGGTCAGTGGGGTGGGTGACACCATGAGCTACTGCATCGAGTGACACCAATCCTAGTGATGCCACTCTTTAACTGTGAGAAAGTTGTAACATGAGCTTTCTTATGCTTGCATCTGAGGACATAGACCAAGGGGCTAAACAGATGGCCCCTAAGGGGTGGCATCCTGATGCCCCTTTCGTTGCTGGATCGGGGCCATGGCAACTGCATGCCGCAGCCTCAATCCCTCAAGGAAAGGGGCATCAAAACGCTGCCCCTTAGGAGCCATTTGTTTAGCCCACAACACAAATGCTGCTCTTTTTTAGAGTGGCAAAAAGCCACCCTTTTTGTGGCGGTGGTTTTCCCATGCTCTTTCGGTGCAACATGTCTGAACGCTGTGCCAAGGGAGTGACCTGACACAGCCTGCCATGTGATGAGGTGCATGGTATGACGGTGGCATTGGGGCGGAGTCAGGGTGGCTGGCGTGTGATCACCATGCCCCTATTCCACCCCGGGCCAGCCCTTTTGGCTAGTCTGTACAGGCCCAAGTCTATAGAAGCTTATGCTATAACTTCTTTCACACAGTTAGTGTCAAAGGTGCTTCAAGATCCCTTTCCATCTTGAAATGGTCCATGAAAACAAATGAAACCAGACATGTCACATGGAGTGGCTTAATGTGCTGCTGACAATGCCACCTTTAGTAATTAATGTTTCTTTAACAGAGTCCATGTACACCCTTAGATCTTCTGGATCTGGGTTTTATTATTACTACTACTACTACTACTACTACTGTTTCCTCTTGGAGCTCATCTCCTCCCCATCCCATCCCAACACCCTGAGTTCAAGATGTCGGCTGTGTTTCTAAGGAGAAATGTCCAGAGAGCACTCTTTCAATGCACAAAAGGAAATTTGAAAAGAAAGTAGCAAATTAACTGAGGAATAACTGTTAGCACACGTCCAGGAAATCAATTATTTAAGAAGGAGCTGTCACAAGTGTTGAGGGGAAATGAGAGTATCAGTTTAGATTGCACAGCTGTAAGGTTATTTCTTTTTAGTCCCAGGAGATTTGAGCATTTCCTGTGCCCACATAGCACTAAGATAACTGACTGGAAAACATACACTTCCCTTAATGAGCAAACTGCATTTCATTTAAAAAAGGCAACCTTAATGGCATCTTTAATTATACATTACATAAATTCTCTTTATGCCCTGTCAACAGGATTCCTCTGTGTGACAGAGAAGAGGGAATATGTGGAAAATATCCACATCACACTAGGAATTCTTTAGGGATTTGCAGTGGAGGATGTCAACATTTTTTGGGGGGGGGGGTTAGGAAATCATTTTAAAGGCAATGCCGAGCTTGATTACTTCCTAGACTAGACTTCCAGAAATGTTCAGGGGCCAAAAAATAAAATTACATTAAACTAAAAACAATTCTAGCAGCAATATACCTAGAATTATAGAATCTTAGACCTGGGAGAGACTACAAGGGTCATTTAGTCCAACTGCTTGCCATGCAGGAATACACGTAATTTTTGCTGAAAGATGCATGTTTAATTTCTGTTTAAAAGCCTCCAAAACTGAGCAGCCAACCATCCTTGGAAGCAGTTCATTCCACTATTACAGTCAAGAAGTTTGTTCTAATGCATGGCTGGAATCTCTTTTCTTGTTATTTGACATTATTTTTAAAATACATGTATTTAAAATATCAGCTGTCAAACCTAGAATTAAATCTATATTTCAAGATTACCAGTGTAAATACTACCACAGCAGAGGTGGGTGAACAGTGAAGGAATGAAGGCCACTTTTCATGTTGGCAAAGTGCTTGAGGGCTATAGCTTTTTGTTGGATTTTTGTGTAAATTCATTATATATCAATAACCTTCCTTGAAATTAATTCTTCAGTAAATATTAACTTTTTAAACTTACTATGGAATATAATAATTTATATAAATTTATTTTTTTATTATTATTATTACTAGGTTATTAGTGCTTCTAACACCATGTTCCTGCTTCCAGCTCTGGTGTTTTGTAGCTCAATGCAATTCCCCCCAGCCTTCCTCTTCTGCTGCTACACCTAACTCTAGTATTCAAAGATAGTAGGTCAGTAGTATCACTGCCACATCCCTAGATCAATTGGGTTTTATACAGCTTCTAAGAATGCTACCTGGTGCCCATTTCTACTGTCATCTGGCCCAGATTCTGAGCTTTCATATTTTAGAAAAAGCAAACCTCCAGCACTTGTGGCAGTGGAGTTATGGGATAAAATGTGGAACCACACTTCTGTTGAATTGTTTTTAATTAGAAAAACCCAAAACCTCAAGCTAATCCCTGCTTTTAGTTATATTTAGGCAGTGAAGTCTCAGATGTAGAGCAAATAGTGTCATTAGAGTTACTAACAAAGTTAGATATGATTGATTGTTTCTCAATGCCAATTTGCAGTTTCCTGGGTCAGTGTGACAGCTCTGCAGGAAAGTCTGCACACTCTGGAGGAATTTTTATCTGAAGCTTGTTTTGCAAAGCTCCTTGTAAAGACTGCACAGAAAGAAATGGAGGCATTGGGATGAAAGGGAAAAGATGCAACAGAACATGGTTAAAGCTGAAAAATAATGACTCATATTTAAGATTGCGTAGAGTTTGTGGCTCTTCATGACTTGCTTGAAGTAGCAATAACATGTGTTTTTATTAGATGACTAAAAGAAAAATCCAATCTCATGGGGTGGTGGAGGCAGTTAAGGTTCTCTCACTGTCTGCTATGGGTGTGAGAAAGAGCCACCCCTGTAATTCCCACTTTATCTCCATCTCACCTTATGTCTCCACTCCAACCTTGCTCCTGCTACCCCTTCCCCATACCACTTTGCTTCATCTTCATCTCCTCCTGCTTCTTGTCCTACAGCAATGACATTGTCACTTCCTTTGCCTCTCTGAAGCACAGAAGGAAGAGAAAGAGAGGACTGGAGGCTCTCCAGTGTGGCCACAAGGGAGGGATTCAGGATATAGGATTAAGGTGGGCAAGGAGGGGTGAAGGAAGGGAAGTGGAACAGCTGAGTGCAAGATGCAAGAGAAGAGAGGGGTGGCAAAACAAAATCTGAGGAATAGAGGGTGAGATGTGCTGTTGATAGACTCCAAGAAGCAAGGAGGGAAGCAGTGAAGGTGTGAATGAGAGATAAGGTGATGTGTGGGAGAGAGCAAAGAGCAAGTAAAGTAGGTAATAGTGATGCAAGAGAGAGGAAAGGGGGCAAGACAGAGTGCAGAGTATTGACAAAGGAGGTAAAGATGAGTCAAGGGAGGGAGAGGAAGCAAGAAAGGATAAGAAGAACAGTGACAGAATAGAGAGTGGAGAAGAAAGGCAGGCATAAAGTGAGGAGGAGTGGTGGCACATAAGTTCAATAAGTGAGGCAAGGAGGGAACAGAAGTTGGGAGATGCAAGTGAAAGCATGGAAGAAGCCGGGGGGGGGGGGATCAAGGAAAAGGTGCAAGGAGAAACAAGTGTCCTGTCCACATTGCAGAACAATCTGTCTTTACCTTACAGTATTCTGTCTTGGTTTGATACCCATTAGTGTCACATGCTCCCATTATAATCGGAATGCATATTGGTTTGGGGCCTTGCATTTCCTTCCCCCAAAGTCACATCAGTACAAAACAGAGTCCCCTACTTTGTCCACATGCTGCCACTTCATCATACATTAAACCTAGCAACCAACAGCCTTTCTTTTTTTCCTGTCACTCTTACCACCCTCATTAGATGGTTCCCCCATTCAATCCCCTTCCCCACTAGTGAGTAAGCAAGGGAACTTTAAATGATTTCTGACACAGGTGGCCACAAAGAGAAGGAGAAAGAAAAATAAAATAAAATATTTCTTCTCTTGCTTTCCTTTCCACTCTGAATCCTTAAGATCAATGTCTACAGAACAAGCTCCTTCTTTACAGTGTGATGTTTGGCTGGCATTGTTTCTCCCAACCCCCTACGCTGTCCTCCCCCACCCCAAGTGCTTCTGATGGCCAGGACTTTTCAAAAGCAGGTAAGCAATCATTGGGCCTTGATGTGAGATGGAAACAAACAGTTTCGTGAGCCTCCCTCCCCATTCTGCCATCAATCTAGAAGACATTCTTCATGAGTAGGAATCACAGTCAGGAAGGTGCAAATTATATCATCACCCTGCTCCTCAGAACAGTCATACTGTACACTGAACGTTAAAATTATAAGGTTGACAACATACTTGCCCAATGGAGGATGCCATCCACCAATCTGTCCTACCCCCACCCCTACCCCAATTACACCCAATCCCTGATGCTACACTGATCCAGCAGGACATACTTTGCAAAAAAAAAAAAAAAAAAACCTCAGTAAACACAGAATCTGCAGAATAAAAAGTGAATGTTTCTGAATCACATTAAAGCCTTTAAAAAGCATTTTCATTGTAAAAATGGCCATATGTTGTGTTTTCCAAAAGGACCAGAATCAAGGTATGTACAGACTTTTTTTTTGTGCATGGGGATCCAGCTGCAGGACCAGGAAGGGAGGGATTGTGAAGGCTTTAGGTGAGAAGAGAGACAGAAAAGGAGAGAAGAGAGAATGACAGGACAGTGAGAAGGTGCAAGAAACAAAAGAACTATTAGATTGAGGTGAGGCTAAGTACAAAGGAAGTAGGTGCTGTTTATTAGTATGACTTTGCTTTCCTCTGCAGCTTCTGCAACAAATCAGATACTAGCCAGGGGTTTCTGGATCTGTACCTCTTGGTAACCATTAAAAAGAAACCCAAAAAGGCTGATGACAAAAAAAGAATAGTGCCCTGCTGAGAATAGCATTGAGTGTCTGTGAGTAACAAAATGTCTTTATTGTTGTTCTTCTTCTTCGTATGTGTTACCAAGTTGCCTTCGAGCTATAGTAACCCTCTGAATGAGAAATCCACCAAACAGTGATACCTTTATTGTCCAACAGAAGACTCTGCTATTAACAGTTGTGCTCAGGTCTTGCAAACTCAGGGCTGTGGCTTTCTTGATTGTAATGTGACCTTCCTGCTTTCCTACTGTCCTCAATTTTACCAAGTATCATCATCTTTTCTAATAGCTCATATCATCTCAAGACAAATCTAACATATGGTAGCCTCACTTCACCTGCCTTTGAGGGAGAAATAACTTTCCTCCATTACCACATTTCAAATGAGTTGATCTTTCCTTGTCAGCTTTCTTCACTGCTCAGCCTTTGCATCCATTCATAGAAATCAAAAATACTATGATGTGGATAATCCTGACTTTGGTATTAAATTATACATCTTTATCCTTATCTAGTTCTTGCATAGCTGCTTTCCAAGTCTTGGGCTGTATCTACACTGTAAAATTAATGCTGTTTGAGACCTCTTTAACTGAGAAGGTTCAAATCTATAGAATTCTGGGATTTGTATATTTTGTGAGATATTTAGCATTCTCTGTCAGAGAGCTCTGGTGCCACAACAAAATACAAATTCCTGGATTCCATAGGATGGAGCCATGACAGTTAAAGCGGTGTCAAACTGCATTATTTTTTGCAGTGTGGCAGCAGCCATAGTCTTCTGATTTCTTGCCTATAGTCTCTGTTTTGACTGATGACTGGGGCTGTATCCACACTGCAAAAAGAATCCAGGTTGATACCACTTTAACTGCCATGGCTCCGTGCTTTGGAATTCTGGGATTGTACTTTGTTATGGCACCAGAGCTGTCCAACAGAGAAGATTAAATGTCTCACAGAACTACAGTTCCCAGAATTCCATAGCATGGAACCATGGTAGTTAAATCAGTGTCAACCTGCAGTATAGATGCAGCCTGAGCCAATGTATCGAAAAATTTCAACAATTTCAATGATCTTTATCAGCCACTTTAAAGTTATGTAAATCTTCTTTGATCATTATTTGTACAAGTCTGGCACTAGAGGTCTCTTTCTAAGAATTCTACAGCCCTCTCCCTAAACTGAAAATACCAGGATTGCATAGGATGGGACCATAGTATTTCAAGTGGAATCTTAGCATTATATTTCTGTTGGGTGAATGGCCCTCTGGAATTTGCAGTGTAGGGAGGGACATTTAGAATTGTCTTATAATAGCTGAGAGGCAGATATTTCAGGAAAACAAGAGACACAAGAAGCTAAGCAGAAGCCAGAGGGGAAAAAAAAAAAGAGAGAGAGAAATGAACCATGGCAGTTGAAGTGCAACTGTAGTGCTATAAGTGTGCAGTGTGAATGAGCTTTTAGTCTTCACTATGCAGTGTTACATGCATATATAGCTTATATTAATTATTTCTAAATTTCCATCCACACACATCTACATCAGTACATGCAGATGTCAAGCAAATCAATGTCCATTTTCCTCTTTCTCTTTTGTTCACACATTTTCTATTTTTGAAAATGCATAAGCACCCATTATTTGCAGTTTTGCAGATGAGACAGTACTACGGAACTAGCAGAAACCAGCAAAGACTTGGAGCAATTATTGAAGAGGGTCAAAAGGAAAGTGCCAAGGTAGGCTTGATGCTGAACATAAGAAAACAAAAATAATGACCATGGAAGATCTACAAGAATTCATCCTAGATAATGAGAAAATTAAAATAGTAAAAGAGTTCCCATTCCTTCGATCAAACATTAATCAGAACAGAGACTACAGTCAAGATATAAGACTAGGAATGGGAAAGGTAGCTGGATAATATCCTAAAGAGCAAAGATATAATTCTGAACACTAAAGTGAGGATCATCTAAACCATCGTATTTCCCATAATCATGTATAGATGTGAGAGCTGGATGGTAAAAAAAGAAAAAAGGAATAAAAGTAACTCATTTGAGATGTGGTGCTGAAAGAGCAAAGATATAATTCTGAACACTAAAGTGAGGATCATCTAAGCCATCGTATTTCCCATTATCATGTATAGATGTGAGAGCTAGATGGTTAAAAAAAAAAAAGGAATACAATTTGAGATGTGGTGCTAGAGAAGATTGCTGAGGATACCATGGATGGCCAAGAAGACACAAATGTGTCCCAGAACAGATGAAACCTGAACTCTCTCTGGAAACAAAGGGCCTAAGCAGACTGTCAGAAATAGTGCACATTAAATTGAGGCACTGCCCTGGCTCAGTGCTAGGGAATCATGGGAACTGTATTTTTTTCTGGGACATTGAGCCTTCTCTGTCAGAGAGCTCTGGTGCCACAATAAATTACACTATTTCTGATAGTCTGCTTAGGCCCTAAGAGGGGTTGCACACTGCCAGAAATAGTGCAAATTGAGTCCACTTTTAGGGTTAGGGTTAGTGCTAGGGAATCATGGGAACTGTATTTTATTGTGGCACCAGAGCTCTCTGACAGAGAAGGCTCAATGTCTCAGAAAAAAAAAAAAACTAATTCCCATGATTCCCTAGCACTAACCCTAACCCTAAAAGTGGACTCAATTTGCACTATTTCTGGCAGTCTGCAACCCCCTAAGATGACTAAATTGAGGCTGTCATATTTTGGCCACATCATGAGAGCACTGAATCATTAGAAAAAACAATAATGCTAGGAAAGGTAGAAGGCACAGAAAGAGAGGAAGACACATGCCAGATGGATGGACTCAATCATAGAGAGTGCAGGCCTGAGCCTGCGAACCTGAACAGAGCAGTGGAGGACAGGGGGTCTTGTAGATGTCTCACCCACAGGGTGCCATGAGTCAAGGTCGACTTGGGGGCAGTTAACAACAAGGTACCCTTGCTCTCCCCTTCTGGCTAGGCTTGGACAGCAATTTGGCATGTACCAGTTAATAGATTAAAAATGATTTCGCTTCAAGCCATAAAAAAAGATTCACTTACTAACTCATCTGCATATTGTGCTAATAAATGGGAATACTGTAGAAGTCAGTTAAAGCTTTGACAACCCTATCTCCCAGTCTTCCACCATCTACTTTATATCACTGCCACCTGTTCTGGCTTCTGCTCAGCTTCTTTTCTTTGTGATTATTCTGAAAAATCTATCTTTCAAACTATGGACGTTATCACACGGGGCCTGAAGCAGAAAGAATCCGCACCCAATCCCGTCCCAACCCCGTCCCAATGTGGCATCATCCCCGTTCTTTTGAATGCCGGTTTCTTGGGGAATTGCAATCGCGCGACCGGAATGATACCGCAATGATACTGCTTTCGCCATATGTCTGATCACGAGATACGTATCATGGAGCATTTCCCCATCATGACCCATGGTTCCCCACGCTATTTCCCTTGGATCTGTGAGGAAGCATCTTATGACGTGTACTTCCTGTTTTGATCGGGCAACAAACAGAATGGGTAAACATGGTCCTCTCTTTATTGTTAAGGCAATCTGGAAGGGATCTTCTCACTTGTGTGTGAACGGCAGATACGGTTCCTGGGAGCGCATCTATCACGGTTTTGTTAATTGCGCAATGATGCTAATTGCGTCTGATAACCATTTCCGTCTTGTGGGGTCTATACCAGTATAGTTCTGGATTGATTCCATACTGCTTTCTTGCCGCTTTGAGAACCCACGTGTGATAACGTCCTATGACAAGACAATTGATGTACACATCAGCACAGTTCATTGTTCCTGAACCACTGGGCCAGGGCATGAGACCTGATCTGCTCACTGCATATGAACTCTTGAGACAAACAATAGATTACACACACACACACACACACACACACACAATTTAAGGCTTTGATCTGCAACCTTAGCCACTTTCCAATCTGGCTTTCTCTTTTCTAAATAAAGAAGAGTGCTCTTAAAACTCTGATAGATAAGCGTGTCAGAGGCTGCTTCTGAGCCCATTCTTTGGGTGAAGGCCCAATCAGATTTGACATAATGTATTTTTAGAACTGAATGCTAGTAAAAGAGTGCATTCCAATCAAACAGGAAATGATACAGATCTTTCCGCAGATATATATCAAGGTGAAGTTGAGGCCATGATTTCCCAAATGTATTTACCACACACACACACACTTTCAAAGATGGCTTACTTAGAGATGGAAAGACAGAAGATGGCTTCCTTAGACAATGCAGAGATAATGCTTTAGTATGCCCTGAGACAGGCATACTAAAGCATTATGACTGCCAATCCTGGGTATACCTGCCTGGAAGTAAACCTTCAGAATTCAGTGGGATTCACACCTAAATAAAGATTACCAGCCCCAGGATTCCCTAGGATAGCAATATCAATAACAGCTTCAATTTTATACCGCTTCATAGCATGCTATGCAGTCTCTAAGAGGTTTACAACTGTAAGCTAATTGCCCCTTAACAAGCTGGGTATTCATTTTAGCAACATTAGAAGGATGCAAGCTTGAGTCGAGCCTGAGACCTGGCTGGTATTGAACTTGCAACCTTGTGGTTTGTGAGTGGCTGCAGTATAGGCATTTAACCACTGTGCCACCAGGGCTCCTTAGGATAGAACCATGGAAGTTAACATGGGATAATAGTGATATAATTGTGTAGTGAGAATGTGTCCCAGGTAACCTGCATGCCTGATGAGCTTGCTGTCTGAACACTCACTATTGATGGGTAACTTCATGGCCCTGTTCCCTCATTTTTATGTTTCTGGATCTTTACCACAGATTGCAAACCTGCAGCTAGAGAATTGTTCTCAGACAGACCTTCAGAAAGAGCTGTTAAATTGAACACATGACTGTATTAGTTACAGGAGTGAGCTGGAAAGATGGAGATGTGAGTTCTGGGTTCAAATTCCTCATTGACCATATTATAGGGAACCCATTTCATAAGGCCATATTGTACAGAGTCCCAACTGTTCACTTATATCCTGCTTCATGGTGCAGAGGTGCCAGAGTGACCACACATCCTCCTTTTCCAGGACATATCCTACATTTCGACCTTCTGTCCAGGAGGAATTTCAAAATGTCCTCTACTTTGAGCATGATTAAGAAGCATGTAATGTCCTACATTTCTTTTGAATGCCCTACATTTTGTGATGCCTTGTCCTCCTTTGACATCTGGTCACCCTGAGATGTGCATAAGCATGGAGTGAGAAGATGGACAAGACTGGTTGGAGCCAGGCAATCACTGCCTTCATAATACTGTGAAGTATTATGGGGTGAAAAGGATATAACCCTAGAGGCTTATCTATTAAAGGGGAAAGGGTGGAATAGAGTAGGGCAGGACAGAGTGAAGGCCAGTTATGATGAAAGGAATTGATAAGATATGAATAGGGCTTTGAGAGCTTGAGATGTGGAAAGAGTTTGGAAAGTTCATGTATAACAAATTGCTATCATAATGCTCTATTAGTTTTATTTTCTACAACTGTGTCTGAGGAGATTATCACATGGAGGCTTACTGCCCCCCAAACATCCCTAAATCATCCAGCAAATGCGAAGGTGTGATAGCTGATCACATTTGTCCCCATGATTAAATCGTCATGGAGGTGTTCCCTTCGCCTCTCCCATCATTAAAACATTTGCAAAACCTGCCATTTGTTAATAATGGGAACTTCTGTTATTAACAAATGGCAGGCTCCACAAATGTTTTAATGACAGGAGAGGTGAGAGAATTCCTGCCTAATGATTTAATCACAGGGACAAGTACAATCAGCTATCACACCTTCACACTTGCCAGACAATTTAGGGATGTTTTAGGGATGGTAAGCCTCCATGTGATAATCTTCTGACTGTTTTCATTTAAGAATTGATTAGGGCAACTAATCATGCTTTGAACTCTTTGGTGAACACAGTCACCTATCCAGAATAGTGATCGCTTTGAGTTCTAAGTACCAGGTCCAGAGCGGGATTTTGAGGGAAGAAGGGCAAGTTGAGTGATAGGAACCCAAGAGATGGAACTGCAGGGCCAATCTGGATAGGGGTTCTTTCATAACAAGAAAGGACGTGATGCAAAATGAGAGACAGAGAGAGGAAATGTGGTGGCTGGTCCAGAAGAGATGTGTGGAAAGATGAAGGAGAAATGATGCAGGACAAGGAGAGAGGATCTGCTTTTCTGTTTCTCCTTTTGCAGGCCTCACTTGAATATGATTTTTTGATGCCCCCTCCTGTGAATTTTACTGGGGATGACCTGCTGTTCCATTGTGATTGCTGGTCATTGATCATTTGTTCCCCTTCAGCCCCTTTCTGCATGTTGTTTTTTGCCTTGCTGACTTCTCTGATTAGCAATTTTATCTGGCTATTATTCAGCTGTTTTATTTCCCCAACACTTTTCTCCACATCTCTCTGCCTCTCTGCCTCAGCCTTGCATTATAGTTACGTTTTGGTAGTTTTGTGGCTTTGGCTGGAATGCCATAGGGGTTGGGTAGTTCTCTCGTATTCTATCCACACCCTTGGAGTTTGTAGTTTGTAGTTTGGGCAGACATAGAAGAGCTTGCTTCAGAAGAAGGAACTGGCAAAACCACCTTTGAGTATTCCTTGCCTAAGAAAACCACCTCCAAGGAGAATTGAAGCCACACACACACACACACACACACACAATGGATTGTACAATTTAATTTCAATTTAAAATCATTGTAAATGTTTTAGACATCCTCTCTTCAATGTAAAATCATTAACATATCTTAAAACTTTTAGTGCTAACATAACACATTGGCATTTTTTTTTATTTACTTCCCTATCTCTGCTCACAACAAATTCTTTTGTTTATTTAATTCTTAGACTATTTCTTTTGCTCTGATTGTCAGGTCTCAGGGTTATAATAAAAGCAAAGTAGATTCCACTCCCTGCCCAACCTGCCCAAGACTACCTCCTAGAGTTGTTGTATTGGGGGAAAACCAGAATATGAGCTTTGGTCTTCAGTCACTCATCCATGGATGGCAGGGCTCTTTGCATTTACAGAATGGTGTCTGATGCAATGAAGCTTCCCCCATCCCCACAAGAAATTATGAAAGGCAATTTTCATGGATTAACCTGGTTACCTTCAGAGATGCCTTCTCAATTGCCCTACAGTTCCTCAGAGCAGATCTAGAGAGAGAAAGGGGAATTGGCAAAATCTGTGCCCCCTACTCCTTTATGCCATCAAACCCAAAAAGCAGATTCTAGGGGTGGTTCATGGATGATAGCTCCTTCAATTTATAAAAGAAACACTTTATCTCTACCTCATAGACCTAAATCTAATTAGTCCCACTAGAGTAGAGCCATTGACCCAATAGATCTCACACAAGTGTTGACCTCCCAAATTTCCAGTGATCCAAACAGTCTGCTCATGTTGGTATTAGTGATTGAATTTATGCCATAATATCCACTGATTCTGCTCCTTAAATGAAGATGGTGACAGTAGTAGTTGATTCACTTTCTGAATCAATAGTGAATGAAAAATAACAGTTGGATTCCTGTTGAGAATTTGTGACATTGTTATTACAATAGACTTGACCTTGGGGAATTTAATTAGCTTAATTAATAACCAGGACACATCCCTATTTATACGAAGGTGGTTGGGAAAGGGGATTGGCAGAGACAAGTTATCTTCAAATGAATTTCAAGTTTATTGGAAGCATACACACTATGACAACCAATCACTCACTCATGCACACGAGAACTTAGGAATAAAGTAGTTGGCTTCAGAGTAGACAAGAGGCCTGCTAATGGTGATAATTACCTGAACAGAGCTGATCCAATGATCACATGATGTTATATTCGGCCGTACGAGTGGGATGGGGGAAACAGCCATGAGCTGGAGCTAGATCAAAATTCAGAGTGACCAGGAATTTCAACTAACACTCCAAACAAAGACTTTGGAGGTCCTTAAATAGACCAAAACTAGCCTTGAGGTAAAGGTTGTTTACTACACTTCAAAAGATGCCCAATCTACATAGCAAAGATTGCTTGATTTAGATAACCTCAAAGGTGAGAATGGGTCTTTCTGGCTCTTATCAGGAAAACATCCTGGGCCATAAAGTGCCTAGTCTTCCTATTGGAATGTGTGAAAGTTTCCTAATTGCAAATCCTCAAACTAACTCTTTGATTTGTAAATCAGTGCCTTGCCTATGTGGTGTGTCCATTTTTGGGTGCATGGCAGCTTCTGTAGTTCCGTTTGGGGCCATAGCAGAAAGCATG
>CM034701.1:256489085-256502304 GCA_020142125.1 Phrynosoma platyrhinos
TATCCCTGAATTTTTTTCACTTTTCCAGATTGCAAATCAGGCTACAAAATACTTTGGGCCCAACCCTTTTTTGGGTATGTACCTTCAAGTCAATGCTTGCAAACTAATCCCAGGTGGAGGATTTTGGCGATACATACTCAAAAAAGGTTTACCACTGCTTTCCTCTTAGGCTGACAGTACAATTTGCTTACAGTAACCCAACAGTACAACAGATTCCAAAATCTACAAAACAGCAATATCTTTATTGAGCCAGCTAAAAAGCATGAAATACTCAATCCAAACTTTAGAAACTCCACTGGCTTCTTTGTAAGTTAAAGGTGTTAAAGAAAAGGGAAGAAGAAAATAATGATGTTAGAGTCACAGGTCTATACTTTGTTGTCAGTTAAGATGGTTGGAGGGATATCAATACAGGCAGAAACCACCCCTGTCATTGGCCATGTGGGAACTGGGAAACAAAGAGCCATAAAAACTGAAGCAATAGAATTTCAACTCCATTGGCAACAAAAAAATTAAATTCCCTTGAGATACATGCTGTTCCTTAAACTCAATGTTCTCTGCCTAGGAAAGCCTCGCATAGGACAAAGAGCATCTGTTTAAAGATCAACATTCACTCAATCGCCCAGAACATTTAGGGCTTTTGCAGACTGCCAGAAATAGTGCACATTCAATTGAGGCACTGCCCTGGCTCAGTGCTAGGGAATCATGGGAACTGTAATTTATTGTGGCACCAGAGCTCTCTGACAGAGAAGGCTCAATGTCTCAGAAAAAAATACAATTCCCATGACTCCCTAGCACTGAGCCAGGGCAGTGCCTCAATTTAATGTGCACTATTTCTGGCAGTCTGCAAAGGCCCTAAGAGGGGGTAGGTAAATACTCTGGGGAGAGGAGTATTTTTCACTGCTCTGGTGAACCACACCACTGCTCCAAAATAAACAGGAAGTGATGTCATATCATTTCCAGTTTTGGTTTTTCCCAATTATTTTTAGTTTGGGGATCAGGGTGTTGGGGGATTCACATTATGTGGTAGTTTTGAGCCATGGGGGGGATGACCCCATTTTTTAAATGGGGTGGAGTTGAGGTATTCGGGATTCACAAAAAAAAAAAAAAAAAATTGGAGGCAGCATGCAAATCATAGACTATGCTTTCCCCATTTTTGATTTAGAACATCATTATCATGTTACAGTTGATTCTGTCTAGCTCAGTAAGATGAATAAGGGGATACATGGTAGAGATGTAGAAGCTTATTGCATTACAAAATAAATCATCTTACCTCTGTCATTTTGAATTCTATTATGGGATGCACTCGGCTACTATCACATGCAAAATGTCACTGATGCCACTGCCCAGCTGCATCCTGTCTAAAACCCAGCGAAAATCTATGTTCAGCTGGCTGATTTGCAAAGTCAGGAGCTTCCCAACTTTGCAAATCAGCCAGCTGAGTGCAGGTTTTAGGCGGAATGCAGCCAGGAGGCAGTGTCAGCAGCATTTTGTGTGCAAAAGTACTCAGCTGTATCCCATAATAATAATAATAATAATAAATTTTTATTTATAGCCCGCCCCTCTGCATAGCAATTGGGGCGGGGTACAACAGTATTTAAAAACAGAACAAAGTTAAAACATTCCCTCATCCCATAATCCCATCCTCCCCCCTCCCATCCCCTTAAAACAGGATTAAACAAGAGACTAATTAAAATACAATATTAAATAAATTAAATATCAAAAATAACATGAGGAATCAGACTAATGGGACTCATCTATGGGCCGACAGTTATTCCGGGAAGGCCTGCTGAAAGAGATCCGAAATAATAAATAAGAAATAGGGGTAAGATGATTTATTTTGTAATGTGATAAGCTCTATAGAAAAGTTTGTGCATTGTGAGGAAAGTAGTTAAGAGCTTTTCTCTCTCCCTCATAATATAAGAACCTGGGTTCATCCAGTGATGGTAAGTGGTGGAAGAGTCCAGAGAGATGACAGGAAGTACATTTTCATATAATAAATAGTGTGGCCTTCACTGCCATAAGATGCAGTTAAAGCTGCCAGTTTGTATGGATTTAAAATAATATTGGATGGATTAATTGAAGCTTGAGCTACCATCAATAGCTAGTAGTAAATCTGGCTATGTTGGAAAATTTCAGCATTCTCTCTTCCTGCCCTCCTTGTTATTTAGAACAGGTGGGATTTTAGATAGCATAGTATTTCCTGCATGTCCTGCTATTTTTCCTCATTTGCTTACTACTAACATTGAATTACATGGCAATAAATAACTGTTGTAACCAGGTAAACAAAGCATGTGATTCAGGTCATTTTCTTTTCCAAAGTTACTCACACACAAAAATTCTTCTCTCCCTGTCAGATCACCACCTCCTCTTCCCATATTAGAACAATGATGAAATTAAAGATTTCTTTCTTCATGTTCTATTCATTAGCTAGTTAGGATGTAGGCTCCCATGCATATGTAGATTCAGGCTATTAGTAATCTCTTCATTAATTGCAAGTTACCTGTCTTCTTGTTTTTGAGTCAGTTTCAGTTCTCAGGAAAACACTGCCAGATTGAGATACATTTTTCTGTTACTCTGCAAATGAAAGCTAATCTCTAGCAAGTTTAGTTTTGATAGTTTTTTATGTTTAAATATTTTCTTTCCTAAACAAAGGCTGAAGCCTTAGGAAACCTGATTTGCCCAACAATATATATCGCCTCTAGTATTAGAGGCCATTTGCTTTAGTACATCAATTGTTGATCAGTGCAAGATGGAAGAGAGTGCACTCTTGCTGCTGGGCTTCCCATTGGCAGTACGTAATATAGGAATATGCATACTTCTCTGACTGTAATGTTCACTGTATGTTAATAGCACATTGCTGAGGGTGAAACAGATCATTAAGAAAGAATACAACCATAAACATACTTCACATCCATCTGAGCTTCAGATTGCTGACATGCTTAATACGAAATAAAACGTCAGTGATAGAAGATCAACTACAAACAAATGCTTTTGGGTTCTCATATATATATATATATATATTGGGTTCACACACACACACACCTTGATTCTGTAATCATTTTAATTAGCTCATATTGAATCCTGTCATTTTAGATTTTAAAAAATTAATCAGGGTCATTCCTCCTCCACGGTCATGTTTATAAGCATGCAAGAAAGATAATTAAAATCCTAGTCAGTCTGTCAGAGCATTGCATTTTTAAATGCTGGTACATTTACAGCAATTATTTGATTAACCATCTCTCTTTAATGTGTTCTGAGAATATGCTACTTGGCTCTGGCTTTAAAGAACAGATAAATTACATCACATAAAAAACTTGTATCTGTAACTTAGTATTAAGTATTACCAGCTGAAGAGAAACATCTTTGTGAAATAATGCTACATCAACTTCAAATGTCATGTAACTTTCCCATGTTCAAGTAACTTTGTTTATGCATTCATCTCAGTTCTTCAGATATTAACTACTCAAATTGTCCCCTCTTTTTTTTGTTCAAAGGTAAGGACAGGACATTTTTCTTTTCAAAATCCACCTTACCTTGATTACCATCTAGGAGGGACCACGTTACTCCGGTTCTGAGGTCCCTTCACTGGCTGCCTATCAACTTCCAGGCCCAGTACAAGGTGTTGGTTATTACCTTTAAAGCCCTAAATGGCTTGGGTCCAAGCTATCTCAGGGATCGCCTCCTTCCATACAATCCTCCCCGTACCCTCCAGTCCTCTGGGAGGAACTTGCTGCAGCCCCAAAAATCGAGGCTTGCAACAACCTCAAAGAGGGCTTTTTCAGTTGTCGCCCCCAAACTCTGGAATGACCTGCCGGACGAGATCCATCAGTTGACATCACTAGACAGCTTTAAAAAAGCTGTCAAGACGGATCTCTTCCGGCAGGCCTTTCCAGATTAATTATCCTGGCCTTGGGCTTTTTCCATCCCTGAGGTTCCTTTCGTGGCCCCATCACTTGATGGATAAGGAACGCTGTAGGAGACTACCAGGGCATTGTGTTGTGTCTGTGTCTTTTGTGTCTTTTTTTTTAGATTATGTTTTTTAGATTATGTTTTTAAATTGTGTTTTAATTGTTATGATATTTAATTCTGTTTTAAGGGGGGGAGGGTTGGTACGGGGACATTTTGTACTGTTTTAATTGTAAGCTGCTTAGATTGATTTATCATATAAGCGGGATATAAATTATTATTATTATTATTATTATTATTATTATTATTATTATTATTATTATTATTATTATTACCTCGGCTGATGTCTACAAGCCAAGATAACCCAATGTGGATGGGGCCAGACACCAAAGTGGGTGTCGCTAAGACTTGGAACATTTGTTTAGTATGTAACACCCAGAACAAAGGGTCATTTGCATCCAGGCATTTCTTCTTGTGAATTTGCGCCAGGTTCCCTTCATTAGAATTGCGGAAACTGTAGTTCAAAACATCTGCAGAACCCCAGCTCTGTTCTGCTTTATGAGATGAGGAAATCCCTCATGAAATGATTAAGGAACCAATGGTATTTAACCCCAGAAAAGATTTGTAAGATGTATAAAGATTCCTCAAATTTGATCTTTTTACTATATGTGTTGGACTTGTGAAAAAGCTAAAAACTTTTGGACTCAAATTCACAAAATGATGTTTTGAAAACTAAGGGCCTTTGCAGACTGCCAGAAATAGTGCACATTAAATTGAGGCACTGCCCTGGCTCAGTGCTAGGGAATCATGGGAACTGTAATTTATTGTGGCACCAGAGCTCTCTGACAGAGAAGGCTCAATGTCTCAGAAAAAATTAAAATTCCCATGACTCCCTAGCAGTGAACCAGAGGAGTGCCTCAATTTAATGTGCACTATTTCTGGCAGTCTGCAAAGGCCCTAAGCTTCAGCTGGAACCTGAATTATTTCTATAAAGACTTTTAGATGAACAGTTGGAGATTTATGTAAGAATACTACAACAATTGTAGATAGAATGACTGGCACATAAAGATGGAAAGAGTCAACAATCCCTTCACGAGAAGATGGTTGTTAAATTTATATGATTTTGTAGAAATGGATAAGCAGGCCACATTAATACATGAGAAGGTATTGGATAACTTTAAGAAAGGGGAAAGGGTACTGATCAAATACATGAAATATAAAGGAAGCTCTGTTAAGTTTTTGGTTTTTGGCTGACTGATATATAATTTATTACATCACATATGATGTATGATGACAGCATGATTTAAATATTATTTTAATCATTATATTAACTGAATAAACTCAAATAAAAATATTTATAAAAAGAAAAATGCAATGATTAAGAAACCATACTCACCTGGCAAGATGGGAGGTACTCTAATTCCAAATAACATTATACAGGTATATCCCTATATTCATATATACCTATTTACTGCTCAAAGTCTGACACTGAGGGGGAAAGCACACCAGGGTGTCCGAGACGCCCTGGGCTGGTGCGCCGTGGAGCCATGGCAGCCGCACCGCGGCGCACCGACGGCATGCCTGAAAGGAGTGCAAAAATAGCGCTCCTTTCAGAAGACAGGGAAAGTGAGCCCTAAACGCATAGGGCACACTTTTCCTGACTTTTCCGCTGCAGCGCTTGCGGTCACTGCAGCGGGAGGTTGCCCTGGCAGCGCCGGCTGTGCGGACGGACGGCAGATCCGAGGGCAACCTCGGGAGGAGGAAGGGGCGCCGCTCGTGCGGCTGCCTCTCCTCTTCCAGGCCTCGAAAACGACCCTATTAGTTGTCTGCCGAGGCCCTGAGCTTCTTAGGTTTAAATCAATTTAAGAGTTAAGGGCCTAAGCAGACTGCCAGAAATAGTGCACATTAAATTGAGGCACTACCCTGGCTCAGTGCTAGGGAATCATGGGAATTGTATTTTTTCCTGAGACATTGAGCCTTCTCTGTCAGAGAGCTCTGGTGCCACAATAAATTACAGTTCCCATGATTCCCTAGCACTGAGCCAGGGTAGTGCCTCAATTTAATGTGCACTATTTCTGGCAGTCTGCTTAGGCCCTTAAGTCTCAGTTCCACAGCTGAATTTTAAAAGATTGGAAACTCTGTCTTGGACGGGGGGTTGGGGAGATGTTGCGCTGATGTTTTCATTGTCAATACTTCTTAGGCAATTTATTTCTATTTGATGTGATTGTAAACCCTGGTGAGTACTGAGCTGCATGAGCTGGCACTCAAAGGAAATGTCAGGATCATCAATTGCATGACAATCTTTGGTTGCTGAATTATATTAAAGCAGACAGGCTACTAAAATTTGCTTGATTTCTAACCATTATACCAGGATCTGTTTTCAGTTATGTAGGCAAAAACAATGGGCCTTTATGTTATAGACATCTAGCTCATTGTATTTCTTGAACGTGAGATTTTAACAACAAACAAGGAAATAGCTGACTGAAAATGGTAGTCAACACTGATTTGCAAACTGCAAAGAACTGTTGAATATGCAACTGCTATCCTACGCATCCAAATGGAAGAACAAAGACATCCCGACTATCCAAGAGTGGTACAAGAGAGTACTGGATATATTAACTGGCTTAATCAGATGGATAGATTAACTGGCTTAATCAGAGGCTCTAGTTATAATTCCTTATTGAATACTGGAGTCATATAGGAGAGCTAAAGTGTACTATGGCTTTTACTTAATGGAATTTAAAATTGAGTTAGATTCATACACTGTAAAATATTCTTAGAAATAATACACAATTCTTAGAACATAGTTAATTTTTCTTTTTTGTCATATGAATATAATAGTGTTTGTCAACATTGTTATTTTAAAAGAAGTAGTATTATACTGGATGGCATAAGATACAATTAACCTTGGACTAGAGAAGTTGAAGGTATCGGGCTAAATGGCGAGATATATCCAGTAAGGAAGTTGTTTTAAATTTGTTTGTTTCTTGTTTTGATTTTTTCTCTTTAGTGGTTTGTTTGTATTCCTAGATAGCCTATTAGTGCATGTGATAACTTGTATTTAGTTTACTTTGGGTTAGATATTTCTTAATTTACTTTATCATGACGATGTTATACAAGTGTAATTAAAGCAATGTATTTCATTTGTTTTTAAACCAATAAAAATTTTAAAAATTAAAAAAAATTACAAAAAAATATGCAACTGCTATCCAACACCCCAAATGACTGGGTTTAAAAAGTCCTTGTTCTTCTGACCTTCACATTCTTTTCATGCTCTTTTTGGCATCTTTCTCTTCATAACTTTTAAAAATATTCAAAATAATTCTGAGGGACCTTTAAAGATAGACCCCTTCACATGGCGAGTATGGTTCTTTTCACACAGAAAATTCTTTTTGTTTCCTTATGAAGAAATGGGGACAATCTGTGGAAACAATACTTAAGTCTTGGTTAAAAGATAGTAACAGAGAAATTACTACCTGCATCCTGAAAGTAACTATGGATATTTCCACAAGGAGCTCTTTATCTAATCTGAGGATAAAGAAAAGCAGGAAGGGGATATTTCAGAGATTTTTTTTTCAAGAAAAAGACTTTCAAACATCAACTGGAGAAGCAAAATTTGATGAATTATCTATTTATCATCATTGTCCCAAGTCATCTCAGAAGGTATGTTACCTAACATCCTTTTTATCATCTCAAAGCAAAACTCAGATGCTGTCACTCTGACACTATGGCCTTCTTCTTTTTACCATCTTTTTACCATCTTCACTTTTCAGTTTCAAAAGCTAGCATGATGTTTTTTCCACCTTTTGTTCGTCTCATGAAAGTGTTACCACAAAATGGACTTTGAATCCAGGAAAAGAAGAAATTCTCCATGATTTGCCAAAGATGGAGCTCACTATTTCCAGTGGCATCAGTAGAGCTTCTCACTCCCCAGATGTGTTTAGTTTTGTTTTTGCTTACACAGGCTGTATCCGTACTGCAGAAATAATCCAGGTTGACGCTACTTTAACTACCATGGCTCAATGCTATGGAATTCTGGGAACTGTAGTTTGTTGTGGCACCAGAGTTTTCTGACAGAGAAGGCTAAAAATGTCTCAAAAGTACAGTTCCCAGAATTCCATAGCACTGAGCCAGGGCAGTTAAAGTGGTGTCAAACTGGATTATTTCTGCAGTACAGATGCAGCCACAGGGTGTAGGAGGAGCAGCCACAACTATATGGGCAGTTTGGCCACCATTTTACATCCTCTACACTGCCCCAGGATTAGTATTATTCCAAGACCTGGGTAGAGGAGGTGGACTGAAGATAGATGCTGCTATAGAAAAAAAATATCAATACTATTTGGAAGAAATGTTCTAGATGGCCTTCTGTTACAGAAGTTTAAATTGGGCTTCCAGTATGTCTCTGGGTCACCACTATGTCCCTTTGCAATGTTCTATGGGTAGCCAGCATGCTAATCCTGCATATGTAGACTAGGCTGTCTATCATTAGGCCTGGTTAGGAAATTCAGATGGTGGATCCGGGGGCGGCGGATAGTAACAGCTCCTCCTCAACCATTCCCCCTGAATCCCTTGGCTATTCTTTTCTTCTCCTACCCTGCCCTCACCTGTAAACTATCATGCTACCAATGGAAAATACTGTTCCATTGCCAATGTTAAATTAAAATTCCATTGGCAGTCCATGTTGTTTCTCTACATGGAACAACAACACCATATTTCCCTTGTCTCAGGCAGCAAAAATGTCTTGAGCTGACACTGAAGTTAGCACAACAATTCAGTTTGAATTCTCCCCTGTCACATATTTCCTAACATATGCCAGGCATAAAACTTTGAAAGGAGCTTTGAGCCTTAAGGCAGAGCCAATCTCCTGCATGAGGCTTTCAAATTTGCAAAAAATGTACCTAGGGAGAATTCCTATTTTCTGCATGTTCTTCCTATTGTTGGATCAGTCCGTCTGCACATTCTTTTTAAAATTCCTGGTCTCTCTCATGACTAGCCCTCTCATAATAAGTTAGGAATATCCTTCAGGCGTTAGGACTAATAGAGTCTTGCTTTGAAGGATGTATACACACACACACACAAACATGAGAAATAATAAGATTGCTTCCAGTGTCTGGAAAATGGTGAAATGTATAGCTGTTCTTCTTTGAGTTTTAATAGAGCACTTTCCCTTCACAGAAAAAAAATATGTTTGTTTGGAATCATTAAGCCTGTTGTTAGAAAAGTGAAATCAAAATCTTGACTTTGGATGTAATTACAATAAAATAAATTGAAGATGTGTTTGTGTCTCCTTCCACATTCCTTTGCAGTGTTTTTGGAATGTCTATAGAATATGTTTTGAGAAGAATTCAAAGGGAAAGACCTTTTAAAATGTAAATCTGCTAACTGTTTAAAAAGAAGAAAATACCATACTCCTCACCAAAAAGAGGGAGACAAATCTTATAGTATCAGTCAAGCTAGTAAGAAGAATAAAAAGAACCTGTACATATGCAAATTGGCAGGATGCAAAATTTTAGCAGGTTCTTCTTATCCCTCTAGTGAGCAGAAAACTTTTTTCTTTCTTTTTTTCCTCTTTATGAGCTCGAATAAATAAGGCAGCCAAAGCTATACAAAAGAATTTGTGCAGCCAGGAACTTGTCTAGTAGGATAGAAATTAAAAACCCAGTCAAACAATCTATTTATTATTTAGGGCAATGATCTGAGACTGGTTTGGGGAAGAAATTGTTATTTGAAAGTTTGTACAAGAAAAGTCAAGAGAGTGGGGGGAAATTAACCCTTAGATTAAAAAAAAGGTTACGAATTTCAAAGATCATGTCGGTGAAAAACCAAACTCTGCAGGTTTACACATATCAAGTTTAGACCCCTGGCATTTAATTCTACGTTGGTGGGCTGGGGTGTGTACATGTCTTTTCATCCTGTACCTAAGCAAGAAAAGAAGAACTCTCAAACTCGGTGAAAGAAGGTTGGAGCGAGTGATTAAAAGACTGTTTCTTTTTTGCTGTTTATCTCAGTAGCAAGGAGCAGTTAGGAAAGAGACTTGAATGGCTTTGGGAGGAAATGAGAACATGGCTGGCCAGCAGCTGTAAATGGTGGGACAAAGATGGGGCTATTGCAACAGCATCTTCTCAGAAAAGGCTCAAGGCTTTCCCTGAGGCGAGTTGTTTTAAAAATAAAAGAGCTAAGGAAAAGAGACCTTGTTGATCAGCTGAAAAGCTGGCCCTATGAGAAAACATGTCATCACCTTTTCTTGTGGGGAGTTTGATTATTCGGCAATGTGGCCAGAAGAAGGACAAAACATCCTCTCCCTAAAGCACTCAAAGTAGAAGGAAATTTATGTAAACAAATAAACAGAGTACTTACTGGGCCCTAAGAGTTAGATCAGGGGTAGGCAACCTAAGGCCCTGCCACCCCCACCTCCACCCGCCGCCGCCGCCGCCTGCCATGATAATATTGATTATTGTTGTTATTACTTGTTCTTAGGGTTTTCTTGGCAAAATCTCCACAGGGGTTTTGCCATGGCTTTTCTGGGGCTGAGAGAGTGTGCATGCATATTTTTTTAATTAAAAAAATATTTATTTATTTATTTATTTATTTTTGGTGCTTTGGCCCCCCAATTGTCTGAGGGACAGCAACCCGACCCCTGCCTCAAAAAAGTTTCCAACCCCTGGGTTAGATAATTGAGCAATGACTATCTCTTTAACTGGCAATGATAGGTAGGACATGGCTTGGGTGGTCAACAGATAAAGCTGCTGGTCAACTGCTGAAGAGCCAGCATGGTGTAGCGGTTTGAGTGTTGGGCTGGGAGACTGGCTTCCCACCTAGTTTTGGCCACTGGGAAACCCACTGGATGGCCTTGGACAAGTCACACTCTTTCAGCCTCAAAGGAAGGTAGTGGCAAACTTCTTTGAACAAATCTTGCCAAGATCAGTTCACCATAAGTTGGAAACAATTTAAAGTCACACAGCAACATATGTGTGTCTATATCTGTATTTCCTTCAAGGCTAGAAGAAATAAGGATAGGCCCTGTACTTAGGCTTTTCCAAAACACCAACACAAAAGTTGGATCAATGCATGGTTTGATTTCAGCACAACCTCCTTAGCACATCAGCTATGTCCTTAATAGTGTGTAAGCCACATGTAGGAGACATAGAGTAGCAGTAGGCACTGAGCCAGCTCAGCCAGATAATGTTGAGGAGGAAGAAAGAAAGCTTTTTTTTCCCACCGCAGTCTGAAAGAGAGGGGGTTAGTTATTTTAAGAATGAGCTATGGCAGGTCCCTTTAAAAGGTGCAATATAATGGGTACTCATTAAAACCTTGAGATCTGACTCTCACCTCTTCATTCTGGGCATGTGAGCACAAAAAGATATTTAAATGGTGTTAAATGAAACGGTATCCACATCTTTGTAAAATTAACCTGATATAGATCTTGCCATTACCAATGGTTGCTAGAAATAGACAGTAACACTGAAGTGTGTTAAAATGTTGGCTCTTTAATTAGAGAGATTATAAATGCTTGTGGCAAACAGGTTTTATTCAGTTTTCTGCTTTGCAATGAATGCTAGACATTGCCACGTGTGCTGAGCAACTCCAGTGAGGCTGCTATATGGTCCCTGCTAATTCTGAAAAGTATGTATGGGGAACATTGGTAAGAATTAGGGGCCTTGCCATTGTCCCACAGACCTCATTCTGGATTTGTGCAGCCTTCCAGATGTGGTTGAACTTGAACTCCCAGCAGACCTGCTACTCAGAGCCATTGGTCAGATATGCTGGGAATTTCAGTCCAGCAACATCTGGAGCATTGCCCAATCTTCTACCCTGTCTAAACCAAATATACTCAACAAATGCTCAAAGTGGAGTGGAATGCGCTCTTAATATTTTCCATTAGAGATTGGGGGGTTCATTTAATTCATTTAATGTTTAAACAACCAATCTAATGTACACTTCCTGAATTAATAGGAAAATCAGAACAGAGATATTCTTGCATTTTGCAATTTTCCATATTTCATTTTCTCTATAAACTGGGTAGGAATATGTGCCTATGAAGGGACATTACATACAAAAATATGTATGTAAGAGAAACCTTTATATGAATTTGTATGTTAGGGAAGGATTTTTTTTTTAACATTCTCTTTTTACAGATGCAGTCTAATGCTGAAATTGAAGAGAATGTGCTAATGATTGAATACAGGTGAAAGGCAGGTATGTTGCTGAATTCATTAATGCTTATAGCATAATAAAATGTGTTAGTCTTAAGGTGCCATAAGACTCATCGTGGTTTTTCCTGCAAAAGACTAACATGTTTATCCTACTGGAAATTATATTTTTAATTTTCCTCTCTTGTGAGACTTAAGTGGAGCAGTAATAATCCTTCATTCCTTATGTTTTCAGAGAAAACAATTTTACATAAATTCTAAATATAGTTATAATTGAAGCTTCTATTCTAGAATGGATAAGGGTCTCATGTTCAGAGAAAGTATGTGGGAGAAAGTATTTAATTCATTTAGAGTACACCTAATGTAGTTAATTGTGCACCTATCCAGTGGAAACAAAGGTTCCTTTATGAATTGCTTCTTTACTATTATCAAAGGGAGATAGCATTACACATGCATTACAGAATTTCCTTGTGCAGCTTAGGGAACAGCAGATTAATGTTAGGAAACTGCATGTAAAACACACTTCAGATGTGCTTGTTTACATATGTCAAGCAGTTCTTTCCCTGCAGAGACCGTCTCACCAGATAAACATAATTACAATTCTGCTTTAATTTTTTGCCTGTCCACTGTACTTGACATGTCCTGTAGGATGGTTTAGATGCATTTGTCAAACAGGAAAAAGAAAGGAGTGGGGAAAACTGCAAGTGAGAAGCAAGTGAGTAAATGTAAAATAAATCACACAGGGAATGATCCAGAGAAAGTTAGGCTCATGTTGTTTCCATGAATAGGAGCACACTTCAGTTGGTCCAATGATTGCATCCTTCCCCTTGAAATCAGTGGAGGGGGAATTGATTGGATTGTGCCATGGATTACATGAATTCCAATAATCCTTTATTTGATTGTTTTGTTTTATTTATTCCCCACCTTTCTTCTGGATCCAAGGCAGCTTACAACAAATTGAAAGAAAGTACAGTTAAAACCTTTATGTTAAGAAACTTAAAACTATTAATTTTAACAGTGGAAGCACAGGTAGCTACACTTCAGCATATTATGGAGCAAGAGGTTTTCCTGGACAGAATGGAATGAACGGTCTTGGATGGGGACCACACAGAGGAAAGTTGCTGGGGAAGAAAAGGTTACTTCACATACACAGGAGGTAGACA
>CM034701.1:256503620-256514419 GCA_020142125.1 Phrynosoma platyrhinos
CAAATAAAATGGTGAAGGGTCTGGAAACCAAGCTCTATGAGGAATGACCAGTGCACTGGGTTTACTGGTTTGGGGGGAAAGCTCCTGCAGGCACCAACTCTTTGCAGGAAATTACGCTAAGGGTTTAAAAATGAACAATTAAACAGAATAACTCCTTTCCCCGCCTCAAAAAGAAATCAGGTAAACAAATCATTTCAGCATGCTCTCCTGAACATTTCAATGAAACCATTTCCTTCTCAGCAGGACAGAGGAGGGAGGTTGAATGAAAATTACAGTTTTGAATCGAGGCTTGACTTGGACAAGGATCCAGGCTCTCTTGACAATCTTTCTTACAATCTGTGCACACTCTGGCATAATGCAGCTCCCTGCCTTGGCATCAAAGCACAAACAATTAATTCTTTATTGAAAAGACAGCACTAGAAGTTGACAGAACACTTTATATTCAATGCTAACTGTTACATATCTGGGGGGACTACAGAGGTTTAGGTAAGTTTAAGGGACTACAGACTAAGATGAATACAGATTTTCTCACCTTCTGACATGAAGAAGAGTCTATGTCTGTCTCTGTGTCTCTTTGTGTTGCTTTGCCTATATTTAAGCTTTTCCTTACTTGCAGCGGTCACCTGGAGTAAAGGGGATGCTTATGAGTGGGACAAAACATGAGCTCAATATTGTTCTAAGGAGGGTTAAAGTGATAAGTGCACAGTTTGTGCTATGTGTGCAGAGGGCAGATGTGAACATGACCTCTGGACACTAATAAGGACTCTTAGATCCTCTGGGGGGTGGGTTTAAAAACAATGGAGTTGCATACATGAGATAAAGCCAACTAAGTATAGACATTTACCATCTTTCAACTCCAGATAGGATAGCCCAACATTTCTGGAAACTGCAGTTTCCAGTGTACCAGTTTGAGCCAGTTTGCCCAAGTCTCTATTCAGTGGAGGTAAACAAATCATTTCAGCATGCTCTCCTGAACATTTCAGTGAAACCATTTCCTTCTCAGCATGACAGAGGAGGGAGGTTGGATGAAAATTACAGTTTTGAATCGAGGCTTGACTTGGACAAGGATCCAGGCTCTCTTGACAATCTTTCTTATAATCTGTGCACACTCTGGCATAATGCAGCTCCCTGCCTTGGCATCAAAGCCTAACCATTCATATTTACTGAGCATAACTTGTAACAGTTTCTTGTTCTACATCTTCTATTTCTCTGCATTGATTTTTACGGCAGTTCTCTTTGTCCTTGTACACAAGTCTCTAAACAATTGCATTCACGATTCTGACCCTATTTCTGTCACCTTTTACTTTTGCTTCTTGTCTGTCCTTAACTGCGTGAAGAGTTTCATCTGTCATCCAGTGGGGCTTTTCTTTCTTTTTGGCTGCTCATAGTGCTTTTCTTCTCTCACAGTGTTCCTGGCTTCAGTCCAGAGTTCTTCTGGCTCCCCAACAATTAGGCTAAATAGTGCAAATCTATTTTTACATCATCTTTAAATTCTGCAGGGATGTTATTCAGGTTGAATTTTGGCACAATGATTTATTTGATGCACTTATTTAGCTTTTTAAAATATATTTATTATCAGTTTGTGGTCTGTGCCACAATTTGTTCCTTGTCTTATTTTTTGAGGAGATAATGGAGCTTCTCTACCTTTTGCTTCCAATTATGTTGTCTATCTGATTTCTCTATTAGCCATCAGGTGAAGTCCATGTGTGTAATTGCCTCTTTGGTTGCTTAGAGAATGTGTTTGCAATTAACAAACTGCTGGCCTCACAAAATTCAATCAATTGCTCTCCTATTCCATTTCTTGATCCCAGGCCAAATTCTCCAACAATCTTCATTTTGCAACTATGTCTCCAACAATGTTGCTTGCTTTTGCATTTCAATAGCCTATGGTGACCAACATGTCCTGTTTTGATGTGTGATTAATTTTCTCCTGGATTCTATTTCAGGAGAAATCTTTCTGTTTGTTCTTCTGCCTCTGTAGTCAGCACATACTCTGGGATTATGGTTATATTCATGGGTTTATTGATATTATTTGATAAGACTTTGTTTTATATCCCTTGACTACTTTTACTACATCTTCCCTCACTATTAATGCCACCTCATTTCTTCTTTGGGTTTCTTTTTCTGACTGTATGTTAAATTTGAAGATATAGGTAAATAATGTAAAAGAACATGTACCTCACTAAATTTCAGCAAGATTTCTAGTACTACATGTAATGACGTCTACCCAAATGAAGCTACTATGGGGCATTTCCAGAGAATTTCCCATTTTTGTCATTGGAATTATTTTAACAGAAGAGGGACAGTCATCTTTCAGGGATACTTTAGGTCTGGATTCTTACACTGGTGGGGGATTGGACAGTCCTTGTGGTTCGTTCCACCTGCACAAGCCTGTGAACATCCTGCAAACTGCTGGCATTGGCATAAATCACAAAGAAAATTCCATTGCAAGAAATAGACTGTTTTCAATTGGGATAACCTCCCACCATGCCACTTCTCCTTCAGAACTGTGTTAGGCAATTGTATGGCTTTATCTTGCTTTAAGAAGAAATCATTACGCCAGCATTTACCCTCATATGCAATCTATTTGCATGCCTAGTAATCCATGTAGCTTATGTTAAGGAAAGGAAGAAATAATGATATGCTCGATAAGCTTGGACATAAAGGTTCAAGAATATGCATTGCTGACAAAAGGAAGCACATCTACAGTGATTCCCAATAGTGGATATTTACTTTTGAGACAGTAAAAAAGTGATGCACCATCCTAACTGCTCCATATTATTTTCTCTTATATCCCATCACATTTTGAACTAATCAGCATATAAAGCATGATAAGATGTAGTTAGGTTTCACTTGGATTGAATTCCTGACTTCCTCCTCCTTGCAAATTATGACTACACTCAGTTGAATGCACTCAGAAAGGATAAGAGATTCCTTCCCAGAACATGTGGATTTCTGAAGTCCACTGCTTCCAGCTGTTGTCATCTTCTAAGGAAAAATGGAGCTTCACGTGTTTGAGAAGGGCAAAACTGCTGTATTTTAAATGGCTTTGAACAATTTTTGTGGAGTTTGATGAAAAACATCCCAAATTTTAATATGGAGGGGCTCTGGGGTCTGCAGTTTGGGGCCCCAAGTTTTGCATGTGGACAGTGTGTTGTACCTTTCATCCCTGCCATATAGCTGATCAAGCCCTCCTGCTTGGCTTCCCAGGCAAAAGGAGAATGGTTCAAAGCCATTTGGGAAGACACTCTGTCACCCAAAGCCCATTTGTACAGCTTTATTTCTGCATAGATTCTTACTACTTGATGGGCATCTTGTGAATTTTTAATTGTGTTGCGCTTTTAAAAGGAACCTGTGCTGAGAGAAAGGTAGGATATTAAATAAATAAATAAATAAATAAATAAATACATCATACATATAATAAGTAAATAGTACAAAATAAAGTGTGAAAAGCCAAAATTGAAGCAAACACATATACACAAAGTAATCAGCATTCAGTGTACCAGATGGACAGCTGATATCCACACCCATGTGTGTGAATATTGGATGGATCATAGTTTTTCTTTCTTTTTTTAAAAAAAAAAATCAGTTTACATATTAAAGAAAAAAAGAGAATGGATTGATTTGATGTTGTAACTCAAGTTAAATGCACTGTAGGAGGCAGAAAATGACAATTTTCATATCATCTATCAAAGCGGAGTCTGAAATATAGTTGACAAATATCTGTGACATAGGTGGCTGGAGGTAACAATTTTAAATTACTTAAACAAATTTTCTGGGAATGTGGGTTTGCATATCTTTTTTCAAAACACTTGATCATCAAGTGAATTTTTATTTACTGACTGAAGATACACAGAACACTGTGAAAGAAATAATTTGGGAATGGAATGAAGCATGCATATCTGGTTTATTAAAAAATCTGGATTTTTACAGTAGATGAAATTTGCTAATATATATATTTATTTCACTTATAACAAAGGTAACATTTCATACAATGAGTTCAAGATTGTGTACATGACTCCCCTTTCCTTTCCCCTTTATCCCCTGTAAGACAAGGGAGGCTGAGAGTAGCTGACAGTAAGGTAAATCAGTGAGTTTTGTGGCTCAGTAGGGACTCAATGCTGGATGTACCTTGTCCCAATCCAGTATTTGAACCACTGCAGCACATTGGTTCAATGCAAGAGAGAGAGCTTGGCAAGGGATCTGGATTGCAAAAAAAGTTGACAAGGAGTTAGGGAAGAATCACCTAGTTAACCTAAATGAGTTCATATCAGCAGGGCTAGAGAAACTGTATCTTGGCTCCTCTTCAGATTATTGGTGTCCATATGAGGAGAACTATGGAAACATGTAAGGAGTGAGTAGGGCTAGTAATTTCTTAATGCTGATATATTTAGGCTACCAAAATTCATAATATCAGAACAGGACTGCAGACAGTTAAAAGATTGAGAGATTCAGGAAAGGCTCTTCTCTCAGTCCTGCCACACATCACATGCACATTTGGTGGGAATGTGAGAGAGGACGTTCTTGGTGGGTCTTCCAAGTGAGCTGAACTCCTTTCTAAGACAAAGATTTATTTATGCCACTGGGCTTTTGGCAACTGGTTTTTTATTAAGAGAAAATGTTTACTTACTTTATATTTTATTCATGTGTATAATAAATTTAAAAAAAACAACAACCCTGAAGAAACTTTTGTATGTTTTTACAAGCATCTGTTTACTTTTCATATGACTCACTTTGAGTTCCATTTTTGGGGCAAAGGAAAAACATTTTCAGCAAAGGAAAAACATACATCAAAGAAAGAACGAAAGACCTATACAACCAAGGCTTCAGATGAGTGTTAGCCTAAACACTTAGTAGATGTGTTTCTTTCTCTCTCCCCTGCAGCCCCCTGTGGCACCAAAATTCTGTGCCAAAGCAGGTTTTAAAGACATGCAAGGATAAGCTCTATGAATTATTGGTATGGCTCAGTGATGGAAAAACCTTAAAGAAGCTGTACATGCTTATTCAGTCTAGAAACAGAGCTAAAGAGAGAAAAAGAGAGAGAGAGATCTGGAGAAGGGAGTTTTGTTTATCATCTCACATTGGATGAAGTAACACAACATTAATGTATGGCTTTAGGAGTGAATTGAAAGGGAATTTTTTATGGTGGACTTTGTATTATTTTTTCTATTTTGTATTTTTATGTAAGGCTTTGAGGTTATCTACAATAACTGGTGATTTTTGCAAGCCACTGGTGCTTTGTGGGGTGCATGGAGCATTCTTGGTAAGACATACCCAGAGGTCTATCATTGCCTTTTTAGGCAGAGAATCTGACTTGCCCATAGTCACCCAGTGGGTTTCCATGGCTGAGCAGGCTTCCAAATCTTGGTTTCCCCAAGTCCTAGTCCAGCAGTTATACCACTATACCACCACACTGGCTCTTGCATAAGTGCTGGATTCAGTATAAAATATGCAACATATGCAACATTCCTGCTGGGTTTTCTGATTTTAAAAAAGTTTATATAAACTTGCAAATTGTACAAACTTTTATAATTATGTTTGGGAATATACATTTATAAGTGTCCCCATGGGCTCTAAGGAAGTGATTCAGAGGGCTCTGCAAGAAGGCCAGAAATCATCCCCCCTCTTCCTTTGGCAGAAGCCACTTCCCCTAGTAGAAAAAAGCTGTTTTATGCTGGTCCTAGGACAGAGAAAACAGATGAAGAGGAGCACTTCTCCTTGCTACCACTGTAAAGTGGAGTTCAGCAAATATGCAATGCACTTTCCACCAGGCAGATTGCATGAGATTTCAAAGGAGCTATGCCTTGAACTTCAGTTTTGAAACTGTGGCAGCCTTTAAGATTTTGTGTCAAATTATCTAGGACTAGTATTTGGGTCAAATTATCTAGGACTAGTAAAAGGTAAAGGTATTCCCCATTGACAAGGTTGACAAGTCGTGTCTGACCATAGGGGGTGGTGCTCATTTCCATTACTAAGCCTTAACTGTTGTGTATTTTGATGTTTTAATTAACATATTTTAATGTTAATATTGGTTTAATACTTTAAGGGGTGGGAGGGTTTGGGGATTTTTTGGATTGTATTTTAATATATTGTATGGAATTTGAACTGCTGTAAGCCACCCCGATTGTTTGACAGAGGGGTGGGATACAAATACATTTTTATTATTTATTATATTATTTTTAAACCGAAGAACCAGCACTGTCAGAGACTACTCTGTGATCATGTGGCCAGCATGATTGCACAGAATGCTGTTTACCTTCCCACTGACGTGGTACCTATTTATCCACTTGCATTTGCATGCTTTCGAACTGCCAGGTTGGCAGAAGCTGGGACTAGTGACAGGAGTTCACTCCATCATGCAGCATCCAGGCCTCAAACTGCCAACCTGCCAATCTTGCAATCAATAGTGTCTTAACCACTTGAGCCACTGCATCCCAAAATATTAATCACATAAATATTATCTAGGACTGCTGCATCCTAAAATATGTGATCTTTCATTAAGATGGTGCATTTAATGACTCTGTGAAATGAAGACTGTTTGAATGCACTTTGTTGCATGGTAAAACTTGTCCTTTGCTTCAATGGAATCCAATACCACTATAAATTATCTTGAGACAGAGTGGTCTTTGATGACAAGTAATCAGGACAACGTTTGTTTTTAAATATTAGCAACACTTTTACACCCATTTTCAGATGTTCAGTATTCATGGAGTATGAGCATTCATGGGACAATATGATAGACTTATGCCTAACCTATTCATGCTTATGAGGATAGGTGTGGAAGCTCCTCGTACATATACTTAATTCTCTGGGAACCTGCTACAGCTGTCCAACTAAATGGGAAGATATCTGAGGCAGAGTCCATATTGGAACATATTTGAAAATGTCCCTCTTTTTCCTCTTCATAGCTGTTGTGAATATGGGCTTTTAAAGACATTCTCTTCCTTGCTGCTCAGCAGTTCTTTGAAGGACATATATCTAAAGCAATAGCTTTTGTAAACATTTACATTTTGGTGAACTTTATGTCAACCTGTTACATCTAGAAAATGTTCCAGAACTATTCACACAACTTCATGGATTTTTTCTGGCTATATTTTCTGAATATAGCACACTTTTATTTCCTGCAATTTATGCAAACATTAAGTATCTAATACAAGCAATTATTCCTCATTATTGTTTGACTATCTGCTTGTGTCAGATCTCATTTACAGATTTTCCAATTCAGATCTCTACTACCTAGGAGTTCAAAATAATTGAGTGGGAAAGCAAATGTAAGAGAAGCATGAACATGTTGTAATTGTTGTTTCTGAGTACACTTTCTTGATTCCTTATGAATTAAAAAATAATGAGCCTACAGGGAAATGAGAAACCAGTTGTCAGAACAAGAATAAATTATATGATTATCAAATGTACCTGTTGAGCTTGGTTAGAGCTAACCAAGGGACTGAGACATTTTACAAGGTGTGCTGATCACAATCTGAGAAGGGAGAAACTAAAACTACAGAAGCAAGCTGTTATGAGGACATTTGAGAAAAAGAATGGTATCTTCACATACATAGACCACCTTTTCAAATCTACTACTGAGAGATAATTTTCACATTTCATGTACAAAGTCTGCTTGTTGTGTGTGTACCATTCACAATATAGATAAAGTAGGCTTTTTACCATTGCCATGGTGGGCCCTAGCATTTCCAGGGAGTAATTAATGGGGCATACGGCTGCTTTTGCACTGCAGAAATAATCCCTTTTGACACCACTTAGCTGCCATGGATCAATTAAATGTAGTTTTGTGAGACATTTAGCCTTTTCTGTCAGAGAATTCTGGTGCCACAGCAAACTACAATTCCCAGAATTTTGTAGTGCTGAGCCATGGCAGTTAAAGTGCTGTCAAACAGGATTTATTTCTGCAGTGTGGATGCAGCCATAGGATATGAAAAGTTGAGAACTGCAGATCTAGAATATGGATCAGCCTCCAGACCATAAAGTTTTGATTGATTTTCCTAGAAAAAATGCAACATACTGGCTTACCACTGGTCAGGTTCAATTCTAGTGCCAGACACACAATTGCTTCAAAATGTAGCTGGATAAATCTGGAAACATATGCATCATGTTCATAAATTGCTCTATATTCATGCAACAGACAGAGTGTCAGATATTTCTCAGAATGTGAAATGAAAGACAGCTAAATATATTTCAAATCAAAGCAATCTACTTTAGGGAAAAAAATCAGTTCTCATGGCCACATCGTCTATAAACCACCACCCTTTTTTCCAGGATCTGTTATCCAGGAAGTAATCTTCTTTTTCTCAACCAGTGGCATGATGAGATTCACTCTTTAGTGTTCACTGGCCCCTTCTATTCCTCCATATCTTTATAAACATCTTGGGTCATATTGCACTAATGCTACAAAATAAATCAAAGTCCCTGCTTGGCCTATCTTGTGGGGGTGAGGGTGGGTGGGTGGGAGAACAAAATAATGGATAAGTTCAGAATGGGGGGGGTATAAAGAAACCTGCCTGAAACTTTTGACCAAAATCAAACCTCCCAACATTTCTTGGATCCATGGATTGGTGACAGCATCCTTTCAAAGAAGTATGGTTTGAATATCCTTTGTATTCTTCAGTCTATATCAGAGATGTTATGATCTGACAAAGAGGTTTCTTTTTCACCAGAGCTTAGAAAATTTATTATGGCCCTGGGACTACTATAATTTACAGAATGCCCCAACCAAAATGGATACTGGTCCGCAGTAAACATATCTGGAAACAGGTCTTGAAACCATGCCCTATGATAGGTGGCTTATGGAGCTGGGTATGTTTAGCCTAGAGAAGAGAAGATTAAGGGGTGAAATGATAGCCATGTTTAAATATTTGAAGGGATGTCATAGTGAGGATGGAGCAAGCTTGTTTTCTGCAGCTGTGGAGAATAGGATCCAGAGCAATGGATTCAAACTACAGGAAAAGAGATTCCACCTCAACATTAGCAGGAAATTCCTGACTGTAAGAGCCATTTGACAGTGCAATGTGTTGCCTTGGAGAGTGAGGGAGTTTCCTCCTTTGGAGGTTTTTAAACAGAGGCTGGATGGCCATCTACTAAGGGCTGCTTTGATGGTATGTTCCTGCATGGCAGAGAGCTGGACTCAATGACCCTTTTGGTCTCTTTCAACTCTATATTTCTGTGATTCTATGTCCAGCATAACTTTTTCCTTTTCTTTTTAAGGAGCTTTGCCGTGGGAATTTGGCTGCAGTGTCACTGATCAATGATGGGACAAATCTGCTTAAATGAGCTATGGTCTCTTAGGGGAGACACACTCAACATTCTTTGGTGCGTAGAGTGAACTGAGGATACCCATAACTTCTATGAATATTACACCAACCTCTAAGTGTGTCCTCAAAATCATTTATCCAGGTACAAGTATAACTGGCAGTATTTGAAGGGATACTTGGAGAACCACCATTTGGTCTTAATCAGGAGGCTGGACTTGTATCCTGTGTCTAGTCTTTTTCTACCAGTGTAGTCTCTTACATCCCTCTCCTCCCTTTCCCTCCCCATCTGTACTTTTGAAAATGATGTGTTTTTAAGATGTCTTTCTACATTTTATACATGCTGCACCATGCTGCTAATTGAAAAGAATAAATGTACCATAACAACTCAGTGGAACTTGTTTTCTTTTAAAGTTCTTTTTAAATCATTTAAACTTAATCTTTTACATGATTATCTCTTAATTGTTTGACTTTATTGGGGGGGAAATTTTTTTTTAAAAAAATGGGGCATGAAAAATTGTTTTCAATTGTATTATCTTATTGCTATAAATATTTAATTCTATATTCTTTTTTCTGTTAGTAGAATGTTCGTGTTCCTGAAATTAGCAAATATATATCATTAAGCCAAGGTACATGCATAATTGATAATAATTTAACAAATCCACTAATAAGTATATTTGCTCATCTTTCATAAGAAATATATTCAGAAGATAACTTTGGAAAAATATTAGGCTCATAAATTGTTTCTAAAATGATAACCAGCCATGATATCTCTAGATATTTGAGATCAAAGTAATTCATGTTATTGAAAACATAGATGAAAATGTACCAGAGCTAGTAGAAGTTAACTTATTGGACTATAGCTCCCAGAGTGCTCCACCCAGTACTGCCATGGTTAGGCCTTGGTAGTTAGGGGGATGCTTGATGGTTAGGGAATTCTGGGAGCACTGCAGAAATAATCCAATTTAGCACTGCATTAACCTCCATGCTATGACATTTGGGGGAATGTAGTTTATTCTAGCACCAGAGGTTACAATTGCATAATTAATTCTCCCATGTTTTGAAGAATATATAGAAGCTTCTTCTGTCGTACATTTCCTTATCAATTTTACTAGATGTTTTGATTTCAAGTAATGCCACTGAGACAAATGATAGCAATATTTCTTTGACAACCAAACTGAAACTCATTATTTGGTGGCAGTCTACTTTGGCTGTTTCTGACAAGGACTAAGACTCAAAGAAACGTGTGCAAAGAACATTTAAAACCTTTTCTACAGGAAAACATCAAAGTGTCCCACAACTTTATGAAGGCTGCATTGGCCAAGATAGAAAAAAAAGTAGCACTAATTGTGTCTAATCTGTGCACTGAAACCCCCTCTGCCTCCTTTTGATCTAGGCTAAGACCTTCAAATGTGGAGTCAACACTCACTGGAAGTTTCAAACTGTAGTTATCATGAGAATTGTCCAAACCTGAGGACTTCACTTAATTTTGCTGGTGTGCTAGTTCAGAACTATGGGTTATAATAAGTGGTGCTT
>CM034701.1:256527989-256539790 GCA_020142125.1 Phrynosoma platyrhinos
AGATGAGCACTGCCCCCTATGGTCAGACACAACTTGACAACTTTGTTAAGGGGGAATACCTTTACTTTTTTTACTCTTCTGATAATACTATGCATTTCACTATCCCACACACTGTCCTTTGCTTTCAGTCATAGAGGAAAGAGAGGCACAATGTCACAATACTGAATAAATTTCCCTAGACAAGTTGGAAAATCATTCCATATATTCCCTGGGCCAATAGCTCATTGTTGCACATTAAACTTGTGCATCAAAGTTCTCTGAGTTGTCTGTGAATACACATTGTACATTCTTGTTGTACTGTCTTGCATTTTTCTTTGGATGGGAGCAGAGATTAGTTACAACTTACCTCAGTGCTCTCTCTTATTGGTTAAATAAAGTTACCTTTATTGGCCAGTTTCTTCCTTCTCCTCTGGTATGAGCCCATTCTGCCTTCTGTTGCCCAACTAGTTACCTTCAGTGCAGACTCTCTATCTGGAAATCCACACATTGTGGCATTTGACACTGATTCTGCTTGCTGTCAGAGGAACTGTGTCCACCCAGCAAGGGTGCTGCTTCCTTGTCCTGCCTGCCCCTTGATCTGCTAGCCAGCCTGTCAACTAACATTGCCTATCGACTGTGTCCACCAAAACTGCTCTCTGTCTCTCATTTGGCCTGCTAGCCTAAACAGGCAGTTCATTTTTCCCAGGACTAATGGTTGTCACCAGGGAGATTGGCAAACATCATTGTAGCATAAATATCCACCAGAGGACTTATATTACATTTCCACTGTACAGCCTCTGTGGTGAATGGCAAGACAGTACAACAACAATGTACAATGTGTATTCAGACAATTCAGAGATTTTGATGTGCAACCACATGAACAATGGTTCTGCATGCAAAGCTCCACTTCTGTCACTGTCAATTGAATACAACTGTTTCACATAGTTCACAAAATTTACTATGTATGCATAGTGCAGCTTGTGCCTACACAGGTCAGCAGCTGGATGCTAGCCTGTGTCTGCCTGGCAAAGAAACTACATTGCTTTGAATAGCTGTCCCACTCTGTCTGTTGGACTGTCTGTGTCCACTTCCAGGACCTGTCTGCCTACCTCTGTCTGTTGGCCACATAGGTAGTTGCTTCACAGTCCATTTTTGCCCTCCCCTCTGACCTAGCAGTGGCTCCATCATGCTAGGTGCTAATGCTTGGCCTGTTTGTGCTAATGTGTACAAACTCTTATTAATCACTGTCAATTGACATGAATACAACCACCTCAGCAGGTGACATCTGATCCTAGGAATCTGGAAAGGCTGAGTGACAATAGGCCCTCCGGCTGGATTCCTGTACACACTTTACACAGGAGTGAATTCCACTGAATGCCACAGGACTTACATCTGTGTAGACATGCATAGATATGTGCTTGGAGCAGTGGTGGGATCTGCTTAGCATTTTGCCTTTCCCCTTTGCTAGTACATCATGTCCAGGAAAGACAGAGGTGGATCACTGTTATTAGAGGCATCCTCCCATAATATGGCAGAAATGCAAAACCAAAAATGACACAGAGAGAGAGTGCCTCATAAATACCTTTTTCCTGACTCTAACTTTTAATTGTATATATATGACATTTTCTATGAAATAGTGAAGTAGTTACAAATGTAAAACTGCACATTGAGAAAAGGGTGTTTGATCAAAATGAATTCATGGTTAGAGGAAGAGGAGGAGGAGGGGGGAAGGTGATCTTTACTCATATCCTCCTTCTGCCTCAGAGTCAGGACTCATGTTGCTTTGTTGTCGCGGTTAGCTACCCTTGACTTGACCCCAACCCATGGAGACCCTGTGGATGAGACATCTCCAAAATCTCCTATTGTCCACTACTTTGTTCATGTCCTGCAAATTCATGCCCATGGCCTCTCTGTCCATCCATCTAGCATGCAACCATCTCTTTCTTCTTCTGTCTACCTTTCCTAGCATTATTGTCTTTTTAAGTGAGTCATGCCTTCTCATGATGTGGCCAATGTATGATGCCCTCAATTTGGTCATCTTGGCTTCCAGAAAGAGTTCAGACATGATCTGTTCAGGGAGCCATTTGTTTGTCTTTTTGGCTGTCCATGGTATCCTCAGCACTCTTCTCCAGCACCATATCTTGAATAGTTTATTTTCCCCTTATCCTCTTTTTCCACTGTCCAACTCTTGTATCTGTATATGGTGATGGCTTACAAGATGGCTTATGACATCACAAAAACAAAAACAAAGGCTGAGATCATGCATAATCAGGCATAACTATCTCTGGTCCAAAACACACTGCAGGAATAATCCAGTTTGAGACTGCTTTAAGAGCCCTGGCTCAATACTAGGGAATTCTTAGAACTGTAGGAACCCTGGCGGTGCAGTTGTTCAATGCTGGTGCTGCAGCGACAATGTTGTGAGTTCAATCCTGGCTGACTCAGCCTTCCATCTTTTCATAGGTTAGTAAAATGAGTACCCAGGCTATTAGGAGCAATTGGATTACATATTGTAAACTACTTAGAGAGTGCTTAGCACCATAAAGCAGTATAGAAATGTAAGTGCTATTACTATTGCTATTTTGTGAATAATTTAGCTTTCTCTGTCAGAAAGCACTGGTGACATAATAAACTACAACTCCCAGGATTTCCTAGCACTAAGCCACGGCAGTTAAAGCAGACTCAAACTGGATTATTTCTGCAGTCTGTTTTGGACCTCTGTTGTAAGTCTTCTGCAGTCCTGGGACTGGGAAAAAGATGGGATAACAACAACAACATGGTGATGGTGATGGTGATGGTGATGGTGATGGTGATGGTGACAATGACTATGATGGTGGAGCTGCATTGTTGTAGTTATATCTGACAATGCCACCTCCCCCCTAAACATACACACACACACACACACACACACACACACACACACACACACACAGCCTATTCAGCCTGGTAGTGCTCCAGCTGAAGGGTTTCCAAGGCATTTCAGATTAGGGCACTGGGAAAATACAAATTATATCTGATCAAATTTAAAGTACCTAACTGAAGATAACAGAGGTCTATGTTGTTGAATGAATCAAGATACATAGATGTTTAACTGTTTTAATTAATGAAAGCCTAATGCAACTGCCAATTAGTATTCACTATACCACATTGACTATTAATTACCTCAGATCTAAGATGGCGAGAGTGAAAAGATATTTCTTAGTTTAATTTTGTTTTTGTTTTGTTTGTTATTGGTTTGTTTTTGTTTGTTTGTTGCTTTTTTGTTTTCAGCCAACTGTAGTTCCATACTGTGAGATGCGCTCATTTGGAAGTGCCTGGTGTTTTAGTTAACAGGAATACAAGAACAACAGAAGCAACAGGTGATAAAACTGATAGCATAGCACTGAAACTCATGACATGAACTTATTCATCTTGTTGTATATCTCCAAAATGTCAGAGGTAAATTTGCCAGATGACTGTTCCTTGGTCCCAGGTGCTTTTCATCCCTTTAAAACCATATGCAGTCATTTGTCTGTAAACAAGATATCTCTCAAGTGAAACAGATTGCAGATATCCTGCTGAGGTTAAAATGCAATCCATTATTTTGTAACTTTTTTTTTATTCTAGGTGCATGTGGAGATGCGCATTTTTTACTAGAGATGAGCCACACTGCTTCAATCAAAAACAACAAACACAGCTATGAGCATTTGCGCCAAGAAAAGAAAAGAACTTCATAGTGAAAGGAAATGTAAATATTTGGCACCTGACCAAAGCTCTACATTTTTTTTAAAAAAAGACCTTCATTTTCTTCTGAAATATTACAACCTCAGTACAAAAGAAAAATCTGTCTTTCCCCCTTTCCTATAGAAAAATAGCCTGTTTGTGTGAAGACTGGGTTATTTTGGTGACATTTACACAGTTTTTACATTCACTTCTTCCTCCAACATCCTTCTCTGACTTTTTGTTTCAGGTCACTTTACTACCAGCCACCTTTGAGACTTTCTTGATATGATGGGTAAAACAGCTTTTGTTTGTTAGCAAGAACTAACATTCCTGTGTTGTGTTTCGGTGTGCTCCCCCCCCCCCCCCATGATGTTAAATCAGTTTTTATCTATGGCTAGTGGTTTCTGAGGAATTTTCCTTGCTCTGCTATTGTAAATGTGCAACTCTTTTAAAAAGAGAGAGAAGGTGCATGTGTGTTGGTGTGCATTTCTAACAGTCTTTGCTGTTGTTGCCAAAATACTGTGAAGAATACATAAAGATATATACTATGCAGTGCATTTACAAAGAACTAAATATAAAACTTAAGGAAACCTTAAAATGGCTAACAGAAATAAATGAATCTTAGAAGGGGGCCTATCTTTTAAAGAAAGAAATTGTTTAAATAAATGAGGGCTAGTAAAGACTTCCATGTATGAAAAGAGGAGGAGGAAGTGACATATTTAATAAGCAAATCAAGACTGCTTGGGGCAAGTTCCCACGAAGAAGATGATCAGACTAACAGTTGAATCTTGTAGTACTTTGGTATTGCTAATGGATTTTCAGATTTCTGTTGAAGCTGATACTGGTAAGCAAGCATAGGAGGATGGTACGCAGGGCATATGCCCCACATAGCTCTCTGCTCCCCATTGATATGGAAACTAGCAGCCACCACTGGGTAGTGGGCATGTGGTGAAAGAAATGTTAAATTGCTCTGGATTTCTATAATATCCTGTGGATGGTGCTGACCCACTTCTTCAGTGTCATTCCCTACTTGGACCAAAAGGACCTTGAAGCAGTAGTACTTGCCCTAGTAATCTCTCGTTTGGACTTCTGTAACACAGTCTACATGGGGCTACCTTTGTACCAAGTTCGGAAGCTTCAATTGGTTCAAAATGCAGCAGCCAGATTGGTCATTGGAACACTAGTGTTGAAAGCCCTTTACTGTCTGCCAATCAGCTTCCAGGCGCAGTACAAAGTTTGGTTGTTACCTTTAAAGCCCTATATGGCTTGGGTCCGAGTTACTTGAAGGAACGCCTCTCCTCACATAATCTGCCCCGCACTCTCAGAACATCCGGGAACAACTTACTAGACTGCTATAAAACCAGGTTAAGTGCAACTTCCCAGAGATCATTCACGGCTGCAGCCCCTAAGTTATGGAATAGCCTGCCAGAAGAGATCCGTCTTATTACTACGTTAGAAGCCTTTAAGATGGCAATTAAGACAGAGCTCTTCCGGTGGGCTTATCCACCTTATCTTCTTGGCTGATTCTTGAAGTCAAGCAAGACCACCCGAAGTTAAGTAAGACCACCTTATATGCCCCCCGAATGATGAATGAGGGACGAATGCTATTTTAGATATTAGATATTGTATTATTGTACTCTATTGTATGTTTGCTGATGACACCATTTTTTTATATAGTGTATTTTATATTTTGTATCTGTATTTTTGTATTTTTATTGTTGCAATCCCGCCTTGATCCACAAATAATAATTAATTAATTAATTAATTAATTAATTATTCACTTAGCTCTGTGCTGTTATGCATTTTCATTAACCTTGGCAAAATGTTAGTTGCACAGTGAGAAAGCTAGCAGACCATAAATCCAACACTAAATGATTTGTTAAAACTGTATGACATTACCATCTGACATTATGGCCAAGCTTATGTATGCTCTATAAAAATTCTCTTCACTTCGAGAAAACACACACAACCTAATTAAGTGGTGAAGCCATATGCATAGCCTGCTTTGAATTTTAAAAGATTTATGCTAACAAGATTAACTTTAATAATACTTGTTTTGCATGGTATTTAGATGCAGGGTTAGTGATTAATGATTCTCCTCTTTGCTATAATAGATCTTTGAAGTCCATAATCCTTCCTCTTTACTTATTTTCTGAAGATAAATCATAACACAACCTGAGGTTGAATGCCATAGTTATCTTATTGGGCAAAATCTACCTTTGTGTAAGCAGACCTGCACTTGCACAATTCCCCTGTTTAATTCCCAGTGTATCCTCCTTCACATCTGTTTTGAAGGATTATACAATCCTCCAGTGTAGATTTTGAGCATGAGTGGAGTTCTGCTGATAGAAACCATTTTGGGTGATGGAAAACTTTCTGTTGATGGAAACCATTGTATAACTTTCATATCTTGGAAACCATTTGATTGATAGAAGGTGTTAACTGGATACAATGCTTTCCTTGCTGTTGTTAGAAAACATTTTATTGGTATTGGAAGGCAAATTCTCATCCCAGTCATAAACCTGCCCCAATGTCCCATCTACTATTTACAATGGCCATTTGCCATTCTCTTGATTTCTCCTTGCTACCTGCATCACAACTTGGGGGTCAAATTCCTATGAGAAGCATAGAATCCTGACACCAGCTATATGTAGACCTAAGTCTCATGCTAAGATTAACTGACAGCCAGTATGGTGTAGTGGTTCAGGTGTTGGACTCCAGGAGATTTGTATCCCTACTCAGTCACAGAAAGTCACTGGATGACCTTGAGCAAGTCACTCTCTCTAAGCTTTAGAGGAAGATAGTGACAAACCTCCTCGGAAGAAATCTTGCCAAGAACACCTTACAATAAGATCACCCTAAGTCTGAGTCAACTAGAAAGCACATAACAAAATACTGTATATATTCGACTATAAGTCAACTTCATGTATAAGTCAAGGGCAGTTTTTTCAACCAACGGTATGGATTTTGACATGACCCATGGATAAGTCAAGGGTAAAACTTAGAGGCATGAACAAAGGATCTAAAGGATGAAGCATTCCCTATCATTCTTTGAATACTGCTTGGATTTTATTTTAAACTGAAGAAGTTTCTGTTGGTTTATTTTCTTTATTTTTAAATTTAGTATTATATGAGTTACTTTAAATTTGTTGTAAGGAGGGGGGGATGTAATGTGAGTGATACTAATGCTGGTTGCATTATTACATCCCTGGGCAAGATCTTGCACTCCTGGACAGTACAGATATGAAATGTTTCCTCTTGGTATGACAATTTTCTCTTGAGATGAAATTGTCTGCCAAGCAAAGGCCATTTACGGTCAGATACAAACTGAACAATTCAAAAATGGAACAATTTGCTCCCCCCCCCCCCCCCCCCCCCCCCCCCCGCTGCCTCTTCAAAACCTACAATGCAATCCTAGGTGTGTTTGCTCAGAACTGGATTATGCTGAGTTCAGTGGTGTTTGTTCCAAGAAAAAGTATATAGGAATCAGAGCTGTCCAAAGACAATTTTTCTGCCTAAAACTTTTTGCATAGTCCTCAAAGCTAGTTAAGTTGTTCTGGCACATGTGGCAGAAAATCCCCAAAGTACTGCTCTCTAGTTATCTGCTGCCCTTCCACGATACCCAGAATCTGCTGCCTGAGATGGATGTCTCACTTTGCCCAATGATGCGGTCCTGATTGAATTGCATGTTAAATTAAGTTAAGCACAATTCCCAATCCTTCCTGGCATTAGCAAATGCCCCCACGTATGCTGTAGGCATAGCCATACTTAAATATGAAACTTAAGTGCCATCCTCTCTATCAGCCCTCTTGCTACCAGTCCCCTTTGCAAGGATAGGCCAAAAGAAGGAGAGGAATTAAAAGGTGCATCTATAAACCAGAGGGTGTAGTGTTCTAAGTATTGGACTATGACTCTGGAGAACAAGATTCGAATCCCTGCTCAGAGTGAAACCCACTGGGTGACCCTGTGCAAGTCAGCCTCAGAGGATGGCAATGGCAAACCCCCTCTGAAGAAACATGCCAATAAAACTCCATTATAGGTTTGCCTTAGGGTTATCATAAGCCAGAAACAACTTGAAGACACACCACCACCACCACCACCACCACAACACTGTATAAATAATGCTGTTTAACACCACTTTAAGTGTTGTAGCTCCATCCTATGGAATCCTGGGATTTATAGTTTTACGAGGTCTTTGGCCTTCTCTACCAAAGACTGCTGGTTCCACACAAAACTACAGATCCCAGGATTCTGTGGGATGGCGGCCATAGGGGAAGGCTGAAAGATAAGCTCAGTGGGAGTCATGGGGCTGCTTAATTCTGGATCAGGATTACATTTTGCATCATACTCAGGGATACTACCCATAATTAGATGTGACTCTTCCTGGAAGCCAAGAATGACTTTTTCTCCAAAGAAAGGTCAAATCATTCTTACAATCTTAGCTTCCTTTTCAAATTATTTACTTTCCATTTGTACTAATATAAAAGTGGGAAAGATTTTTCTTGATTTTGCTGTCAGCAACTGAGAATTGTTGTTGTTTTAAGAACATGTCTTCTTTTTACAAAAAAATATCTGGCTGTTTTTCCATCTTTCCAGGTTTTGCTTCCCACAATATCTGATTCCAAAACCAGATAAACTACTCCCTGCCCATACTCTGACACTGAATAGGAACTAAATCTGCTCTCTTTCATATGTACAAAATAGAAATCAAAAATGGACTAATACGGTCATACTTTTCATCTTATGATTCTAAGATTAATGTTCAAGGCTGCATGTAGAAGCCTTTGCCTAGATTGCTTGATTATCTACACTAGATGGAGGATATATAATAGATAGATAGGCAAAGATGCTGAAAGACTTATAAAGACAGGATCTGGGTAGGTCTAAAGATGAAAACAAAATTTGGAAAAATGCAGTTTTTATGTTTCTTTCATAATTTAACCACCATCTCATTGGTTTAGTTATGATTTATCGAGGGGGGAGGAGGATGCAACCAGAACTGAACACTGATTGTGCCCTATTGATTCTGAGTTTTTAAAAAAGGTATAATAATAATAACCACTGAAGCTTATAAATGTAATTCATGCTACATGCAAGAAGCTGATTATATTCACATCCCTCTAGCTGCTTTTACATTTCCATCATTCTGAAAAGCACTGACTCAGGGGTAAATAGCAGGTGGCCTCCCAGATGGCTACAGATGACAGTCTCCATGATCCATTGGCATGTTGGTTGAGGCTGATGGAACCTGAAGTACAATCACAGCTGGAAGGCCACAGAATCCTAATCTGTACATTGAAATGCTAAATGAATTCCTGGGTGGAGCTCTCATTTCTTTAAAAATATGACTTCATACACACATAAACACATACACACACACACACACACACACCTTTATGGCATCAATTGTGTTGCTTGCACTATTTATTTATAATTTATTTATTTTTGTTGTTTTGCTTAAGTGCCAGAAAAAATACTACTAAAATCTTTAATACTGTACATTTATCTGTCATATAACAAACAAGGGACAGTCTAAACCAGGGGTAGGCAACTTTTCCCCTTTAAGGGCCGAGGGACTTCAGCTCCCAGAATCCCAGGAGCTATTGGCCAACATGGGACTATTGGCCAACATGGCTGAGGCTTCTGGGAGCTGAGGTCCCTTGGCCCTTAAAGGGGAAAGGTTGCCTACCCCTGGTCTAAACAGTTGAGGAGTGTTTCTGATTCTGATCCTACACAATACATGTTGTCTTGGATAACGTGTATTCCAAATTTTGTGACCACCAAGATAACATGAATGCAAGATGGCAGTGGAGGTGGAAAACCTGGAGCTCTCTCAAATTAGACCATTATAGTGTTTCATTCCACTTTAACTGCCAGGGCAACATCCCATGGAATCTTGGGAATTGCAGTGTAGGAAACGGCATTTAGAATGATCAGGCAGAGAGCTCTAGTGCTTCTGTCCAAACTACAGACTCTAAGATTCCACAAGATGGAACCATGGCAGTTAAAATGGAACAGCAGTGCTGTAATTAAGTAGTGTGTAATTAAGTAGTAGTGCCGTGCGGATACTGTAAAGCAAGGGTGCTCTTTCAATCTGAGGACTAAATTTAATTTAAATCTCAAGGGCTGTGTTCCATTGTAAAATAGAACCAAAGGCAAAAAGGTTAATATGGAAACCAATAGCTGAATGCTCTGACAGGTAGTCATTAATGCATCTCAGACTTTTAGAATGGGAAAACATTGTACAAAAGCTGGAAAACCACAAAAGCGGTGCCACAGGAAGACTGCTATGGCTATGTAGAGAAGCCCAGGAGAGCCAGTTTAGCCCTAGGACCAGAGGTTACTCACCACTAACATCATGGATGTATGGTAACATCCACTGTAAGAGCCCAGCTGTGGGGGAAGCTTTCATTAGGTAAAAGTCACACGCAGAAGAGAATTTAATGAACAGTAGGTTCCTACCCACTGATTTGCTTCTGCAAATGTTCCTGCTGTGTTAAGGAGAGTAAAACAAGAGATGTTTCCTTCATATATTTTTTTTTATGTCAAACCACGCTTCAGGAGAACATCTGAGAGGATGTCTATATTTAACTGCACTACAGTTTACTGCCAAAAAGTACAGAAACAGTTTCTTGTATTTATGGCATTTTTTTATTTATTTCCAGAGGACATACTGAGGTCAGACATAAGAGCTGCCATAATGGGAAACAGTAATTCAGAGTTTTTGAAAAGGAGCACACATTCCAATTCTCTTGTATATGTGATCAATGGTGCTTACTTCTTCCACATAGTGTGTCCACATTCTTGGAGTAATCTTCATAATGACCTTCTATACAAGCATGAATACATCTGGGTTTTAAATGCCAATGCTTTCTGAACATTACTCTAGAAGTCTGTTATTCAGCCACACAGTGCTGGCTCCAGTACAGGCTTATCTGTATGCTAAGGGTCTCATCAATAAATATAGAAGATTATAGTGGTGCATGGGGTGATGCGAACTCAACTGCAACCTGAAGAAGACATCACAATTTAAACTAATTGCAATAAAAATATTGTGTTTAATGTACCCTAAACTCTTCAAAAGATGTATGTGGTCATCTCAGTGATACTGTGCTCTTTTTCTCCTTGCTTTATGTGCTTTGCCCTAAGGTATCACTCTACAGTGAATCCCCTGTTCACAGCTAAAGTGATCAACCACCATAACCCCAACATTAGTCCCCTTAAGGCTACATATTCAACTCACAAGTACTTCCAAACATTCCACTACGAAAGTGCCTGATTCAGAAGATAGATCCAGAAGAAAGGAAATGCTTTCTTCACATTTATCATCATCCAGCAAACCAGAATGGCTATTAGTTAGCCGGATTAACAAATACTAATGGTATTAATGGAACTAATCCAAGTAAGATTAAATCTGGATTGATTGCTTTGGGTGGATTGCAATTCAGTTCATGTTTACTGTGTTCAATGGCACTTACTCCCAAGTAAGTATGAATAAGTATGTATGAATGTATGCCTTATTCAAATATCTTCTTGAGAAAAAGTATTCACATGGTGTATAACAATAAAATCAAGAAAATATCAAAAATATTATTGTTATTATTGTTATTACTAAAGAAAGCAGAATTGAATAAAAATAGATGGAAAAAAATTATGAAATATTGAGACTTAAAAATTGAGATTCAGCACCTCTAGAAAAAGAAAATGACTGTGTTTCTATGAATGATAGGTATTCTGGAAGCAATTCCAGACAGACTGACAAAAATATCTGAATCAATGTCCCAGTCTTTCATTATTATCTGTGTTTGTTGGTGCAAACAAAGATGTGAAGCATAAGAACTTAATCTGTTTTCTGTTAGCTGTTACCAGAATAGAGACTGCAAAGAATTGGAAGACAGGCAACCTACTCATAGAGAGCTCCTGGTGCAGTTTGGGATATTTTATTAATGGAAAAATTATCAGATAGATTTATATCCCACCCCTCTGCCAAGCAAACAGGGTGGCTTACAACATTAAAATCCAAACAGATATATTACAACATTACATAAAAGAACCTAAGAACCTGCCACTTAAAAAAATATTAAACAAGTTATACATTAAAACATATTAAAAACACTCAA
>CM034701.1:256563033-256575115 GCA_020142125.1 Phrynosoma platyrhinos
TCCACTTTATTTTCAGTTTCTGGGCCACGTGTGATAACGTCCCAGGAGTTACATCACTATAAGTCACCAAGAGGATTCTGGTCATAGTTCTCAAATACACACACCAGAGTTTGGAAAGTTACTTTAAACAACAATAAAGATCTCTGAGTATGCTTTTGTCACTGTGCTTCTTGTTACAGGAACATAGCAGCAACAACCTCCATTCTTCACTGGTCACCAAATGGCCATGTTGGGGGCTCCTGCAAGAGATAGATGAGTCATGTGGAAAGGGAAGAGGAAAAATGGAACTTTACATTCCATCTCCCCATGTTAGATCTCAGCCAATATTGCCAATATCTATCACAATTTTAAATGTTATACATTTTAAATTTACAGAAATGTACAAAAATCAGGTTCAAAAATGTGGGAAATCTCTCCGATACCAGCCAATCATCCGTCAAAAAATATCTTGCTGTGTATCAGCAAGGGGAAGGGGGTGCATGCTCTCATTCACTACATTAGGATAAACCAAATCAGGATTTACATCCCTAGAAGAGTCTACATGCCATACTAGAAGGTAGTGGTGGAGTACATGGAATACTAGCACTACCTAAGTCCTTTATATCATAATGAGCTTCGAAAATGAACATGCTATATAAACTATGTCCAACACACAATTCACAATAATTTACAAGGTGGGGAATGTGGATTTTCTCACTCAGAGCTGCTCCTGTGAAATGAATTTTAAAAGAGAACAGATCTTCAGATTTCACTTTGGAAATATGGAAGTACACAACCCAGCTTTAAAAATGCAGACCTCAATTTTTGGTGACATTTAAAGCAAAAAGTACCACTGCGCTAAATTTAATACTTAGATATTGCAATGCTATGGCCCTTGAAGGGTCATTACAAGAAGCCAGGCAGAATGTATACAATCTCCTCATACATTTCCAGGATTGGATTGCTCCCTCTTTCTAGCATCTGGAAAGAGAGGTCCATCCTGAGAAATGGTGATGCAACCTGAGAACATTTCCCTCATCTCCAAGTTCAGCTCTCGGATGTCACAATTCTAATGACTTTGGGAAGCATGCTTAGAGTTTGTACAGGGCCAATAATTATTGGTCTTCTTGCTTCTGCTATTTTTTTTAATGGCATGATTGCTACTAATGGCCAGAATCCTTTTGGGGATGTACATATGCATAAACACCACAGTTAGGGTGCTACATACTGAATCTCTTCAGAGTCTCCCCAATCCACACTTACCAGGAAGCAGCTGCTGCTGTCAATGAAGGTCTGTTCTCCTTTCAGTTAGGAAGCACTTGGCTGATAGTTTCACCCATTCCCATGTGAAAGGCTGAAGCAAAACCTCTGTAGCAATTCCCCCTCATACTGGAGATTGCTTGTCCAAGGATGGGGTGGGACCATCAGCCAGATACTTTCTGATCAACAGGGGAAGAGATCCCCATCAACCACAGTGGTTATAAACAGGGATTAAGGTACTTTCACATGGGGATGAAATGAATAAAAAACAGTCACAATTGCACAACTGTAGGTTATGCCTTTGTAACTGCCCAACAAGATTCTGGCCATCATCATTAGTATTATATATAGTATATTGCCCATTTTGCATATTGTACATTTTCTCTGTCTAAAACAGGAGAAAAAGCTGGAGATGTTTTTGAGACTACATGAAACCCATTCATAACTTAACTGTCACATGCAAATTCTAGACATGGACCACCATTGAACCACATGATATTTTCAAAGCTATCATTGGCTCAAAACAGATGGGCAAAAAGTGCCAGTTTTAGACAAAATTTGGGGTGTTGCATTTATACAACACATGCCCTGGTGACACTGGTGTCAAAATGTTGATTCAAATGAATGTTTTTAAGATGTTACAACATTAGCAAGGCACTGCTTAAATTAAACAGTTAGATTGCTTATTGAAAATCAAAGCGAGGATTGTTATTCAGTTCTACTTTACCAAGACAGGTTTGGGGTGTTTTTGCTCCTAATTAAACAGTTCCATAAATGTAGTTCTGAACAACAAAACAAAACAAAAATGACACATTTTTAATATATATTTTATGGACAATAATGACCACAATAACACATATTTCATATATGCATCATATATAATATAGTCTTGCATGACATGTAATGTATATTTCATGACACACATATATATATTTCATGGGCAGTAAATGGATGAATGTATGCTAGATGGATGAACTTTATTAAAGAGACCACAAATATGAGTTTGCAGGAGCTGGGCAGAGCAGTAGAGGACAGGGGGGCCTGGAGATGTCTCATCCATAGGGTCACCATGGGTTCAGACTGATGCAAAGGCAGTTAACAACAACAAAATGGATGAATGCTTAGTATTAAATAGGGTTGTGTGTGTGTGTGATTTTTAAAAGGGTGGCTTTTTTTAACTGGACATTTCTCTTTCCCTCCTCTAAAGCAGCTATATATTATCTACTGGTCTAGAAGAAAAGTAGCACAATGAACTCACTGAAAGTGTAATACATCCAGTAGTATGGAAAGTCAATGGCTACTTTTACTTTCTGCTTACAGTGGAAGAGCAATGATTTATGAAGCCTAGAGGCCAGCTAAGAGCCAGCATGGTGTAGTGGTTTGAACATTGGGCTAGGATTCTGGAGAACAGGGTTTGAATTTCTGATCAGCCATGGAAACCTACCTTGGGCAAGTAATATTCCCTCTGAACAAATCTTGCAAAGAAAACCCAGTGATAGCCTCATTTTAGGATTGCCGTAAGTTGGAAATGACTTGATGGTACACAACAACACTACAGAGGCATCCCATCTAGAAGCATCTGAGATGAAATTTTATGGACTAAATTTAACACCAGCTAGCATCTGACATCTAGCACGATAGAACTTTCTTTCCCTCCCTTTACTCCATCTTACCTAACAACATGCACTGGAGGATTTAGTAGACCTCTAGAGAATACATTCAAAGGGTACACAGGATGATGGGGGCATTGGGAGTTGACACTCTCTCCTAATACTGTTGGAAAAAAAGTTTTGATACTGTAGGACAGGGGTAGGCAATCTAAGGCCCAGGGGCCAGATGCAGCCCCCTGAGGCCTTTGGACCAGCCCCAGGCCGGTCCTGTCGCCACCGCCGCCGCCGCCCACCATGATGATATTGATTATTGTTGTTATTACTTGTTCTTGGAGTTTTCTTGGCAAAATCTCCACAGGGGTTTTGCTATGGCTTTTCTGGGGCTGAGAGAGTGTGCATGCATATTTTTTAATTTTTTAAAAATTATTTATTTGTTTATTTATTTATTTATTTGTTTATTTTTAGTGCTTGGGCCCCCCAATTGTCTGAGGGACAGCAACTTGGCCCCCAACTCAAAAAGGTTGCCTACCCCTGCTGTAGGAGGTGCATCAAAAGAGGTATTTTACTTTCAGTTTGATTTACCTAGAAGCTCTACTTAAATTCAGCATCCCCAGAGTCACTCATATTGGATAATGCACAGCACTTCTTAGAAAAGATTTAGTATAGTGCCATCTACTGGGTAATCTTGGGCAAGCCACACTTTCTCAGCCTCAGAGGATGGCAATGGCAACCCCCCTCTGAAGAAACATGCCAAGAAACCCCCTGATAGGTTTGCCTTAGGGTTGTCATAAGTTAGAAATGACATGAAGGCACACAACAACAACAACACTAAGTAAGAATGAAATGTGAAGGAAAATAATTGTATAAAACTGAGAATAATGGGAGTGAAATTTTGAACTTTTCCTCTCTTAAAATTTTTAAAATAAAAAAAAACAATTATCTATAATTCATTCTGCACTGAAATTGATTTGCATCTATTGATCAAGGTGACTTTACTATATATTACCATCTATGCAAATCCTACAATAAAAGTTTTTAAAATCAGTTTATGATTTATCTTTTTTTTCTGTTTTCCTCAATAGCTAATAAGAATCCATCAGCAAAATAACCAGGAAATTTAATTTTTACACATAATTTTTATGATGAAAAAGAATGAAAGTTTTATGGCAAGTGAAAATGCAATTAATAGTGGAGAGTGTGCTGCCAACTTTTATTATGTAAATTAAAGGCACTACAAAATTATTTAATGCTCCTGAGTGGGAAATGTTCCATGCTGAAAAACTGAGTTAATTCTGCCTTAACTAATCATGGTTGAGTTTATGTGAATTCTAATATATTTTTGGCTTCCACCAAATGTAGGAGATACTATAAAACAAATTTGTCATGAAATGGCTTCTCTGGGGATAGGTCTTGAGAATCAAATTATGTGATACGATTCTACAGCTACTCAACATCTCAGTAACTGATTCATTACAATTCAGCTTTCTGCAAGATGTTTCAGTCACTTGCATTGAGTAAGCAATTGCAGCAAAAACCAGCCATTCAAAGAATTACAGAGCCCCCAAAACCCTGTTTAGATATTTGCCTGAACCCATGCAGGACTAAAATTGGAATGGAGATACGGGGGCATATAAGCAATACCTCCAGTTTTCCAGAGCACCCAGAAGTAAGCCTTTGCAAGTGAAATATGAATGTTTGAGGAGAGCTCTGTAACTACATTCAGCTGAACACCATTGCAAAGCTCCTGTAACTCCCCACACCTGGGTTCTCACTTACAGGAACTTTACCTGACTAGTAAGACACACCTGCTGAGCTGCACCTGGCTTCCAAACTCCATCAGGTGAGGCTTCATTGTATAAGATGGTTGCCTTGTTATCAGAGCTTGGAATGACACTGCTAAAAACCTGATTTTGGGTCCTATTCAGGTAAGGACTTTTAATGTCCAGATCTTTGGTGATATTAGGAGATAGGGCTTACATGCACAGTCACATTTCCATGCCTGTTTTAGTCCCATTCATGTGTAAGCAAACACCTGAAACAGCACTTGGGCTGGTTATTTATTATTTAGAAAAGATGGCTTATCACTGGTGTTTATGGTTTTGAAAAATTTGGACTAAAGACCCCAGAATCCTCCTGCCTCCATGGTAATGTTTGCTGGGAAATTCTAGGAACTTTAATCCAAAATTTAACATCCCCAAAGGTTGTCAGCAATAAATTGCAACTTGTAGTACAGCAAACTCTGATGTAATTACAATGCATTAAATCTTCCTTTATCTTTGGGGAGATTTACTTTAAGATGAGGGCTGAGGCTCAAAGTATGATCATATATCCATGAAAGAAATATAATGGGAGGTAAGAGCTCTGCTTTTAGAGTTTCCATACCTGTAAAGACAATACGTGAATGCTTCTTTAATTTTTTTTTCTTTTTCCTCGTGAATCGTTCTGGACAGGGCCAGCCCAAGATAATTTCAAATGTATCAAGAAAGCTTTGTTTCTCACATTGCATACAAATCATGGTAAATCTCAGACTTCCCCTTGTTGTCCTCATTCATGCACCTAGTAGAGCAAGAGCTTTTGCTTCCTGATTTAGACCAACCATAATTTTGTGTCTTTAGATGTCTTTTGATCTCTGAATGACAGCCAACAAAAACACCTAAGCAGATCTCATCAAATAAATACATTTGCTAGAATCCTGTATGGGATTTATGTGTTAGTTATTACTGTACCTTTAAAGCCCTACAAGATTTGGGTCCAGGTTTCCTGCAAGATTGCTTCCTCTCATATCATCCACCCCATATACCAGGGTAGGCAACCTTTCCCCTTTAAGGGCCGAAGGACTTCAGCTCCCAGAATCCCAGGAGCTATTGGCCAACATGGGACTATTGGCCAACATGGCTGAGGCTTCTGGGAGCTGAAGTCCCTCGGCCCTTAAAGGGGAAAGGTTGGCTACCCCTGCCATATACTCAGGTCCTCTAGTGGATATTTATTCCAGTCAGCCAGAGGACTTTTTTTTTTCAGCTGCTCCTAAATTGCGGGAAGCATGCACTGTAATCAATGGATGTTTGTTCTCCTTTCAATTGAGAAGCAATGATCTCCATTTTAATAGTCAGAAATGAGTTCCCTGTTGCAATTAGACTTTGCACCAACGTTTATTCATATGAGGCATGGTGGCAATGGCAGCCAGCTGATTCCTGGATTTACAAGGAATAGACCCCTATGGGTCACAGCTGCTTCCTGGTAAGTGAAGATTGGAGGAGTGTAGGGGCTATGTAGGGCCCATGAATACATAATAGTCACAAGTGCATAACTCCAGGTTAGACATTCATGTCTGCCATAAAAGATTCTAGCCATAAGATTGTTTTTCCTGGAATGTGACACTCTCTCACATATCCTCCCTTTGTGTCCTAGTTAATATGTTTAATATTTTACATTTGCTTCTGCAGTGTCAGCTATAAATTCCTGACAAAGCTTTTGTTTTCTTTCCACCTTTGTAGAACAAATGACTGAGAAATTCTTTATCTTGCAGAGTAACTGATATATCAAAGCAAAAATGTTTGAGTGCAAGGGTTGTTGGTTTGTTGGTTTATTTGATGTAAATTAATATGGATCTAAGAAGTTGCGGAGGAGATGTAAGTTCAATTTTTTTAAATGAGATACAGTGTTTCTTCTCAGAAGAAAACTGAATTGTTCTGGAATCTGTTGATCACAGTGCATTGATTTGGATAAGTTTATATTAAACCCACCAGCCCTATGGTTTGTTTCCTGGAGCACACTGAGAAATATAGAAAAATGAAAACTTTTTCTTTCAGTTAAGAAACTCTGGTATGGATATTAAACACAACAAAGATTTAGAAACGTGAAAACTAGAAGCCTTGAAGAAACAAAGAATGAGATTATGCTATGATATTATGACAGGAGTGTGTGTTGAGGATGGAGGAGATTCACAAAGGAAAAGCTCTTTTGAAATCTGGAATATTGCATTAGGAGAAGTGCATTTCTTCTAACATACATTGCTTGGGAGTACTTTATGAATTAAAGCAAGAGCTTTTTTTTTTTTAGAAGTTGCAGTTTCCTCAGAGGTAAAAATTTCCCAAAACTCAATAGTTTGAATATAAGTAGTCTTTAAACTGATGCACCGAAGTCATGAAAAAATGCATACTTTTGAACATGAATGTGATTGTTTGACAGGAATATAATTTACCTGACGTACTTTGAGAACTTTCTTTGCTCTTAATTGTCAGGGCAGTTGCACTTTCTGCTAAGAGCTTATTGTATAGAGGTTCAGGGGAAGAAAAAGAACAGAATGTGTAGATAACATGAAGGCCTTCTGTGCGGGAAGATTGCTTTTTTTTTTTTTAAGTCCATTGCCTTTCCTTTCCTTTCATTTTCTGAGTGAGATTATGCAGAGGCTATAGGTTGGAGAAGGATAAAGGCATGTGGGGTATTCTAGGTTCTAGAAGAGAAATAGGCTAGGCTGCAGCCAACACCTTGCAAGCAAAATTTTGATACGAACTAGATGTCTTTTTTCCTAGTAAGCATATCTTGAAGAAGCCACAGTAGATCAATTTGTCTACTGGAAAATGGAAAGTGCATGTTTGTATCTAAGCAATTCAATTAACACAGAAGGCTTCAGGAGGAGCAGAAGTAACAAGAATATTCAGACATTCAAGGTCTCTACCTCAGAGGCGTGATCCTGCTTATACATGTCTGTGGGGCCTGGACTGGCTTTTGCCACTGGGTTTCCCTTCTCTAGTTCATATACGACTCGAAGATTAGGAATAAGGCATCATTAACAATTGGTCTTTGTGAAGAGAACAAGAATTTCTGATGCCCAATTTCCCACCACAGTTGTGCCTCCTTTGGATAAACCCAAGAAATAGTGTGTCCAAAAGAGGTGACCAAAATGGTGAAAGGTCTTGAAACCATGCCCTATGAGGAGTGACTTAGGGAGCTGGGTATGTTTAGCCTGGAAAAAAAGAAGGTTAAGAGGTGACATGATAGCCATGTTTAAATATTTAAAGAGATGCCATATTCAGAATGGAGCAAGCTTGATTTCTGCTGCTAGGATATGGAGCAGTGGACTGAAATTACAGGAAAAGAGATTCCACAAAAACATTAGGAAGAACTTCCTGATGGTAAGATCTGTTTGACAGTGGAATATGCTGCCTCAAGGTGTGCTGGCATCTCCTCCTTCAGAGGTTTTTAAACAGAGGGTGGATGGCCGTCTGTCATAAGTGCTTTGATTGAGTATTCCTGCAGATGGTTGGACTGGATGGCCCTTATGCTCTCTTTCAACCCTATGGTTTATGTCACTTGTACTTCTTGAAAGGTATTGAATTGAGTAATATATTTAAGCACCACAGAATCAAATTCAAAATTAGGAGTCATGCATATCATATTTTCCACTCCCACAGTGGAATTTCTTCAGTGGTAAGCAACTGTCTCAGATCTGCAAATTAAGTCTGTTTTACAATCAACAAAAAAGGCACTAAATACAGGATATATAGCTGAGAAAAATTGTGGGCTTTCACTAATGGGACTACCATTTCCACACATTTGTTTGGTAGCTTCTCAACATAAAATAATTGAGATAATGTATAACATATATGTGACCTTGACAGTTGCTACCAACACATGGTTGACAGTATAAATCTGTAGGCACAGCAGCATCTAACTTTTGTAGATGACAGGTAACTGCCTAAGCTTTAACTGAGACATTGGGGTGCATGTCACTTAGAAAAACAATAATATTTGATTGGAGGAATAAGTAACTGAGCATGGACTCTTTCTTCCCTCTCCCTATTTCAGATATTAGCATTTATAACCAATTATTATTTAGTACTGTATTATTATTATATTTCTATCCCATCTTCTTCCCCAGTTGGGTAGTTAGAGCGGCTAACACCACATTAAAAACCATATCATTAAAAATCCACAAGATGCAAAGGTTAAAATGAATTTAAACAATCAAAACATTAAAACCAAATTATTTAGTGGGATGGACCTTACATGGTCAGTTTTCAAATTATATGTTCTAGCAGTTGTCTTGTCTAAACACAATTCAGCTACTAAGTCATGTTCTAAAGGTTGTTTTTTTAAAAAAAAAATCAGCAACATTAGCTTCAGTAGACTAACAGCATTTCTCCCACAAACAGCTTTCTCTTTCTCAAGATACAGCCACGGAATTTCCCACAAGTTAAAAATAAAGCTATTTGGTAATCTAATTTAGAGGGTTTCTTCAAGAAAGGAGTTAAGAACTATAAATGAATTTTTCTTCTGAATTTCCCTGCAAACTGCAAGAACAGGTTTTGGCAGTGACAAGTGGAAGATGGAACCAGAATACCAGTACAGACCTTAGTTCAGAGAGATGGTGATGCAAAAGGCAGATTTATGGAGAAAATAGAAGTCAGGATAAGAGTAACAAAACCAGGGCAATTATAAGGCAGAAAGAGCAGGAATGAGCTCTGAGTCTAGGGCCGATAGACACGGCTCATAAGGAGTGGCTCTGGGCCACCCCTGAGAGGTGGATCAGGGCCGCAGCATCCACATGCCATAGCCCCGATCCTCCTTTTTGCCGCCCTCAAAAGAGAGGGCAAATGCCACTACTTTTGGGGGTGGCAAAAAGCCACCCTTTGAACTGTTGCCACAGCACTTTTGCACCTTTTTGGTGCAGCGTGTCTGCATGCTGCACCAAGAGGGTGCCCTGACACTACCCATCATGAAGATGGGCATCAAGGTGGAGTCAGGGCGGCTGGTGTGCAGTTACCATGCCTGCCTCAACTCCATCCCCAGGCCAGCCCTTTAGGCCAGTCTGCATCAGCTGAAAGCTGCAAAATGCTATGGCTAATCCAACATCATAGTAGCAATCATGCTGCCATGATGGAACTGCCTTCTCATTCTTGTGCATCTTGGAAGACACTTGAAAATCAGTTGGTGGGTATTTCCAGTTTGCAAAAGAAGTACGACTGTCAGCTATAGTGAAATGGAGAGATTTTTCATTCCACAGTCTGTTGCCTTGCCCAGTGTTAGACATTCTTGGATTGGGGAAATGGATGTCAGAAATCACATAAAACATAATAAATAACTGATTAAGAAGGTGATCTCCCCAATGTTAATATTAACATACAAGAATAGCTATACATTCCCAAATGGGAAGTGAAAAGACATATAGCACTTATTCCCAAGGACTGGCTAAGGATGTGGATAAGTGTGCTTGTCTGTCTCAGCTAATACCTTGTGCACTAGGAAGGGCATACATCTATACTAGGGTTAGTCTGAACTCCAAAGGGATTCTGAATCTATTTTTGAGATAGGATTCAGCTCCTTCTATAGATCCTTTAAAATTGGGATTAAAACCAAACTCACAGGTGCACCAACATGAAAGCTGCCACTGATCTACAGTCCCAGTCACTACTAAATATTTAGAGCTGATGAATGCTTATTTGAAAGAAAAAGGAATCTGGCCTATGCCAATTCTTTTAACCCAGGAGTTACTTGAATTAATCAATTCAGAGATTTTTTTTACAATCCTTTCACACCACACCTCATAGTCATAAATGGGTTAAAACAACTTTATATAAAACCCACAAGTTTCAGTGTTGACAGATGTGATGATAGATCCTTTTTCAGATATGTGATTATTCATTATCTTCCTCTTTTGATTCTGTGCCATAACATCTCTAGTACAGCAATTCAGCAATTCTTCTGCCTCTTTGATTGTTAACTAATTAAGGGGTTTGATTTTGATTTTGAATATGCTCTGAGTTTACTTCCATTATTGTCTGAGCTAGTGTCCTAAGCATGAAAACATAAGAAAACTTTCCTGCCTGGAAGTCAATCCAATTAGAATCAATGGGACATTTCTTTATTACATTTATAGCCCACCTCTAACTTCATGTTCAAGACAACAATATTGGAAGGATTGTTTTTATCCATATCAATATAAGCTATTAAGGTTTAGAAAATCTTTGAGAACAATGATCCAAGCAGTTCCAAAACATCAGCTGTTTTAAAACAGCTAGAATGTAATCCTTTTTTTTTTTAAACTTTTTAACAGACATCAGGATTTTAAGACTTAAAGTTCAATAGCATAGGGGGAAATGTCATGAAATTTGTGGGCTGACTTGATCCATACGTCATACAGTGGGCCCTTGGTATTCTTTAAGGTTTGGTTCCAGAACCACCTGTTGATCCCAAAACAGGTGATATCAAAACAGGTATAGTAAAATGGTATGCCTTATATCAAATCAAAGGTTGCTTAGAAGGGGGGGGGATTGTTAATATTTTCAAATTGTGGTTGGTTGAATCTGTGGATGCAGAATCTGTGGGTATGGGGGGGCTAATGGTATAGCAACAGATAGGACACTGATATTCCCCACCTCCTCCCATTCAGGAAGGTTAAATGTTTTCTGCCAAATTCACTTATACTAGTGTTACAAGCATTGTTTTAATATAAAAAAATCCTTTGTGGGTCTCCTGTCATGGCCCTAAACCAGAAAAGCTCAAGTCACCATGGATTTAAGGCGAGGACCTCACTTAGGGCCTTTGCAGACTGCCAGAAATAGTGCACATTAAATTGAGGCACTGCCCTGGCTCAGTGCTAGGGAATCATGGGAACTGTAATTTATTGTGGCACCAGAGCTCTCTGACAGAGAAGGCTCAATGTCTCAGAAAAAAATGCAATTCCTATGACTCCCTAGCACTGAGCCAGGGCAGTGCCTCAATTTAATGTGCACTATTTCTGGCAGTCTGCAAAGGCCCTTAGATACCTGAGTGGTCATGTCTGCCTCAACAATTCATTAACATCAAATGGCCAGGGTTACAAGCTGCAAAACAGGACATTCACACCTAGGAGATTTATGAGTACCAGCCAGGATATGTCCAGCTAAGAATGAGATAACATCAATACCCCATCTCCCCTCTTTGGAAATTATATACTTCAAGACCATCTATCCAGAATCCTTTGATATGCAGTAGCAAATCTTCACCGCAGGCCAGGTTTAAGTATATAAAAGATGCCCTAAATCTGAGGCACATTGGGTCTAGTTGGATTTTATGGTGACACTATATCACTGTGAATTCTGACTCAGATCCCAGCTCTTCCAGTCCTCCTTTTCCTTTCATACACGGTTGCATCTATCCATCTTCATTCATCGTAGGTGCAACTTCCATCAGGTAATTATCACCCTTGACCAACGATCTGTGTCTGAGCATCAACAGGGGTAGTGTGACCC
>CM034701.1:256638290-256650478 GCA_020142125.1 Phrynosoma platyrhinos
TTACTCCACAGATTATATACAAAACCTTTTACAAACAGATTCTTTCTTTGGCAAATCCAGTAATACTAAACAGGAAACAACAGACTGCAATATACTTTTGGAATTGGCTCTGAAAAAAATGAGACTAGAAACACACATGGGAGCATTGCGGAAATACTGTAAAGCACATATGATCCCAAGAGGTTTAAGAATAATAAAGCCTCCTGGTATGTTTCAAGAAAACCAGGAATTTACCCCAAAATGGGAAGCTATACTTAACAAATGCTCTTTAGATCTCATGGTCCTCTTGATAAAAACTAGTCAACAGGAGTGTAAGGTTCTGGCTGATAAATTTAAACATCATAAACAGCAACTTAATAAAATGATGAACTCTAGTGTATTAAATAGTAAACTAGAGGAATTTGATATACAAGTAACACATAAAATGAAGGAACTTAAAGATCTTAAACTCAAAAAATTTCAAAGGGACCTCAGGGATTACCAAGAAGGAAAGGTTTATTTCTGGAAATCCCAGAGAGGTCTGACTTCTACAAATAATAAGAAAAGAGTTTCGTTTGACACAAGTATAGATACGAGCAAAGAAAATAACAGCCTAGGGGGTGTCACCACTGACTCTTCCACTGATTATTCCATGGACAATTTTAAAACCAGTCGGAGACCTTTTTTAGAAAAACAGTCCAACAGGTGGAGATCCAAAGACAGGTGTAGAGAGAAGAAAAATGTACAAGGGCAGATACCTCTCCAAACATAGATAGTTAACATATCAAAGTCCTTGTTATCTGATTTGGAAATAGAAGTTTTAAACAAAGGTATTTTGTTTGTTCCAACTGTTAGGCATAATTCTTTTGATAATATGTGGGAAGTCCATCAATTGTTTCAGAAAATTAGATTAGCAATTTTTTTTCCTAGGAATAGTACAACCAGTGAGTACCTGGGACCCCCGGACATGGATAGATATAAGAATTTTCATAAAAATTCCAACTTAAACCCCAATATCGATGACCCATACATCAAGGTCTTTCAAGACAGAGTGTTAAAGGATATGCAGTATATCTTTACCTCCCAATCCAATAGCTGGCACAATTTATCTAAATTACATAAAGCTACTTTGGAGAACTTGCAAAAAAGACAAGATATAATAATTAAACCAGCGGACAAAGGAGGTGCTATAGTCATATGGGGGAGGAAAGATTATGAAATAGAGGCATGTAGCCAATTATCAAATGCAAAATGCTATAAGGAATGTATGAAAGACCCTACAGAAGATATTTTAAAATTATTAAAATCCCTTTGGAAGAGGCATTAATTATAATATATAAAAACTAATGTTTATGAATATTTACTGGACCCCCTAGGTAGGATTCCTTTATTCTATTTATTACCTAAGATACACAAGAATAAAATTCCAGTTCCGGGTAGACCTATTGTGTCAGGATGTGGTTCTATCCTGGAACCATTGGCTACATATATTTCATCTTTCCTGAAACCTTTAATTCCGGATATACCATCATATATAAAAGATACCAAGGAGTTTGTTATATACATGGAACAACTAACACCACCTGTGGAAGATTTTTTCTTGGTGACATTGGATGTCATATCACTTTATACCAACATTCCCCAGGATGAGGCCTTGAAGATCTAGGAAGCAGCTTTACTTTCTAAACCTATGGGACTTCCCCCTATTCATTTTCTGATACATCTTATAGAACTTCAATTCAATTCAATTCAATTTATTCGGTCTTTGACCAGTATACATCTTATAGAAATAACTTTGACTAAAAATTATTTCAAATTCAGTAACCAGTTCTATTGGCAAACCTCTGGGGTGGCAATGGGTTGTTAGTTTGCCCCAGAGCTGGCAAACTTATACATGGACCACTTTGAACACTCCTTTATATTAAGCAATGAGTTGTTTTCCCCCATATAAATACGTGGAAAAGATTCCTAGATGATATTTTTTGTATATGGGTGGGATCTGAGTTGTCCCTTAAGGAGTTTCTGGCTCTTCTTAATAATATCCATGAGAGTATCAAATTTGATATGGTATATAATTCCTGTACAGTGAATTTTCTAGATATAAATATACAAGCAAAAAGGGGCTAATTTGAAACAAACATATATTAAAAACCTAAGGATATTAATTCATTTTTAAGATATGACAGCTATCGTCCACAGCTATCATCTTAAAAACAACCTTCTGTATTCACAATGTTTACATATTAGATGAAATTGTAAAACACTGGAAGGGTATGAAATGGAATCGGATATTACAAGTCTCCAATTCCTGGAGAATGGATATCCCTTAAATGTTATAAAAGAGGCACATGACAAATTTTGTAAGTTAGAGCGAACAAAACTTCTGTTAGATTCCAGACTCAAGAAAGAACCCGATAGAGTGGTTATACCACTGACTTTTAATACACATTCAGAGGGTTAAAGAAAGCATTATGAAACACTGGCATCTGCTGGAAAATATACCCGGATATAAAAACAAACTGATGTTTGCCTATAAACGTACTCAAAACATCAAGAATATATTAGGACGGGCAGATTTTGGTTTTCCAGTTGTACAAAATACTTCGACTGTGAAGGGACATTACATCTGTGGACATTGTTCAGTATGCAGACACAGCAGCAATTTGAAATGTTTTGTGAATACTGCAGATCAGGGGTAGGCAACCTGTCCCCTTTAAGGGACGAAGGACTTCAGCTCCCAGAATCCCAGGAGCTATTGGCCAACATGGGACTATTGGCCAACATGGCTGAGGCTTCTGGGAGCTGAAGTCCCTCGGCCCTTAAAGGGGAAAGGTTGCCTACCCCTGCTGCAGATGGTAGAAACTATGAAATATACAAACTTTTCACATGTGCGAGTAAAAATGTCATATGCATAATTGAATGCCCTTGCAAACTAATCTGTGTGGGTATGACCAGCAGAGGGATAAGAACTCAAATTATTGAAGTTGTATTAAAAACTATAAAATAGAAGCCCCATTGGTAAAACATTATTTAGATGAACATCACTCTTTTGATTCATTCAAATTCTAGTGCTTAGATGGGATATCTAATATTAAGAACATAAAACAATTACAAATATTGGAACTCAAATGGATTCATTGTTTGAAATCTGAATCCCCGGGGGGCTTAAATGAAAATGTGAATTGGTTGGTTTGAGCTTTTCATTGTCTTTCCACACCCAGAGTTTTCCCTTAGTTTCTTTTTTCTTGAGTCTTGGCAGGATCATTCCCATTCCCGATTCAGCTGGCTATATAAGAGACTCTATGAGCAGGAGAAGTACATTATTATTCATTTTGAATTGAACAGAGTCACATTATCTGAATCCCCGGTTGGCTTAAATGAAAATGTGAATTGGTTAGTTTGAGTTTTTCATTGTCCTTCCACACCCTAAGTTTTCCCTAAGTTCTTCTTTTTTTTGAGTATTGACAGGATCGTTCCCATTACCGGTGCAGCTGGTTATATAAGCATCTCTGTGAGCAGGAGAAGAACATTATTACCTTTGAACTGAACAGAGTTACATTGTGTGAGCTGAGGATTTGTTATATTTTTATATATATTTTGAATACTTACAGGCCACTGAGGAAGACTGTAGTCGGAATGTGGCTGGCCTAGAGTTTTGAAATTTTTACTATTTCATTTTGATTATTTTCAGTATTTGCATGCCTTTCAGTGGGGTATTGCTACCCTTTTAGAAATTATACTGGCTTTTCTGCTCCTGAATTCAGTTATTTGTTTATTTATCTTTTTAAATTGAGAAGTGGGACAGAATTCATCTACATTTTTTGGCAGAACCCTTTTGTTTGGTTTTTTGGTTATATATCTTGGGTTCTTTGGTTGTAGGGACTTGAGTTGGTTTGCATTTTCAGACATAACATGTTCTATCAAGAATCCTAGGAAATGCAAGTATTTTATTTTATTTATTCTTGGGTGAAAATCTGTTGAACAATAGTAGTTCTATCCTTTCTGAGACCTCCTCCAATTCACAATCTTTGCTAGCAGTGGCTGGCATTCTGTTAGTTATTTACAGTAGTATAGATAGGTCTGACCTATGCCATCTCTGTTCATCTCTGTGGTAATGGTGGAGGTTGGAATTCTGTTCTGGCCACACAACAACATCACTCCTGACAAAGCCTACCTTATAAGCATTTCATTCCTTCCCCCAACGTGGTAATCTCTGTGTTGTTGGAGAGCAAGTGGGGATAAGCAGAGATGTATCCAGCTTTTCCCTGTAGATGGGCACACTGCAAGCTCATAAGAACCCCTTGAGTTCTCTTCATATGTCTGTTGCAGTGTGTCCAATTACAGGAAAATAATTGTACACTTTCCCAACTGATCCTTTCACTCTTGGACAACATGGAAATGGCTGTGGGGGATGCTGCACTGCTTGCTTATAAGGTGATTCGGGTGGTGGTGGATGGGAGTAGCTGCAGAGATGTAGCCGTGTAATAAAAGTACCTTCCTGATACAGGACCTGGCCAATGTATTCAAAAATATATGTGTGTAACAAATTTTATGGTATGGCCCTGTCTGCTAACAGGTAGAAAAAAGAGGGCTTGTTATGCATTTTCTCAATGATTTTCTTAATGAAGAACAGGATACTGATGTTTCTATAACGATTGTCTCGTTTATCCTTCAAAGCTCATAATGCTTACCTTTTTGGGGACTATTTAGTAGGGTGCCAACTTACACAAAATAAGAAAAAAATCACCAAAGAGTAAAATGGAAAAGGGTATAAATGTGCATAAATTTTAGCTGCATATTTAGAAATAACTACCATAATTGAAATATTGGAACAAATGTGTGGCCAGGTGACTTACGTGTCTTTTAGTATGCTGTCCAGGTACTAAGGAGTTTTATCACATGGGGGACAAGTATAAACAGTGACTAACCCGTCATAATCCCACAGTTACGCTAATGGTTTTCACACAATGTCATTTTCAAATTGCTATTATCCTATGAACAACCCATGATAATCCCACAATTGCACTAATGGTTTTCACATGATGTTGAGTTGAAATGTGATTAAAGTGCCATTATCCTGTAAATAATCTGGCAAGAAACACTAGCAAATCATTCATGGGATTTCCCTGTGAATGAATTTTTGCTGTTTATTGTTTTTGCTGTTTATTCACTGGTTATTCACGGGATGTTGGCTCTTGTGTTAATTTCATTTTAATCATGTTTTAATGTGAGTTGAGTAATTTTCATGGGTCAATTACTGTTTAAACTCCTAATTTCCTCCTGTGTGACAAACTCCTAAGTCTTGATATGCTTTCACTTCTGATCAATCTTGGACTAGAGTGTCCTTGAATAAAGGATCAGGTCTGGCTGGAGGTTTTCATGTGAGTAGTGTGGCAATTCAACTCTGTGTTTAATTATAGTCTGTAAGGAGCTATCTAAGGGTTTTTACAGACTGCCAGAAATAATGCAACTTGAGACCATTTTAATTGCCCTGGCTCAGTGCTAGGGAATCATGGGAATTGTCATTTTTTCTGAGACATTGAGCCTTCTCTGTATAAACAATAAACTACAGTTCCCATGATTCCCTAGCACTGGGCCAGGGCAGTTAAAGTGGTCTCAAGCTGCATTATTTCTGGCAGTTTGCAAAGGCCCTAAGATGCTGAATTATTTTGTGGATTTTTTTTTAACTGTGCAGTGTACATTATACTTTAAAAGAACTATCCATAGTATTGAATTCACCTTGAGGTCTGGGGTTTTGTTATTCTAGATTTTAAAAGACTTTATTCTAGACTTTAAAGACTCAAAGAATATTCACTGCACCTTTGACATGGAAGCCACCAGCTTTCCCTATAAAAACACTGTGCTGTCAGCAATAATTGGACCTGATCCCAGGAAACTGGACAGTTTGCCATTATTGATTATTTTCTTGTGAAAGAGCTGAATGGAATTGGCTTCATAAAGATTTAAAAAACAAAAACAGGCTTACCCAGATCTGCACCTACTGTACTAGTACAGAATCAGAAACAGTCTGTAATCAGAAATCTGTACAACACATTCTATCAAGAAGAAAAATATATTTCAGAAATGCAAAAAACCAAACTATATACATTTCTATCATATGCAAAAATACAATAGATTCAGGAGGAGGCATAATCCACTAAAATGTCAGAAAATATATTCAGGGAATTTTCCAGTTAGAAAATCCACATGAAACAGGCACAGAGTACATGTCTGGAGGTGAGGAAAAACTTCTCACGTACATGGAAACAGACGTTGACAGACCTGTCCACAATTAGTCTTCCTGAAAACTCAGTTCTCTCTGTCCTTAAGGAATGTCATGTCTTGATTACAAAGTAGAATGTATATTTGCTGGACTTGCCATAGTCCTCAACTAAAGCATCAACAACCATATGGTAAGCAGGTAGTGATGCTAGAAAAGTCACTCAGAGATTCTGGATATTTCTACCATCACTGCTACTCACTGCTAAAGGTTTCTGTAAAAGTTTGTACATAACGATCTTCAGTATTGTGTGACTATCAATATAGTAAACATAAAAGTGGTTATTTGAGTAGTCCAGAGATTAAAATTATAGACACACTGATGTACTAAAAAAAGGCTAAAATAGATCAAAAGTAAATCAGATGTCATATTGCATTTAATCATAAAAACATTAAATATTTCTAAAAGCACAAAAAATAAAAATAAAACATTAAGTGAACAGCCTAATTGGAAAACTGGGTACCAGGCATGGTCCTGAAGCTTATGCAGATATAGATTTTTAAAATATATTAAGCCCCTTAATACCTGCTGAGTTTTTGTGATGTGTTGACATTTTTCTGGAAACTAATATCCCTACAAATTCAAAGCTAACTGGAGTTGGATAAAACCCTCTTCTTTCTGCTGCAGTAGCATTTATCCCAGCCTTTAAAAATATTTTAATCAAAGTTTTAGGAATGTAAGCAATCTTCAGTTATAACATCGGTGAGCATTTGCACATCTTCCTGTAGTCTCATATAAAGTTGTCATATCTAGATATACAGCAGTCACCAGCCAGATGGAATTGTAAGAATGTCATGTTGCAGACCACCTCAATGTGGTACCTTTCATATATTTTGACCTTCAGTTTACAAGACCTCTTCCCTATTTATTGGCCATGTGAGTTGGCCCTTCTGTGAGTTGCATTACAGAAGGGGAAAGGCTGCCATGATCTGCAGAATAGTGGGTATGGCCATATTTCTGGAGATCTTTTTCATTTATAACTCAGTTTTAAGAATAATGCACATCTCATACACTGGTGTGCTCTAAAAATCAGTCTTGAGTCCTCTTAGTGTTCAGCAACTTCTAAGTGAGCTATGAGAATCAGGAAGATTATTTCAGTCTTTTTGAGGAATGCTTATTAGTAAATAACATTGATATTGGCAGTTTGGAATTTTGAGATACTGCATATATTCAACTATAAGTCAACCTCATTTATAAATCGAGGGCAGGTTTTGGGAGCAGAATTATGGATTTTGATATGACCCTTGGATAGGTCGAGGGTAAAACTTAGGGGCATGCAACAAAGGATCTAAATGATGAAGTAAAGGAAAACAGTGCCAAAGAACCTCTAAAATTCTGGCAGGCATAAATGTTTTGGCTCACATTAAAGGCTGGGAGGAAGAGAGAGTAGAGGTAGGTCAGTACTTCCAGGACAGATTGCACTCTTGCTTTTCACCAGGGAATGATTGCCTTTTAAATATGAGTATAGTATTTACATTGACCCATGGATAAGTCGACTTAGGTTTTTTGGATCAATTTTTTGACTACAATTTCTAGACTTATACATTAGTATATACAGTATATCTCCTCAAAATATATCTCATTTCACCACATTTCATCACATATGCCAAAAAAACCCCAAACAAAATGAAGCAAAACAAAACAGAACAAAAAAAAAGCTATGTCTTTTTTATTTACTTGAAAAACTAAGATTGGAAGGTCCCAAATTGAATGAGGGGGATGTGTTTATCAAACTGTCTGAAGACAGGACATATTTTGTGGAAAATTTTCTCCTCTCTTTTTGAGGCATGTATTTCCATAAGTTAACATTTCTTCAGATCTTTTGCATTCTAAAGATGTTTTAGGTTTAGCACTCAGATGTTCAGGAAAGACTTGAATTTCAAAAGCATGCAAAATGCCAATCAAAGTAGGAATTATGTGAGCATTGAGTTGAGGTGGTCAGAGATGAAGAATAATTTATGCTGCAAAGAAGAGGGATGCTGTCAGTATTAGAAAGCACAGCCACAATGTTCCTGCTGTGTTTATATGTGGAAGTCAAAGCAGCTGTGCAGGCACCTGGCCACATCAAGAGTCAAGAAGCAAACATTTGTTCCTTAATGCAATACATAAGGAACAATCTGCCACTGTGTCTTACGTGGCACTATACAATAAAGACACACATTGAGGCATCTAGTAGGCAAGTGTTGTAGAGGCTTTGCCCAATTATTGTTGCTTTTAGGCATTTTAAATGTGCATTTTGTAATTTTTCATTTTCTATTGGAATTGTTACTCTGCTACAAGTATTCACAAGTGGCAGTACAAAGCCCTAAATGCAGTCCTGATCCCCTCTTGTGTTGTCAAAATTACACTTTCTTTTCAGAAGATTTCCTGCCAATTTCATGGCGATTTCTCTTTCCCCTTGCTGCTAGCAGTGAGGAAGAGGCATTTTGTATCAGGATTGGTGTGTGAAGGGATGCAGAACAAGGAATGAAGTTTGCTGGTGTATGTGTGTGTGAGTGCCAGAAGCACACATAACCTTTAGGTGGAAGCCCTCACTCTAGCATTTTCTTTAATGCAGGGGTAGGCAACCTAAGGCCCGGGGGGGGGGGCCGGTTGCGGCCCGCCGAGGCCTTTGAACCTACTGTCGCCGCCCACCATGATGATATTGATTATTGTTGTTATTACTTTTTCTTGGGGTTATCTTGGCAAAATCTCCACAGGGGTTTTGCCATGGCTTTTCTGGGGCTGAGAGAGTGTGCATGCATATTTTTAATTTTTTTAAATTTTTAATTTTATTTATTTATTTATTTATTTATTTATTTTTGGTGCTTCGCCCCCCCCAATTGTCTGAGGGACAGCAACCCAGCCCCTGGCTCAAAAAGGTTGCCTACACCTGCTTTAATGTGTCATTTGTTTTGGGAAAGGCTGAACAAGTAAGGGGGTCACTAGTGTTTATTAGGACCTGTGTGTCTGCAAAAGACAAATCTTGGATAGGGAAAGTGAGCTCTGGAGATTTCCTCTGATTTGGGGAACTTTGCCTTCATATCAAGCAATGGAAGTTGGTGACAAATTTTAGTTCCAATTAGAGCAAATACACTGAATCAGTGGTAACTGGTTGCATCAACTCTTGTGTAAATGTAATTAATTCATTGGGTCCATTCTATGAGGAATAGCCATAGTTAGTTTTTTGTGCTTGCAACATGAAGTGTGAATAAAAGGGAATCATGCTTAGGGAGAAATGATCATCGTAGCAACAGTAGTAATGCATTGAACATTATTTTGTTTCTTAAAAATGAGCTAGAATAGTTTTCCTCTTAATTTATATTTTATTATGTTATTTTTCTTTTGTTTTTAAACTTTATTTTTCACAATATATAGTATACAAAAAGCTATCATTCAAAATAATCATAAAACATAGTTTTCAAATATTTACAATTTGACTTCCCACATTTGTCCAGTTTGTATAAACTTTTATCACTTAAATTTTATTGTCTTCAATACAAGTATATTATTATTCCAGTTCCTCTGTGTCTTAAACCATCAAGTTTAATTTATTTTGATCACTTTATCCTAATTCTTACAATTAGTATCTCTATGAATTTAAATTTTCCTTCTTACAGTACTGCAGATTAATAAGGCACCAAAAGAAATAGAAAAGAAATGTGGCTGATTGTTGTTATTTCTGATTACAGCCATGAGATTGATTCTGGCAAAAAAATGGAAAACAACAGAACTACCCTCAGTTAAATAATGGATTTGGAAACTACTAGATATGATGAACATGGACATATTAACCACTAGATTAAAAAGATGAAATATATGTAAAGTAGTTTTTGTTTTAAAGTGAAAGTTATTTCTTCCCTCTGGACTCTTGGGGAAGCCAGGATATATTTTATGACCAATAGCTCCGCATACATAATCAGCATTATAGTTTTCTGTAACTACACAGACATTCTGGAAATCTCAGACATTGTTGATATTTTTGATCAGCATGTTTTGGAGACTTGGCTAATGGCAGAATTCTGAATAAAATGTTGACATTAATTAATTGTCTTTAAAGTTCTCCATGCTGGAAAAAAAGATTTGTACAGAGATTCTGTGAAATCTTACTTGAGTTCTCTGGTTTTCTCCTCCAAGTATGGAACTATAGTGCAGTTTGGAACAAGCTTTGAAATAGTAATGAGTGGCAGCAAATGTCATAGTACAGCGCTGGGAACAATATTCAATTTCCATGTGAGATGTAATTAGAAGTGGCTTGGAAAAGTTAACTTTAAGGGATGGGGATTAAACACTTCCCTAGTGGTGTCACTGAAATTTTGGGCTGGCAAAGTGCTGGATTGGGGCCATGGCATGCGGTTGCTGCAGCTCCGGTCTTGTACACCCAGGGGGAATGCAGAGCCACCCCTTTCAGGCAGTCTGTAGAGCCCCTAAGTCACTGAAAAAGAGGCAAAGGAGCCAAAAACAATTCTCCTTACCCCATCGCTATCCTAATGAAATTAAGAATCTTCAAAGCAAAGCAAAGCAGCTTCATTTATATACCACTTCATACCATGCTATGCAGTGTCTAAGCGGTTTACAACTGTAAGCTCATTTCCCCCCCAACAGCTGGGTACTCATTTTAGCGACCTCAGAAGGATGCAGGCCTGAGTCAAGGCTAAGCCCTGGCTAGTATTGAACTCAACCTTGTGGTCTATGAGTGAGTGGCTGCAGTACAGGCATTTAACCACTGTGCCACCAGGGCTCATTTCCTTCAGTTGGTTGACTGTTCTGTACAAATAAAATCCACAGGGGTTAAATAAGAATGTGTTTTGTTACATTTGTTTGATTGTTGCAGGAACTCTTTTCAGATTACCTTGCAATGGGATGTTTATATTACTACCAGATTTTCTTAGAATGTAATAGCTTAAAGTTTTGCCTTTGCAGTCACCTACAGCAAGAGAGAATGGATACTTGAATGTGAAAAATGAAAAGAGACAGATGGCAAAAATGGTTGTTTGGTATATGGCTTTATATGGGCATTGAAGAATGCTTAGTTGTTAAAATATCTGACAGATTGCCTCCATGGTTTCAACTTTTGCTTCTATTGTGCTGAACTTTCCATCTAGAGAACAGCATGTCTGTCTAGTGGATGTTACCATGCTGGAATTCCTCTGCCATTCTCTTTATTCATATATGTCAGCAGGCAGATTTCTATAATGAGATTTACTAACTCTCCAAAGGATATAACCTTGAGATGCAGGGGCTCTTTAGCCCAATCTAATCAATATTATCTCATGTATCATCTCTTTGTGAAGCTTGGATTGTAGTGGGGACAAAAATGCATTTGTAACATTTAGTGAGAAAAGTTTGTGGGCAGGAAAATCAATAGTAAAATTCACAGTTGTTTTGTACGCTATTGGTGTGATGCTGACTATGATCCCCTGGGACGGTTTTGACAGGTAATAAGCTTTTCTGTACAGGCATATGGCAATTTGCTGGAAATGCAGGCCTACTTCGTTACTCTTTTCAGTAGAAAATGTGCCATTTTTGGTCACCAAGTAGATGAAGCAGAAGACAGTACACTCGTCCCTCCCCGTTCTTAGACATGGAGTCCACGGTCCTGCTCCTTCGCATACAAGCCGGGAGGGACAAAATGATATGCGCACCTGAGGTGCATGCACGGTGCCGCATGCAGGAGCACACACCAGTTTTAACCAATGGGCTTTAAATAGTTGTGGCTTTTCCAATTTGCGGGGGTGTGTGTGTCTGGAATGGATCCCCTGCAAATCAAAAGAGACAACTGTATTTTCAGTTGGAAAAAACACACCAGCAAATGGCATTGCAGCTACCTGTTTTCTTGTAAACTGTCAGGTTTATCTCAGCATGAAAAAACTATGGGTGGTGCTGGGAAATAAATCTAAACAAACTGGGACAAGGAGAGCATCATTTGTATTTCCAGAAAGAAAGTGTG
>CM034701.1:256691835-256710493 GCA_020142125.1 Phrynosoma platyrhinos
CTTATACGCCGGAAAATACGGTAAATCATCTCTGGCCACTATTTTTGCTTAATGTTCAACTGTAAACCTGTCTTTGCACTTTGTTCCTCGCCTTTCTTCAATATTCATTCCAAGTGTTTGCTATTTTCTGCTAGTAGTACCCTTGGTGGGGCAGTGGTTAAATGCAAATACTGCAGCCACAGCCATAAGGTTGTGAGTTTGATCCTGCAAGGCCTCAGGGTCCACTCAGTCTTCCATCCTTTTGTAGGTTGGTAAAATGAGTACCCAGCTTGTTGGGGGTAATTGGCTTACACATTGTAAACTGCTTAGGGGGTGCTAGTTCACTTATAAGCAGCATACAAATGTACAGTGGACCCTTGTTATAAATGGGGGATCCATTCTGGACCCACCCCCACCCCCATGTATGCAAAATACTGCGGGACCTAAAGTCCTGTTGATTTTAGTGGTGCTGTGTTCCTGTGTGCTGCGCTGTGTGCATGCCATTAAAAGAGCCAGGGGTCGCCATCTGTGTGACCTTGAGTTTGCATGTGGCAAGCCCACATATGGCACGAGTGCACTGTACTTGCTATTGCTATAGTATGGGTACTTGCTATTGCTATAGTATGGTGTCATCTGTGTATCTGAGATTATTCATGTTCTTTCCTCCAATTTTCACACCTCCTTCCTCCATATCTAATCCTGTTTTACATATGATACATACACTGTAAAAGTTGAATAGACAGAGTGAAAAAATGCAACCTTGCCTGACCCCCTTCCCAGTTGGAAACCTTTCCATTTCTCCATATTCTGCCTCTTGTCCTGTATTGTTATAGTTTTGAAAAACAGAAATTAATACAGCTTTTAATTTCTTTTAATTAAGAAGGAGGAGAGAAGGAAAATTACCGGTACTCACTTGCTATTTTATTACTAATGCAAAGTGTTGTTTTTGTGTTTGACATTAACTGGGAAAAAATACATTGAAATGTGGCATTCAGCCATACAATGAACTTGACTGAATTCTGAAGAATTGAAGGCTTGTCCGTTTATCCTCACTGCTTCCTTTTAATGAACTTCCTATTGAGTAAAGAATAAAGATCATTTGTGGTGTAACATATTACAACTTAATAAGTACTTTAGTCTTACTCTTGAATGCATGACAACGATGAATTAGCACTGTTTCTTTAATGTGCAGTATAATTTAATGAAATGGTTGAGGATGTGGAATAAAATACAGTTGTCCCTCCACATTCACCAGGATTAGGGGTGCAAGACCCCCATGAATGTGAAAAAACCTGAATAACTCCCACCCCTCAGATGCCAGTTAAAGAGAAAGGTGGGAGCAGCAAGAGCACATACTCCTTCCCCCCCTCTCCCATCCCTTTAACTGGTTCCTTGCCCTTTTTCTGGATGGATAGTTACTTGGGTTAAGGCAGCTATCCGCTCTGGGGTGGGGTTGATCCTCTTCCCCCTTTCTAAAATGGATAGCTGCCTTAACCCAAGCAGCTGTCCATCCTGGAAAGGAGTGTGAGGTTCAGTTCTCCTCCCCCTTTCTATGATGGATAGCTGCTGGGTTATCCTGCCAAGGGAAAGGGAGCTATCCAACCTGGAAAGGGTCAGGGTTGGTGCATGCACCTTTCCCAGCTGCTCCCTCCCTCCTGGGCTTTTTTCCTCTGAAGGGGAAGAGCCTGGGAGGGAGGGAGGAGAAGAAGTGTGTGCGCTTTGGCCTTGACCTCACGAATAATCAAAACCATGAATGTCAAAGCTGCAAACGTCAAGGGACGACTGTAGTTCCATCCCTCTTTCCATTGCCCTGTACTATTTAAGAATATTTTTGGTGCAAGTGGGAGGATTCAATATATGTATGTATGTATTTATGTTTATACAGAGGCAGAGAAGGGGGAAAAGACTGAGGGCCTTTGCAGACTGCCAGAAACAGTGCAAATTGAGTCCACTTTAAGGGTTAGGGTTAGTGCTAGGGAGTCATGGGAATTGTGTTTGTTTTTTTTTCCCTGAGACATTGAGCCTTCTCTGTCAGAGAGCTCTGGTGTCACAATAAAATACAGTTCCCATGATTCCCTAACCCTAACCCTTAAAGTGGACTCAATTTGCACTATTTCTAGCAGTCTGCAAAGGCCCAAAGAGAGAGAGAGAGAGAGAGAGAGAAGATACATCAAAATTACACCCATTAGGTGCTTAAGTCAGACAAAGGTAGAGCCTGAAGATAGTCTAATTTTCTATCACTGACAAATTTTGGAGACTTTTAAAAAAGGCTTTCTTGTTCTAGTCATAGGTACTGCTCTCTCCTCCATTAGATGCAGCATGACAATCACCTGGGGTGGTGGATCAGCAGCTGCAAATTATCCTAATCTGTTCACTATTCCAAGGGCTTCTGGATGTCTCCAGGCCTCAAATGCTGAGACTCAGAAATCAGATGAGGGTTGTTGTTTTTTTTATTTGTGGGAAGGATTTCTGCCTAACAGCATGAAAAGGTTTACTACAATGTAATTTTGACTGTTGAACTCTACCTCTCAACTCATTTCCTCCTGCAGATTATTCTATTCTTCAACTATTTCTTCAACTATTTGTTTAAAGAAAAATTGATGGCATCTCAACTGTGTTTGGGGTAAAGCCAAAAACAAAGATACATGTTTTCAGTGAACACCTAAAACATGTCTGATGCACTCACTGCAAAAAGAAGATAATTTCACTTGGATGGTGCCACTGCAGCAAATGTCCATCTGTTTGGCGCTGCCAAACTGAAATTAATTAGAGGTTCCTAATCTTGAGTTGTATAAGACTTTGTATGCTAGTACCAACTCCTTATTGCAGATCGGTAGCAGACTGGTGGCCAGTGTAGAGGCTTTGGCACAAATATAATATGTTGAAAGTAAAGCATCTCAGTCAGTAGCTTAACTATATTCTGTGTTAGCTATAACTTTAACAATAGCCTCACTTGAAATGCATTACAGTATAGTCTTGACCCAGTCAATGCATGCATTTCCCTACAGCATGGATGCCATTATAATAAAGAAAGGTGTGTTTTTTTAAAACACAACTCCCTGCTGTACAAGGTACTGCAAAAGTCTGCTAATGTTATTAACAGATTAGTCTCTCACCCCCTAATACATTACCGTAATGTAACCAGTAATTTCTGGAAACAGTTACACTGTAGTTATTGATGTTTAATATATTTGTTATGGTTTTATTTTGAGAGAAGTGACTTAACTAGTAACTGCTGAGCTAAAATTGTTTCAAACATTACCGGTTAGGGCTTCAGCACAGCAGGTCAAATACAAGCAAGAAAATACTCAGATAAAGGTAAACAATGAGGATTTTTCAGGGAAGGAGTTGTCTAGGTGTGTACAGTTTCTGTTAAACTTGTTTAATAGGGGTAATATAAACACATAAAAACTTCTGATTTGCTGGTCAGAATGCTTTTTATGGTAATTCATCCACAAAAAAAGAGCTTGTCCTCTTTTCTTTCTTAGAAAATATGTAACAAACTTGGTTAATTAGTGTGGTACATAACACATTTTTATCATCTCTTTTCTTCACTCCAAATCCTTGAACAAAAGTGAATTTTCAGAAGTACAGTAAGTTTGGTTAGGTAAGCCTGAAACTGGAAAAGTCCAAAATGCTCTGCATGGGTGGAGATGAAGTGCAGCTAATGCTCAACCTAGGTTAAGAAATAGGAGAATGCTGCAAAATCCATTTTTCTCCTCCAGTCTTACTTGTAATGTAAAACTATTCAAGAATAGCTTTCCTTCACAAGTCTAAAGAAAGAGTGTTTTTCACTTCAGAAGTTTTCATTCAAATGCATCTTTTCACTTTCAGTTCTCTTCATTGAAGTTTGAAATAAAAACAGAAAAAAATGGGAGTAACAGGGTTACTATGCAGCACACATGTGGCAGTTTTTACTCACTTTGAAATTTGCAGTATATCTAGATCTCATCAAACAGATTGTAGATGCCAAGCTTCAGTTTATTAATTTGGCAGGTGTCATCTTTATATGTGAGATTAATAATGCTGGAAAGATTTCTTTCACAGTTCTCTTTAATTAAAAGTTCAATCAATGCCCTTTAATAACAGAAAACTGAATTCAAACAGTTTATATCATATCAGTCTCTCCCACTTCTTCACAGACAGCTTATCCAGCTTCAGGAATATATACCAGTAATACAATTGCTTTTCATTCAAGTTCTTTAAGATCAACCTCTTTCTCATCTCTCTCTTCTTAATCCATACATAACTTTCAGGGATTACCAAATCTCCCTCTTATACTTGCTTCTTGAACAATTTTCCTTCATTCCATCTTCTATGAGAATGCTGGTTAGTGATGGGGTGAGTCATTGGCTCTCACTTCCTTCTTACTGTTGCTTTAAACCCAAGAAATTTTAAAAAACAAATTAATTAAATCTGCCAACCTCTGACATGAACAAAAGGTTAATGTGAAATGATGTAGTAATAATAATATTTATTTGTAATAAATAATAGTGATGAAGGCCTTGGTCGACAGACTAGACTATTCTTAATAAGCACTAAAATAAAAGAATCTGTGCTCTGAATTTTACACAGTCCTTTTGAAATGGAAACCACAAGAGAAAGGAACAACAATTCAGTACTTTAGAGTGTTAATTAATAAAGGTTATTACAATGCAACAATCTCTGGGTTTTAATAGCTTCTTTGTGGATTCCCTTATCCAAAGAATTCAATTTTTAAACTTCACAAGCAAAACCAAGCAAAAGAAGACGTATTGCATAAGAAAATAATAGTGCTGTAGCTCTGAATTATTTTTGGTTTTGTTTATATCCCACCTTTCTCCTGGTATGGGATCAAAGGTAATTAAAACCAACACAAAAGATTAAATGATTTCTTAATTATGCAGTGGCTTAGTAGTTAAGATGCCAGTTATGATTGAAAGGTTGGAAGGTTGGCAGTTCGAGGCCCAGGTGCTCCTGTCACTAGTCCCAGCTTTTGCCAACCTAGCAGTTCAAAAGCATGCAAATACAAGTAGGTACCACTTCTGTGGAAAGGTGAACAGCGTTCGGTGCAATCATGCTGGCCACATGACCATGGAGTCATCTTCAGACAACACTGGCTCTTTGGCTTAGTAACGGAGCTGAGCACTGCCCCCTACAGTCGCTTATGACTAAACATTCATATCAAGGGGAAACCTGTACCTTTAACCTAATTGTTCCAAACATCATGTAAAAGAATTGAAGGAAGCTACCTTTGGCATCACAGCAGTATATACTGCATGTGTTTGCCTTTGTACATAGCTTTCTGTTTTAATATTGCTCTTCATGTTTAAACTGAATTGATAATGTTCATCAATATTATGGGAAACAGATACATTGCATATATTTGTATAGCTCCGTTAATGCCTTTGAGAAATTGTGGCTCATTTCAGAAGCCACCAGGAAATGCAAGAAGTAAAAGTAAATTGGAAAGTGGCAAGTGAGTGGTGGTGGAGTACAGTTTAAAAAACAACATTCACTCCCACTCCAAATATCCCTCTGAACACATCCAAGTGTTTGAGGATAATGATTATGACAGAGTTGTCCCTTGGAGCTCTCTTTGCCATGTTAAGTTAGGCCTGCATAGCTATGCTATAGCCATGTTAGAAGTAGCTGGGAGGAATTGTTATGTGGGAAACAAGGTCATATGGCTGTCTGTTAACTATGTGGGAAAGAATGTCAGGTGCTGTGTGGAAGGAGTGTTCAGAGTAGCTATAGAAGCAAAACCTAGCCTGTAATTTCAGATATGGCAATGACTTGGATCATGCTGATCCTGACTTTCATTAAACACTTTCTGGTTTCATCCATGAAGAGTCCATTGAATTAGATAGGGACAGGGCATTAGAGATTGCCAGATCTGCAACTAAGTGCAGGGCTTTTCCTGGAGTAACCATGTCTTTGGAGAAAGAACCCCAAATAAGCCCAGTCAGTGAGACCCAGGGGCTAAACCCAAGGGCCAGAAGAAAAAGGTCATGCCATGACTGGAGGGAACTTGGGAAAATGAGGCGGGTTACCAATAACCAATGGCTGTGGGTTCCATATGTGGAATGTCACAGCAGGCACCTGGATCACCTATCTGAGAGATTGAATTAGGCTGTCTGAGGCTTTCATTTTGTTCCATGTGTAGGAAACCAGCCATGAGGAGCTTGAGTGTGTGTACTGAGATGGAAGAACTCAAAGACTGTCTCCAAGAGATCCTGGCCCAGTTGTCAGTGCAAGGAAAGCCAGCAGTGAAAGTGTTGGAGAAGCAGGAGGAAGAAATCTCAGGTAGTGGCACTCCGTGTTTCTGCCACTACCACCGCTACTGTCTGTCTCTTCAGAGCACTCCGAAGAGTCGAGCTATCAGCAGTGGGGGTGGCAGGAACAATTCCATCTTTCCAGTGCTGCTGCTGCCACCTACTTACTGCCTCTCCTTCCTCCACCTACCTTTCCCACACACCCAGCAGCCTCTTCCAGGTCTGGGAAGGCTTCTCTCCAGACAAGAAAGGGAGCCAAACAAATCGTGGGGTCCATGGCTGTCAGGGTTCAAGTGGGTGGAGAAGAAGATGCTCTCCTCGTTGGCTGATGGTGACAGTGATGGCAAGAGAGTGTCTCCCTTTCTGCCCACTGAGTTACATCTTACCCCACACTTTCAATGTTGGGGCGACCAGTGGTGTCACCCCAATTAAGGTGTCACCTGGTGCAGCCCACCCCCTAGTGATACTCCTGCTACAGAATCCTGGGATTTGTAGTTTGATACCAGAGACCTTTGACAGACCACTGAAGTACAGATTCTGGGATTCCACAGGATGGGACCATGATGCTTAAAATGTTGTCAAACTGCTTGATTTCTACAGTGTGGGTATATCCTAAGCCTGTGATGGTGAAGCTATGGCACGTGTTCCAGAGATGGCATGTGAAGCCATTTTCCTTGGCACATGGAGGGTGGGGAGGGGGAGGAGGACTCTCCCATCTCTCCTTGGCCTTCAGCTACCTCTCCAGGGGAGGTGAGAAGGGAAGAAGAGAAAGAGGCATGTGCCTCCCCGGTGCCATCCCTGGCGTTCAGCTGCCTGTCCAGAGGGCTGGGGATGATGTGCGGGGAGGAGTAGGAAGAGGCACCACCTGTTCCTCTTCTCCCCCCTCCCCCCTGGGCTCCAGCTATCTCTCCTGCCCTAATGATCAAGTCCTGCCCTAGAAGTCCTGTCCCTGGACAGTGGAAGTCTTGCCCCAAGCACTAGCTAACACCCAGTGCCGGAAGGCCTTTTAGTTTGCGCACTTGGTCCCTAAAAGGTTTGCCATCACTGTCCTAAGCTATGAAAGAGCTAAGGTACTAAAATTGTTTTGAGCATAGCTTTTAAAAATCAGGCTACAACCCAGAATGGAAGACAGCAGCCATTGCAGACCTTGTGCTTTATACTGAATAATATGGTTTATTTATATTTATTTATTTAAGACATAGCTTGCCTTTCACCCAGTATGGGACCTGACACAGCTCACAATAATGACCTGAGATGTTTGAATAAAAGGTTCTCAGAAACAATGTCATTTCAAACAGGACTAATATAGGTATTTTGCTTTTCTGTATACATTTCTTTGTGCCTTCCTGTCTGACCCAGTGGGTTACTTAATAAAAACAACACTGAATAATAGTAAATGAGTTATTTTAAGATGGGATATATAGAGGGTCCAAGACTCCCAGCAGGTTGGCAATTACCCCTTTGGGAGGGCTGGACATGCTGATCCAAGGGCCTTGCCCACTCACACTGCAGTAAATGATCAATCCTGTCAAAGATGGGAGAGCTAATCATCTTTTTTCTTCTACTACCTTTTCTTCTTCCTTTCACTTCATTTAGCATGGAACTGATACTTGGGAAAGAATGCAACGATCTCTTGTGGCTTCTGTGTTGTTAATATAGTTCTTGCACAACCACAACTGTCAGTGAAATCAATGCAATGTTTTTCTGAGACTGCCTTCAGAGAAATCTCTCACTCAGCTTTGCCGTGTGACTTATTCATAGGTGGCTGTTTCTGAAGATTGCTTGGCTGCCTGCCCGCCTGCCTTTGCTTTATATAAAATATAAACCACAGTATAAATGCCATAAAATACTTGGATTCTCATAGCCTACTATTTTTGCTCAAGAAAGTAGAAACTTTAAGAACTAAATTCAATTGCTTGTGTAAACTAAAATAGACCTGTTCAATCAGTGGGACCTTGATTGGTCAGTACTTCTTGATTCAACACTTCTTGATGGAATGGCTCTGGTCTAGTTGAGAATAGCAATTGGACTTAGGCCTTAATATTTACAAATGTAACGTCACCAGGCTCAGATATGAAGCCACACATTGTTGAGGGTGGAGCCATCACTGGGAACTGCTTCATGTGTGTGTGTGAGAGGGGTGGGATGATGCATTATGAGGTTTAGAATACTAAGTGAGAGTTAATTATATGAATCTTAACCTTAAATTCAGTTTGTATTTGAGCTTATCTGGATCATGTTAAATTGTAACCTGCTTGATTTTGTAGACTTTGAAACTTATTTGTTTCTGTGATGGACAGTAAAATGGTAGGAAATCAAACATTCAAGGATTATTAAGTTTAAGTGTACAGTATAAGCTTTGCTATAAGGCTAGTGAATTTAGTCATAAATGGAATGGAAATAATATTTGATAATACTCAAAAACTAGTCAAAACTAAGTTTTCGCGTATTGACAACCCCTGATGAGTAGAAAATGGGACTGACAAGAATCTTTGCAGTTCAGGACTTATTCTGTGCAAAATTCACATGTGATTGTTTTGAATAGAAAACAGCATTTTCTGAGCAAAAGAGAGCATTTTCTGCATATGCAGAAATATTCAGTGAGGCACATATTCTTTCCACAGACTATTTACCCATGTCTTGGAACTTAACACTTGGTCATCAAAAATGGCCCTTTTGTGCCCTTTTGACTGCTAAAAGACTGATACTTCAATATTGAAAAGATAATACATCCCCACCTGAGGTCCAATGATAAAAGATTTAACAACACTTGGAGAATTCGAAAGAGTGATATATCGATGTAATTTACAAATGAACTTATATTCAGATATTTGGTCTGATTTTACTGGAATTTCTCAGTAATGATTTCTCTCTTTTTAAAATCTCCTTATTCCAAAGAAGTAAAAAAGTGAGACATATGTAGAATTTAGGAAATAATACCAGAAATTTCAGTTGATATATGAAGTACCGTAATCATCATTTTAGGCTATAGTATGATGTCAGCTACATGAACACAGTTCTCCATCTTTTATTTACATAGCTTGGATGTACCCTTAATATTGCTTGTGTCTTCCATGGAAAATTATATGCAAATTTCATCTTAAAACACCACTTTAGGCTCCTGTTTCCTGTTCAAATAATTTGAATGAATTCATGTGTTGGGATGTTCCCATGTTTGATTCAGATTTTATACTTTGTACTATTATAAACTGTTTATAGATAATAACTATATAGTTTTATTTTATTATAGTAACTTTTTAAAAAGTTTTTTAAGTCAAAAGCTTCTATACATACCACATTTCTGTAGGATCTGGTTAAATCAATTTCATACGCATAATACATTTCCTAGGAATTATCCATTTGCTTATGTATTGATGTAGTGAATATTGATGTAAGTGCCTTTATGTATTGATGTAAGTGTATATATTAATGAGCCAGTTATTTATCTATTTTTGAAATGTTCTTGAGTGAAGTTTGTGAGGCTGGGAACTGCAGTCTAACAACATGTGATAGGTTGCATGCCCCCGCCCCCATTTTACATCAGTATCAACCTTTTTATCATGTCTGTTTGAACATCATAACCTACAGCTGTTTTTGCATGTCTCCTGAATCTAAATGCACATCAATTTTCTGATGACATTATAAAGACAGAGATAATATCCTAGACTGAATGTGCATTTTGATATTATTTTTGTGCTCTAGTGCAGATATCACCAGTTCATTTTTTTTGGTTTTTGGATTCTTTTGTCATACATAAAATAATCATCTTCTTTTAATAAGAGCACAAACAATATATCCACATTTCATTTTGTTTTTCTGATTGATGGAATTTGTGCAATAGATTATTAATCTTATAATTCTCAGTGTTAAGGGAAATTGTTTTATGTCTTTGTGCATATGAGTATTTGTTTTGGGGCAGGGTGGGATCTATAAAGTATTTTAAAAAGCCCCGCTAGGTTGCCCACCTAATCTGGCACTCTGTTCTCATTTTTTAAAAGAAATATAAAGGTTTTTAGTGAGCAGCAAAGCATGCCCAGGGTACAGCATTGCTGTAAGAATTTTACCTCTCATGAAATTTTCCCTCAGTCCCTAAATTTCTAGCATTTCAGTTGAGCATTTAGAGTATTTAGGCAGGCAAAGTTGGCAAGTGAATCCAAATACAGCAAATAAAAAACTTCTAGGTGTGAATGATTTTCAGTTTCCTAGAATTTGGAGACTGAAGGAAAGTACCATGATTCCTTTTTTGTGGAGTAAACCTCTGGACTCACATCGATATTCATTAAATCAGTGCTTCGAATGATTGCTGAAGATGCTGCTTGGTGGGGTGTGTGACAAGCAGCACGTCAGCATGAGGGGCAGGACAAGATCTACCCCTGCCCCTTCATGCATCCTTCAATGATGAGACATGGGCTATGTCTGCCTGCCTCCAGAAGTGGCTGAATTACACAACTTCTAATATTTTGTGCAATGAATATGTCTCCAACACTAGCACTCTAAGCGCATGAGGGAAAAACTGGGATTGTTAGTACCTCTGTTATCCCAGTGATTACAGATGATTGATTACAGCTAATGTTAAGAAACTAACATAAGATTCAAGATACAACCAGGCCACCCTAGTATTCAGTGAACTAGAACTGAGGATGCCAGATTTGTCATAGTATTTGAGTACAGTGTAGCACCAAAGAGCCACCATGTTGTGGTGGTTTGAGGGTTGGACTAGGATTCTGTGAGACCACGGCTGGAATAGGGAATCAGCCATGAAAATCAACTTTGTTGCCTTGGCCTCAAAGGAGGACAACGAGGAACCTCTACGGAATAAGAAGTGCTATGATAGGGTTGCCATAAATTGGAATTGAATTTAAGATACATAACAACCAATAATACAAAGGCCATAGTTGAGGCTGGAATAGTCTACAGGTGCCTTTGTGTCACTTGAAAGTCCTGAACAATTACTCCAGGATATTTTGGGTTTTTATTGTGAATGATAAGGAATAATTTGCTTACAATTTCTTACTAAATCTTGTTAATTGGCAATACCAGCAAATGCACTGTTCTCACTAAAGAAATGTTGTCACGTAATGTTAAATATCTGTGCTGAGCTGAAAGCCAGGATTTTAAACAAAGCAACAAACCAAAGAGATGTGGGAGATTCATGCCAATGAATAAGTATTTGGTTTTATAGAAAGTGTTTCTGGAGATTGACAAACAGTTTATAGAAAGATAGACAGATACCAACAGAGAGAGAGTTTCACCAAATCTCTGAGGCAGTTTTTCAAGAAGCTGCAATGACAAGGGCAAATTTACAAAAATAGTTTTCTCTCACATGGATCATCACATGCATTGGGCTCATGGGTACTCTGGAGCAGAGTTTGAAAAAGTTACTGTTTGACTACAACTCCCAGAGTCCTCTCACAGCCAGCATACCCTTTGGGAGCTATAGTACAAAATAGTAACTTTTCCAGTCTGCTCTCAAATGCCTCAGACAAATACACTCATTCTTTCTCTTACAAAAAGGCAGACACTTCATACTGCATGCTTATTCTTTTAAAAAACAAGAACAACACATTATTATGTCAATCTTTTTGACACATGATAGAGAACTGAGAATTGCTTTTGACAAGGAAGGCATGTTTGAGTTGTTAAATGTCAAAAATGCGTAGCCATCTACCACAATTTGGCAGCACAAAATTGTATATATCAGTAAATGTCCTTCAGTTAATTGCTGTGACAATGAAGAGGAGACGGAGGGGGGAGAAGGAGTCAGAGAACCTGTTGTATGCTTCACATCTGCATCCTCACTAAAATCCTGTCAGTGTAAGGCCCACTGTAAGTTTGAGATGGACAGCAGGCTGCTTTCATTAAATAACAGGAACATCTGTTTCTGGGAGAACACATATTCCAGCCACAGCCTGTCCCTCACCAGTAATTGCAGTTGTCCTTGCTGTTATTAAATTGTCCAGCCATGCAGATACAAGTTAATTTTGTTGTACTCATTTAATTTTCTTAAGCAGAAAGTAGCATGCACAATATCAATTGCAGTGTTTTATTTTATCTTTTACGTTGTTTTTTGTTTCATTTTCTTTGCCTAATTTCTCTCAGTTTGTAGGATTTTTAATTATTTTAGGGCCAAAACAGATGGCCCTGAAGGAGCAGCATCTCTCTGACTCATTGATCACTGGGTTGGGGCCATGGCAAGCGCACGCCACACCCCCAACCCAGCATTTTACCAGCTCAAAAAGAAGCAGCACAAAGCTGCTCCTTTTTGAGCTGAGAAAAAGCTGGCTTTTTGGCATTTCTGTGGCACGGTGTGTGTAAATGCCGTGTCACTGCAATGCTGTGAAGCCGGCACACATGTAGTCGGCTGTGCAGCTTGGGGGCATGCGCTGTCTGAATGCCATGCTCCTATGTCACCAGGAAGCTGGTGCTTACTGCCGGTCTGTTTTGACCCTTAATTTCCTTTTTAAATTTTAATGTTTAAATGACAGGAATATGGATAAGCACCACCAATTCTGGTTTTGCTGACAAAAAAACATCCATGTAGTTTTATTTTTATTTATTTTTATTTGAAGGATTTATATCCCACCTTTTTCCAACAATGGGATTCAAGGTGGGTTACAATAATTTGAAAAGATACAACTAAAAACATTGATTACAAAAGTTAAAAAATAATTAAATGTTATTAATATCAAAACATAAGTTAAAAACATAGTTAAAACCAGTAAAAAACATAAAAAGCATTTACAGCACATGGCACAACACACATAAAGTTCATTCACAAAATGTCTGCCTAAATAAAATTGTCTCCAGCTGTCGGCAAAAAGAGAGCAGGGAGAGGGTTGACCTGACCTCCTGTGGCAGGGAGTTCCACAGTCTGGGAGAAAGCTCTCTCCTAAGTCTTCACCAACAGCACCTGAAACTGAGAGAAAGCCCTCCCCTGCCAACCTTAGCACTTGGGCTGGCTTGTATAGGGAGATACAGTCCTTTAGATAGTCTGGACCCAAGCCATTTAGAGCTCTAAAGGTCAAAACCAGCACCTTGAATTTGCCTGGAAACGGACTAGTAGCCAGTGCAGCTCTTTCAGCAGGGAAGTGACATGATCCCTGTAGCCAGCCCCAGTCAGCAGACTGGCCACAGCCTTTTGGACCCACTGAAGTTTCAGACATTTTCCAAGGGCAGTCCCACATAAAGTGCATTCCAATAGTCCAAATGGGATGTAATCAAGGCAATTACTCTGTTCAGGCCTTGCAAACTCAGGGCTGTAGCTTCCTTGGTTGAGTCTGTCCACCTGTAATCAGGTCTTCCTCTTTACCTATTCCACTTTTTTTTTAACCTTCCACTTTTTTCAGCATTATTGTCTTTTCCAATGAGTTATGATACCTCATGATATTTTGAAAATACGAAGGGCTCAATTTAGTAATCTTGGCTTCTAGGGAGAGTTCAGTCCTGATTGCAATACTGTCTATAGTTCGGGGCATTACAATTCAAGAGGGATATTGACAAGCTAGAGCATGTCCAGAGGAAGGTGACCAAAATGGTGAATGGTCTGAAACCATGCCTTATGAGGAGAGGCTTTTGGAGCTGGGTATGTTTAGCCTGGGGAAGAGAAGGTTCAGAGGTGATACGATGTCCATGTTTAAATATACCACAAGCTGGTGAAGCTTTTTAAAATTTCCATTGTTGTTAACCACTGTAAAGTTGACTTCAGCTTGTGATGACTGGATGAACGAGAGACCTCCAAGTCACCCTGTCAACAATAGCCCTGCTCAGGTCTTGCAGACAAAGGACCGTGGCTCCCTTGATTGTATCTATCCATCTATAATGTGGTCTTTCTCTTTCCCTACTACCTTCCACCTTACCAAGCATTCTTGTATTTTCTAATGAGCCATGTCTTCTCACGATATGGCCAAAGTATGACATGTTTAGTCATTGTGGCTTCTATGGAGAGTTCTGGCTTGATTTGCCCTAAGACTCATTTATTTGACTTTTTGACTATCTGTGGTATCTGTAGAACTGTTCACCAGTACCATATTTCAAATGTGTTAATTTTCTTCCTGTTAAATTTTCTTCACTGTCCAGCTCCCACAACCATACATGGAAAGTAGAAATAAGATGGCATGGGTGATTCTGATTTTGGTGTATACAGTCACCCTCCATTTTCACAGACTTAGAATCCATATCCCTTACCCATTTGCAAATGGAGAGGACAAAATGGGGGGTGCGCCACCATTCAAGCCAATGGGGCTTGAATATTGAGGATTTTCTGTTTTTGTGCACACGAGGGGGTGGTGGTGCTCCAGAATGAATTCCCTGTGAAAATGGAGGAGTGACTGTACTGCTATATCTTTAGACTTGATCCTTCTGTGTAGAGCTGTATAACAAGTTTTGCAATGCTCAACTGCATTACTCCAAAGTTGCTTGCATGGCTGTTAAGTGTTTAGTCTGTTTTCATGTTAGAAATGGTGTGTGACTGGAGAGGTTCTGAGTGAATAACCACTGTGCAGCAACACATCTTTATTAGTGTGCCTTGGTAATTGGTGTTATTGATCTTTGCAGCATTTAGGTAGGAATTGAAGGGAATTTAGAAAAGTATATCTTAAAACAAGGTATTATATGCTGTCTCGTGGGAATGTGATCATTAAAATAAAGTGCCTCCATTTATCATATTGTGATATTTTTGTTCTTATTATTATTGAAATTTGTTTCTAGGGAATAAGCTTATAATATTGCATACAATATATTAATTTTATCCCTTTGAAGTGATACTACTGACTATCATTACTTTTCTCAATTCCCCCAATAAAGCTGATAAATAATAAACATGATTTTAAGTAACACATCAAAAATTGAAAGAAATGCATTAAAATGACATGGGTGGGTATAAAATGTTCTTACTGAAGTCATTTGGGGAATATATTACAGTACTATTTTACAGCAGGTGTTCTAGCACTTTGAAGTATTAAAGATTATTAAGTACAAAAAGGATTAAAATAACTAATGGAAGAGAAATGAAGATGTAATATTCAAGTAGAGCTGTTTTCATGCAAAATGAAAAACAGGCATTTGATCATATGGCAGAAACTCAGTTCTGCAGAGAAATGGGATACTTGAGGATGATGTTCTAGATGTGACCACTGTAGTGATGGCAGCATAAACAGCAGTGTTGGGAGCGATGCTTGGAAAGCAGGGAATCAATGATGGCTAGAAGAGGCCAACTCTGAAGGCCTCAAGTGGCCCACAGACCTACTTCTGGTTGCTCCCCCCTCTTTTGATGCCTACTGTCAGTGTCTGGTAATACCTTAAAGACTTAACACATTTATTATAACATAAGCTTTTGTGGACTAGAGTTGGCTTCATCTGATGTACATGCCTTAACATGTTCTACCCATAAGTATACCACCCTTAATACCAAAATGGGATACAAAGAATAAATGTGGCATGCAAACTTTGGAAACAGTGCTTCTCATTTGTTATAGCCTTTTTATGGCTCAGTTACTAATGCTGTATATTTTGCCATACCACACAATGCCATATAAGCTTCTGTTATCAGTCTGCTTGCTCATAGACACTGATCATGAATGCCAAACTCTGCTTGGTGCTGTGTCTGTTTAAGTGAAATGGTGTCTTTAGTTCACTGATGTCTTCATTCTTGACTCTTAAAAGGGGCAAGTTTTCCCAACAAAATATGTTATTATTATTGTTGCTGTTGTGTGCCTTCAAGTCATTTCTAACTTATCTGGAGATAGAATGTTCAGTATGAAGAATTTGTGAAAACAAGCTCTCCATCGCTGTTTTTCTTCTTGCAATTTTTCTCTTTTTTGAGTCAATTCAGGCATTTTTTGTTCTGTCTTTCCATGGGGAAAGCTAGGCATGGATTGCCTGAAGGTCTAGTTCTGTCTTGAAGGGAAAGTTCTCACTTCGTGAGTGCTGTTGGGCCACATTGACCTGGAGGAACTTCTTTGAGGGATTCTGCCCTTAGGGATGAAGAACATCATTTCTGGACTATACATTCCACTGAAAGTGTTACTGTACTCTGCCTTTGAGCCACTGCCTGCTTGGAAGACATGGCCAGTCTAAAGCAAGATAACAATTCTAATGCATATATTATCATTTTTTAATGTAGTGACCAGGTTTTTGTTCAGAGGTTTGAAACAGATGGGCCAAAACTTGCGGCTTTCGGATACTTCTGGGGCATGGCATACAGATGACACATGCCCCCTATGTGGCCAGAAACCACTCTGAGGCTGCCTAAGGCAGCCCAAACCCAGCCAGAAATGGAGCTGAAAAAAGCTACTTGCCAGCAGCCCATTTAGGACTGTGGCAGTGGTAATTTTCAGAACCGCAGCATCCATTTGCCGCAGACCCCAGCCAATCGGGGGCTGATCGGGGCTGGAGCAGCCAGAGACTACTCCAAGTTTCTGGGCTGCTTCATCCCAGTCTTAAGTACTGATTTCATAATATGTTTGCTTAATATTATGCTGTGTTTTCCTCAGAAAAATGATGTTTTCTTCACAAAAATGTGCAAATTTTGCACAGAATAAGATTCTCATCAACTTAGGATTCTCCGGGTCAGAATTTTCTGAACCTTGAGAAACGACTTTAAACCATTTTCCAAATATTTTTGCTTATTCTTTCTATCTCTACTATGCTTTCCATAGGTGTTCAGAAGGACTTCTGGTGAAGTGAGCATCATTCTGCTAGCACAGTACTTTCAGTACAGTCTCCTTAGCTTTTCACTGGGTCTCAATTTCTACTTTAATTATGTTTTCATTTACAGCAAAGGGAACTATTAAATATTCTTCTCAGTAGCAGTTTTTCTTGTGGGGGCAAAGTTCTTCAATCATAACCACCAAAGTGAAACAGAACTAATTGGTTAAGAAGTCAATGGTGAATACTTAATTTATTTATTTATAGTTTGAAACAATATAATAACTGAAGAGAAATTTTAAATGTCTGACCTCCTTGAACTATGGTCATTTGTCAGTCTGTTGTGCTTGCTGAAGGAAAAGAGACACTTGGAATGTTTAATGTTGTTTCCTCCTTGATTCCAGAATCATACAAAAATTAAGGTAATCCCTTCTACAGCAATGAATTCTACTTCAATACTGTTCTTTTAAAACTATTTTGTCTGTTTCAGTTTTGGTAAGGCAGACATCTTTATGGCAGTTGACAGTTTTTACTAGCTTAGGTTAGTGCAGGCAGCATTTTTGGTTCTTGTTTTATCTTAACTTTGAAATGGGTTGCACTTTGTAAGCATATAAATTAATCCTGGCAGTAGTCAGCTTTGAGGAGTGTGGTCTTTTGTTATTTGCAAACACCCATTTTATACCAAGTCAAAAGGGATTTGAGATGAAAGCTGGTTGCAAAAATAAGTTTGACAGAGCCACAAGGCTGCTTTTTGTAATAAGTAAAGGAAATAAGATTATAGGCACAATAATTAGGAATTTGGATTACTCTTTGGATAAAAAAACAACCAAGGAACTCTAGCAGAAAGTCAGCATGTGCTTTATAGACTATACAACACATTCAACTGCATAGATCACAAAAAAACTATTGGACAGCATAGTCCTGATGAGAAATCTGTACTTAGGACAAGAGGCTACTGTTAAAACAGAATATGGAGAAACAGAATGGTTTCCAACTGGCAAGAGGGTCATGCAAGCCTGCATTCTATTACCCTATTTGTTCAATATGTTTGTAGAGAATATCATAAGAAGAGCAAGTTTAGACTCAGGAGAAGGAGGGGTGAACATTGGAGGAAGGAACATCAACAATCTAAAACAGTGATGGTGAACCTTTTAGGGGCTGAGTGCCCAAACTAAAAGGCCTTCCGGCACTGGGTGTTACCCAGTACCAGGGGCAGGACTTCAAGGACGGGATTCCCCCCCCCACCTTCCTGGGCCTTCAGCTGCCTCTCTGGAGATAGCTGAAGGCCCAGGGAGATGAGGGGTAAGAAGAGAAATAGGTGCTCTCCTTTTCTCCTCTTTCCCCCCCCCCCTGCACCCTCCAGAGGCATCTGAAGGCCCGGGATGGCAAAGAAGAGGAGGAACAGGCATGCACCTCTTAGAGGCCCGCTGAAGGCCCGGGGGGGGGGGAAGAGGAACAGGCGTGCACCTGTTTCTCCACTTCCTCCCTGTTCTGGGCCTTCATCTGTCTCCAGAGAGGCATCTGAAGGGCTAGGAGAGCAGGGGGGCATGCCTGTTTCTCTTCTTCCCCACCATCCCGGGCCTTCAGCTGTCTGCATTCAGCATGCCTTCCAAAATGGCTACATGTGCCAGAAATGGCACACGTGCCATAGGTTCACCCACAGGGATCTAAGATACGTGGATGATACCATACTCACAGGAGAAAACATCTTACATTTGAAACAGTCACTAAAGAAGGTAAAAGAAGATAGTACAAAGAATCATAGAATCATAGAATCATAG
>CM034701.1:256732781-256744464 GCA_020142125.1 Phrynosoma platyrhinos
CATCAGTTTCCCTATTCTGACTGTGACTCCTTTGATGTATAGTAAAAAATACCTTCCCTTTAGGTGATTGTTTTTCTTCTGGGTCTGGCCACTCTTCTGATGTCTGAGCTGTAGAGCCTAGTTTCAGTGCTTCAGTTCATCTTCCAGGAAGTGGGGGTTCACAGATCCATTTTGTATGGTCTACCAATGTTTTTATTGTGCTTCTTTTTTGTCCTGGATGATGGTTGGAGTTCTTGTGTAGGTATCTGTCCATGTGAGCTGGTTTTCTGTATACCCTGTGGTCCAATTGTTGGTTCAGTTTATGGATGACCAGGACATGACCATGTCTTTCCTTTTCTTTTTTCTGGTGGCACAGTGATTAAATGCCTGTACTGCAGCCACTCACTCATAAACTGCAAGGTTGCAAGTTCAATACTAGCCAGAGCTCAGGCTTGACTCAAGCCTGCATCCTTCTGAGGTAGCAAAAATGAGTACCCAGCTGTTGAGGGGCAGTGATCTTACAGTTGTAAAATGCTTAGGCACTGCATAGCGCAGTATGAAGCAATATATAAACGAAGCTGCTTTTGCTTTGCTCTGTTGTAAATTGGATGCTTGGGTTGATGTTGTTCAGATGGTTCAAAAACAGTCAGATCTTTTTCTCCATGGCTCCAAATGGTGAAAGTGTCATCCACATAATCAGAACCATATTGTGGACTTTTTCGGTGCTGTTTCTAGGGCTCACTTTTCAAAGTGTTCCATGTAACAGTTTGCTATCACGGGGCTCAGAGGGTTTCCCATGGGTGGCCCATCTTTCTGTTCATAGAATCCATTGTTCCACTGGAAGTAGTTTGTGGTGAGGCAATATTCAAACAGGGCTGTGATGTCTTCTGTAAAAATTTGTTGGATGAATGCCATAGTGTCCATTATGGAGACTTTGGTGAACAGGGAGACCACATTGAAGCTGATTAGTCTGACTATGGGTTTGAGTTCAAGGTTGTTGATTTGTTCTATGAAGCGACTTGAGTCCTTGATGTAGTGGGGGGTTTGCCCTATATGGGTTTGTAATTATGTAACCAGAAACTTGGCCAAGTCATACATGGGGAATCCAATGGTGTCCACTTTGGGTCGGAGTGGAATGGAATCCTTGTGGATCTTGGGAAGTCCATACTGTCTTGGTGGGAGAGGCTCAGAGTTGCATAGACTTTGGTGTGTGGTTGGCTGAATTGATGAGTTCTTGATTGGGGTGTTTGTTTTCCTGGTGATTTTGTTGGTTGTTTCAATTTTTTTGGATTCCATTCCACTCCAACCCATAGTGAACACCATTGGATCCCCCACGTATGACTTGGCCAAGTTTTTGGCCACAGTAGCCAGAAGTGGAACAAAAACCAATATTATTGTCTTTGTTTTCAAGAGTCTAATAAAGGCATAACATCACTAACATTTCAAAAAGTTACATTATTACAGACTGTTCAAGACTGGCTTCAGGAGGGCAGTTAAATCTAATTTCTTGAAACCTATAAGAATGGTTTAGATGTTACTTCTGTGCAGAGTGAACTTCTACACCGGGGTAGGCAACCTTTTTGAGCCGGGGGCTGGGTTGCTGTCCCTCAGACAATTGGGGGCTGAAGCACCAAAAATAAAAAAATAAATAAATAAATAAATAAAAATTAAAACATTTTTAAAAAATTAAAAAATTAAAAAATATATGTATGTACACTCTCTCAGCCCCAGAAAAGCCATGGCAAAACCCCTGTGGAGATTTTGCCAAGAAAACCCCAAGAACAAGTAATAACAAAAATAATCAATATCATCATGGCGGGTGGCGGCGGGGGGCAGCGGTGGTGGCAGGACTGGCCTGGGGCCGGTTCAAAGGCCTCAGGGGGCTGCCTACCCCTGTTCTACACAAAAGGAAGTGCAGTCATGACTGTTGACCCCAACCTTGCATTAGTCAGTATAACATCTGCACAGAGCATTTTAATGTGCAGACTATGCACTGGCTCTATCAGCAGGATTTAGAACTGTGTTCAAGTCAGCAATGTATACCCAACCTTCTCTATGCAGATAATGTACTGCAATTCGTATATTGGAACAGGGACAGTAGAAGTAAATCACAGCCCCACTCCACAATCTCTGTGTGTATGTGTTTACATGGAAGTGTCACCCACAGAGTACTATCTTTTATGCATTCACATTTTTATCTGAATTTCCCTCTTTGAAGTTATATACAGTATTTAAAAAGAAAACACCTGTATATGTCAAATTAAATGCCAAATGGTTGCCAACTAAGTATGTGATGAGCATAAAGAAAATGAAGAAATATTCTGATCAACAAGCAACACAGGACAAGTTAGCTTGTGGTTCCAAACAGTTTAACAGTGGTCAGTTAGTTGAAAGCAGTGTAATAAACTGTGTGATGCAATTGGTAGGTCTTTCTGGGGTTCTAAAACTGGCACTTTGGGGAAACTGATGTGCACGTTTAGAATTGCAGCTGAAGAATTTTAACTCCCTTGTTTTAGAAGGTATACTTCTTTTTCCTTCTTAAATATTATTTAAATATTTTTATTGTTTTAAGTGGCAAAGTCAAATGGGGAATTTGTGCAGAACAGAAATAGCTGGTGCAGTGATATCAAAGTATTCTGTTATACAGCATTTGTAGCCTTTGTATTATTTTTATAAACTGAAAAATATGAGAAAATTTTATTATTTAACTAATATTAATATTAAAAGCTTTCATCTCATGGCACATAGAACAGATCAGGTAGTCTCTAGGCTTCACATGTTCAAATAAATGAGATGGTGAACTTGAATTTACTATTCATTATAAAGAAGCATTTCTATAACAGAGTCTACTATAAAGCCAAGTGCAAATGTACATATTATGGTGATTCACATAATTGAATCCATCACATTAATAGTTCAATCTTCACTCAACAATGTGCCCACTGTAGGTAGTGTCATGATCAGTGAACTCAGTTCCCAGTAACCAAGAAAACATCTTAGTGTGGTAGAAAAAAAGAGTTTTATTTCAGGTATTGAGACAAAAGTTACCCATGAGGTTTTTGTCAGAACTAAATGTCCATTTCAAAAACCCTAATATAAAATTTAACATCATCCACCACCATCTCCATCTGGCTGCCATCCTCAGCCTTTGATCCCGATCAAAGCAACCTTTCAAGTCCCTTCCACCCCCCCCCCCCCCCCATGTTTATTATTCACTCACCCTTACGGCAGAAAGGGAGGTATCCCTTTTTTAGAGCCAGATCCTCTGGCAGGAAAGGCAGAGTCATAAAACCATAAACTTTCACTCTGTTACCATTTGTCCCATCTGTTTATTCCCTGACTCAGAGCACCCACTTGATTAATATACAATACCTTTTGCTATTCCCCATGTCCATCCTCCCAATAATTCACCAGGTTATCACAGTGTTATAACGTTATGTCAGTATGCTATCATATCATCATATTATCATATCATCATATTATCATGACCGAACCATACATAGTTCTGACAGGTAGCTAGGTTTAGGTGTTTTCAGCTCCAGGAATGCCTGTGTGCTGAAAGAACCCCCTTCTGCCAGCTAACCTCAGTGAATTGTATGCTGGCTAAGATCTGCCACCAGAGATGGCAAAGGGGGGAGGGGGTTCAGAAAATCAATGAGATGAGGAAGGAGATAAGTAACAGGACTTTGAAAACTTCTACTAGCCCAGGGACACAACCACAATGTCAACATAAAGACAAGGGCCAAAAAGGGGGGCTAAATACAGATCTTGGAAGCTACGCATGTTCATCTTTGGTTAGTACTTGGATAGGTGACCACTAATGAATACCAGGTGCTTGTAGGCTATGTTTCAGAGAAAGGAAATGGCAAAACCACCTTGCCTAAGAAAAGCCTTTGAAACTCATGGAGTTGCCATATGTTGCCAGGCGACTTGAAGGTACATATGCACACAAACATTCTTAAGTATTCTTCAACATGCTTAGGTGTTGAACAGTTTGAATTTGGCACATTTTTTATTCATTACTATTACCTCAGTTGCCCCTTGAACATCTTTCCAGTCAAATGGCACTTTAGAAAACTTTCTGCTACAAATAGACACAATCTGTTTCAAACTCTTATTAAAGAGAAACTATTATGAATTAGAAACTCTTATTAACCATATACAGTGATTAATATGGACATTGTGTGCAACTGTGCTTCATGACAGTATAGTTAGCAAATGCCACAGTTAATTTTAATTCTTATTGTACACTATGGTTGCCAGCCACCCAACTAAAAACCACAAGGCCAGGGCTTGGACATCTTGTCTTCATGACATTACCTCACTTCACTGTGAGTTCCTGTAGTAGTAGAAGAAAAATTTGATGTGATTGCCAAAGATGATGTGATCAAACAATGTGGCATTTAATGGTGGTGTAGTGGTTAAATGCCTGTACTGGAGCCACTCACTCACAAACCACAAGGTTGCGAGTTCAATACCAGCCAGGGCTGAGGCTCGACTCAGGCCTGCATCCTTCCGAGGTCGCTAAAATGAGTACCCAGCTTGTTGGGGGGCAATCAGCTCACAGTTGTAAACCGCTTAGACATCCCATAGTGTGGTATGAAGCGGTATATAAATGAAGCTGCTTTGAAGCTAATACAAACCTGCCATTTCTTTTGGTCCCTTCTGAATAGGGATGTAAATCTGTAAATGTCATTCCTTAAAAACTACATAGATTCAAGGACTATTCATAGTTCTGGACTTCTTGTGTGCAAAAATCCATCTGCCCTTCTCACTCAAAATAAACACAGTGGTTCTCAAACGTTTTATACTTGTGACCCTTTTTACATCTACATCTGGGTACCATGTCCCCTCCCACTTGACATAATATAGGAATAAAAACATTTTGTTTGTTTAGTGTGCCTATTTTCATTCACATATTCATGTATATTCATATTTTAACATCTTATAAGAAAATAGCTCTCCTCCTCAGGCAGAGGCTCTAAGTGCCATCTTTGCCTTACTCTTCCCCTCCAGAGCAGAGAGGGGGAGGAAGAGGGGGGGATCTCCAAAGTCTCACATCCCATTGAGTAACTCTCTTGCTTCCCTGAGAGTCCTGCTCCACCATTTGAGAACCACTACCCTAACACTTGGGGAAACCAGATTTCATATATCATCTATTTTTCATCTATCATTCAAATAATTTCTAATGTTTTCTCATCCATGCTCATGTCATATGCATGGTTCAGAGTAGTTTAGCAGTTCTACATGTGGAACTATGCTACATTGAGCCATTTACCACCTCCCAGACCTACTGCAGAGTTACTGAAACAGCTAGCTATATCCCCATAGTCAGACACAAAATGGTTTTGTCAGCCATTGAGATCTCTGAAGTCTCTTGGTGGACTTCAGGGGAGGATGTAATCTCTTTGTATCTAGGAACCCTGGTAGCACAGTGGTTAAATGCCAGTACAGCAGCCTCTCACAGCCACAAGGTTGTAAGTTCAATCCTGCAGGGCTCCAGGGTCGACTCAGCCTTGCATCCTTCCATATTTCACTAAAATGAGTACCCAGCTTGTTGGAGGCCATTAGCTTGCACATTGTAAACCCCTTAGGGAGTGCATAAGTGCATTGATAAGTGGTATAGAAATGTACTTGCTGCTGCTATTGCTTTATATTTGTCTATGGGGACATAACACTTCTATGATGTCACCTACTTCTCCTCCTTAATAAGCATGGACTACAGTGGCTCAGAGGGAGGAAGGGAATACCAACCTCTGCAATGATCAAAAATAGGCATGTGAGGGCATAGGGCTCAGTTACAGATGTGCATGCCACTAACAGGTCACCAGCCATTATCTGTAGTTCTACACATAAGAGTAACAAAGTTCTAATGAGAGCTTTTGTTACAACCTTAAAAAGCAGTGAATACAAACAACCATTTATGGTTTTATTGGACATTATATTTTTACCAAAATGTTTTAAAGCATTGATGTGTATATATGCCTGTGTGGGAGTGGGACATGAAAACTATTTACTGACACGGGAAAATACAGACACATTTTGTGTTTGCAAAACAAATAAAAAACAAATCAGAGCAGCCTTTACTCAGTTGTTGTTTTCTAAAATGAGATGAGGTGTGGACTGAAAATAAAATGAAACAAACAAACAAAAAGATCAGACTTTTTTTTTTTAAAAAAAAAACATTAAGTACTTGAAACTGTAGCAAAAGCAGATTTCCTCAGTGAAGTCTGTTGGCAACCTCGACCCTATTTCTTATCTTCCAAGCAGAAGACCTGGAACAGGATCTTCTCAGTTACAAACAATAAAATGGGAAGTGCAATTAGAAAGGAACCATTATTTGCCATGGGAAGAGGAAAAAAGAGGCAGACATCAAAATATTGGAAACAACAAGCCACATATTATTGAAGGAAAAGACATTCATGTCTCAGCTAAAACCCATGTGTGTATGGTGTTCGGGATTCCAGAGCTTTGAAAAGTTCCTATTTTAGACCACATTGACCATACTACCTGAGAGGGCCTGGGAATTTTAATTGAAAAATGTAATTTTCACTAAGTCTTTAATACTAATGCCTTCTTAATCATGCCAGGAATCTCTAAGATCAAACTATCAATATAAATCCCAGGGTGGTGATCCTCAGACATTAAATGGTCCACATTTTAGCCACTTGATGCTAGTGTGTATATTTCATGACCATATCGGCCTTTCTTCCAAAGAAGGGTTCAGCTCAACTTGGCTTTCTTTCTTTCCATTCAGCTGCTGCATTCCTCGAACAAATTTAATGACCTTCCTAGATAAAACCTTTCTGAACTAATGGGTCTTCCAAGCAACTTTCCCAAGAGCTGACTGGCAAGTTCCTATTCAGTTTTCTGGAAAGGAGCTGCACAATAATAGTTTGTTCTATAAAGCCTTCTAAGTGAAGGAACAAAGAATACTGTTTACTGACTGATGCCCAACTGTGTCAATGTCTTTGTAAAATTATATCCTATATTTAGAAGATTAGTTACATGCTAGAATTTTTTGGAATATGGTCAAGTACTTCTGGTTGGGTGTATAGAAGTTCACAAATGTCAGCCTGGGTGGAAAATCTCCAAGAAGATTATTGGCAATATTTCCATGTACAGCAAAGCTATTTTTCACTCCCAACCTCCTTAGAAAATTCCATGTCTTCTTGACACTCACTTTTCAAATGTTTTCTCATTCCCCAAATAACTCTTTTTTTCTTTTTAAAAACACTTTAAACTGAAAATTAATATTTAAACATTCTATCTGCACCACATTCCACATTTTGAGTTCTCATCTGGGCTGTTGGCTCTTTTGACAGGTAATACACATTTTAAAGTGCTTCTATTGAAAGAGACACTTGTCAAGCCATTTGGGATAAGATTTTCATTAAAATTGTCACACTTTGTTGAGGAAATAGTAACTATACTATTAAAATACTAACTATAGCATGTTTAAAAAGTTTTTATTATTTTGCTATTCTCCTGTTCTATGTTTAGGAGGCTGCATACATGCAATTTTGATTTTTTATAACTTTTCTCCTTAAAAAAAAAATCAACCCACTTGTCATCAGAGCAACTGTAAAGATATTCTTATTTAAAGATTTGTCAACATTTCTGAGCAGTGCTTAAATGAATGCCACTTTTCAAATAGATTGTGGCCTTCTTCTTTCTTCTTCTTTTAAAAAAAAATATTAAAGGCATAATTCTTCAATTACTGTTCTTTTAAAACTGGGCACAGACTGAACAAATGTACTTGGTGATTGATTGGATATATTCTTCTCTTTTACATAATTCCTTACTGTGCCACCTCCGCATGTTCACTTTTCATAATTAGTGGCTTTTGTTAGCTTCTTCTTAAACGAAACAAACCTCTGAGTACGGCTTTCATTCACGACATCCAAATCAGAGATCTTTCGTACAATTCAAAAAACTTATTGAGTCAGACTATCTCACCTTAACTCAGTTTTGTCTACAAAAGGGCTGGGAAAGACATCACTTATGAGCCACATGGAACCCCAGCCATTTCAGAGCCCCTAGAGCAGGGGTAGGCAACCTTTCCCCTTTAAGGGCCGAGGCACTTCAGCTCCCAGAAGCCTCAGCCATGTTGGCCAATAGTCCCATGTTGGCCAATAGCTTCTGGGATTCTAGGAGCTGAAGTCCCTTGGCCCTTAAAGGGGAAAGGTTGCCTACCCCTGCCCTAGAGCCTTGGAGTCAACACTCCCTTTTTTAAAAAAAAATAAATGATAATCTCGCTCCTGGAAGTTGCAGAGAGTCCTGATTTACTCTCTAATATATATAGAATTCTTTCCGGTTTCTCAAAAGCATCAGCTGAGCCTGGCTGAGACCCGGGCTGATGGCGGCTGGCAATTCAGTGGCAATTTAGCTTGCGATAATCCTCGCTTCCATCCCACCTCTCGGCTGCAGTCCGGGAGGCTTGAGTTGTTTTAAAACATCAAGCAACAAAGTTGTGAGTTAAGGTGAGATAGTCTGACTCAATAAGTTTTTAGTTTCCTAATTTTAGAATTGTATGAAAGATCTCTGATTTGGATATATATAATTTTCATTTTTATGCTGCCTTTCTCCCAGAAAAGGACCCAAAGTGGCTCACGAGACAAAGCATGTTTAAATCTTCACAAAACGAATTTTAAAACAATTGAAATAATCTAGTTAAAACAGTATAAAATTAACATAAAAACATACAAAAGTTAAAAAATATAACTAAAACACTCCCCATATAAACACCACCCTGTCATGATAATATATTCAAAAGCCTGCCTAAGTAAAAACATTTTTGCTTGCCAGCAAAAGGCAAGCAGAGAGGGAGCCAGTCTAGCTTCCCATGGGTGGGAGCAGCTCTTGTATCCTCACCAAGTGCCTGTGATGGTGGTGGGATTGAGAGAAAGCCTTCTCCTGAAGGTCTTAAGGCTCTAGAAAGTTTGTATGGGGAGATACACAGTCTCTCAAATAGTCTAGACCTAAGCTGTGTAGGGCTTTATAGTTCATGACCAGCGGTAATCAGCTCCTTCTTCCATGCCTTTGAGAAGCAAAACAACAACAACAGAGCATTGAAACTGGAGGTGGACTTGCAGCCACTCAATATTTTGTGAGACCAGTTTTATTTCTGACTCTTGTGTATTACAGTATGATTCCCCCCTCCTTGCACACACATAAACACTAGTTGGGGGCTAGCAGGAGTTGGGGAAGATTTTTATTTCAGTTTATATTTTGTAACTATTTAGGAAAAACTAGCAAGAGAAATATTTTAACAAGCAAGCAAACAATCTGCCTAATAATTTTTCAAGCTCTGTTCAGGACTTAGTAATATAAAGAAGAATATGTCTTTATGCATTTTAGCCTAACTTTGAGATTAGGGACAAATTTATATTTATCTTGTTTCTGTGCAAATAATGTTGATTGCATACTATTAAAAGGAAAAGGCATTTTGGAAATTAATTCTCAGTAGCTGTTTTATAGCAAATATTCAGTTCTCTTGATCAATGAATTGTGTCACATATATGGATGAGCTGCCTTTTATGCTGAATAGCACTGAGTATTTTTGTATTGACATACTATAATCTCTTATCCATCATGTCTTAGCTTTGCTTGCTTTCTTTGGAATTACTAACCTGACTTTCCTATAATCCTCCCCTGATAGGTTTCTTGTTTATTATGTGATAGTTTTCAAGGGCATCTGCTTTTGAAAGCTTGGGCTTTTAATACTTCGGTCTCTCTTATTTACCTTTCTGAATTTTGAGAGATTTAAATAAAAGAACTTCCCCAATTCCATTAATAGCACCTACAGCACAAATCCAGGCCATGCTGTTTTTAATGTATGAAAATACTTAGAAGGCCTTATTATTGAAACAGCTCTCATGCATTTTATTTATTTATTGTCACCATATCAAGGAGCTACAAGACTGTTACAATTGTAAGATGAGGAATGAAAGCAAAGAAATTTTCATATGCCAGAGATAACAACACTCCAGAATGGAATTCAGATCTCCCTTATAGTCTCAGGCTGTTTACTAGACCTTGGGTGGTGATTTGGGTTAAAAAACAACAACCTAATATCCTCATTTTGAAATGGAAATAACTGAAGGTTCACATATGATTTTTTCCTATATAGACCTTAGGGTTCTACACACTGCCCCAATAGAAATAGCAAAATGCTGCTCCTTTTTAGAGCAGCAGAAAGCCACCCTTGCCACCATGGTGGTGGGTTTTCGGTGTTTCTTTGGTGCAGCACATCTAAACACTGTGCCAAAGAAATGGTGTGATGCTGCTTGCCATGCAGTCGATTGGTCAGCATGACACCAGCATTGGGGCGGAATCGGATTACGGCGTGCAGTCGCCACACCCCCACTCCCCGATGCCAGTGTTTCTTGCCAGTCTGTGGAGGCCAATTATTAGTCATAAGATACGAGTAAGTAGATATTTACAATAATTATGTTAGGTTTTGTTTACTACCTTATTAAAAGCAACTAGCCTGGATTTATTTATTTTACTAGTCCAATAAGGAGCTAACCTGCTAAGAACTTCCTTTTCTATGACTCAGATGGACATTTGGGCTGCCAGCAGACCACTAAAATGCTTAGGGTATTAATTTTTATTAAATTAATTCTTTTAAAAAAATGCACTCTGATCTCAGGGCAATATACACTAAAATCAATTTGTGACAATGAATAATTTTAAAAGGTATCAAATATGTTAAACCATTTATCACTTAATATCAGGCCATTTAAAACCAGTTAAAACAACCAAAACAATGCCATTTATGGTTAAAACAACCAAAATAATGCAACATAGTGCATGTCCAAATAGAACAAAATCAGTTACACATGGAAAGCTTTTTAAAAATGTTTTAACCTGACACCACAATGACACTTTCATTGGCACTAATAGTCTTCAAGGTGAAGCTATTCCTTAACTGGGGTTCCACAACAGATAAATCATTCTCCTATATCTTCTCACAATGTTTTGCCTCAACTGTGAAACATATAGAAGGGCCTCTAGACCTCAGGTCTCAGAGGTCCCAAGCCGTTTAGGACTTTAAATATTAGTACTAGTGCCTTGGCTCAGAAGTGTAATGACAGCCAGTGCAATTCCTTTCCAATTGGTATTACATGATTTCTACATGGTAGTCCTACCTCTAAAGGTCTCCAATAACAGCAGACCTTTGGTTTGCTGTGTTTGCCTCTGAGAAGAACCACCTTTTGGGCAACATGGAAATCAAGCAGCCTGGCAGAAGAGGAACTAAGCAATACAAAATTCTCCTGACAGACCTCTTGAGTTTCCATACTGTCTGTGAAAGATGGACAACAAGCAAGTGAATGGAAATAGCTTAGAGCAGTGGTTCCCAGCCTTTGATTCCCCATGTTTTGGACTTTTGCTCCCATAATTGATCACCGTTTACTACACTGATAAGAGGCTTATTGGGGCTGAAGTACAACAGCTGGAAAATAAAAACTAGAGAAGTTTGGCTTAGGTTAATGAAATGAGTTTAGGAAAAGTTACTCCCACAACCCCCAGCAACTGTGGCAAATGCCTATGTGTGATGTGTTACAGAGTGATGTTTTCTGCCCTGTACCAGCCCACCCCATTACTTGAATGGAATTACTTCTCACCCATACAGACCAGGTGAGTAGTTAAAAGCAAGGCTGTGTGAGGTCGATGACATTTAGATGACCAGAAGCAGTGT
>CM034701.1:256760338-256824935 GCA_020142125.1 Phrynosoma platyrhinos
GGTCACTTCTCTCCAGGATGAAGAGGAGCCATTGCTGAGCACCTTTTATCTATAGATTTGTGAGACAAGATCCACTCCATCTTAGTGCCAGTTTGGGGGGATACAAAATGGATCTTTTTTGTAAGAAGCTGCAAGTAAAAGCAGTTTGTTCTTCCATCTATAACTCAAGCATCATCATTTTCATTGATTTTGTAGCAAGCGTTGCAGGACAACAGAGTTTGCAAGTTCTCTTATTTAAAGGCTCTGTCCACTTATAGATTTTAAATATTGAAACCAAACATGAAAGCTAATGCTTTAGAGTGCCATTGCAACTTTTTGAATCTTTCTTCAAGCTGAGAAACAAGGACTAAATTACAATTTTTAACTTTTGACAGAACTATCAATAGAGATTGCATATGTGCAGTGGCTAGCTGCTATGATTGAGGCATTTTGACACCAAAGTACATAGGAAATAAACTAAACTTTTACTATAGGAATGGAAACGCCCTCTAAGGGTGCTAAGCTAAGTTGACTTAGAACATGAAGAAGACTAAGGGGCAAAGCAAATGGCCCCATAGGAGTGGCCTCTGTCTGCTCCAGCCACAATCACGACAGGACCATGGTGATCACATGGCCCACTTCCAAAGTGGGCCAGCGCCATGGTCCCAAGCTGCCACTACCATGTTGCTGTGGTGCCAGACTCCTTCAGGTGGCATGGGAGCAGCTTCTGGCCGCTTTGGGGGCATGCATCATTTGAACACCATGACCCCAAAGTGGCTGGAGGCTGCTTTATTTGGCCTGTGTATTTCAGGCCTAAATTAGCTTTACTTTTAGAACAGTAGAAGATCAAAAAGGAGGAGAAGAGAAGAGGTGGAGAGATCCTTAAGAATACCGGTCTAGAGAGACATAATGGCTGCATCTGCACTTTAGAAATAATCCTGTCTGACACCAGTTTAACTGTTGTGGCTCAATACTATGTAATTCTGGGAATTCTCACAAACTTACAGTTTCTAGGATTCTATTGCATTGAGCCATGGCAGTTAGGGGTGTTAAACTGGTTTATTACTTCAGTACTGATACAGCCTAGGATAGCTGGATAAGACATTTTTAGATTACTGAAATATACATTAACCCTATTGCTATTGCTCTGAGTATTGTTGCATTTCCAAGAACTAATATTGATTTTTTAAATAAGGTTTGTTTAATATTATATGGAAACAGTCTGTTTCTGGCATAACACATTTTGTTTTCAATTACCTATTTCAGGAAGTCATTTTGAGGAGCTCAGGATAATTGGAATAGTTTGTCTAAACATGAAAGGAGACTATAAAGTATAGTACAGATACAAAAAAAATGCATCTTAGTGAGCTGTGCCAGATAAATGAACTGGAAAACCCTTTATTTTTGTTGAGAATAAAATTCTGAAAATTGATTGCAGTAAACAAACATATATATATATATATATATATATATATATATATATATATATATATATATATATATATATATATATATATATATATATATATATATATATATATATATATATATATATGCACTGTGTTTGAAGAAAATTTCCAACACATGTTCTTAATTCTTATAACTAGTGAATAAAAACAGAGTGAAAATTCTCATAATCTCTAGCCATTTATTGATTATATTTGCTCAATGTTAGTGACATCCTTTCACTATAAATTTGTTATGGATGCTTTTTACATGTCCATCAGACAATGTAAATGAATTTCAACCAGGCTTGATATGTATGCTCCAAATTCTACGTAGCACTGCATTATGTAAGGGAAGGTCTTTGAAAACCTTATTTTATGTTCTTATGCCAATTAAGAAAGTACACTATGAAAGTTTGAGAAGGGGGCATTAGACTTAATGTCCTTCTCAGGCCCATAGCACCAAGTACGTACCACCCATGTTATTACCTATAAACTGCATGAGACCAATGAGGGCATACTTCCTCATAAACTGACTCTCCAACATTTCACACATGTGGCCAGGCAACATCAGAGTGTTGTCAAGATAAGTCGAGACTGTTAATGGGGAAGAACAGACATGTTAGGTGTGGCAGCAGTAGTTTGCTTTTGCCTGAGTCTACTAGAAAGGGCAGTACTCCACCTCCTCCTCTCTCCGCCATGCCTACGGTACTTAACTGAGGGCAAACTACTTGTGCACTTTAAACTAAGTCCTGTACAGACCAGCCACAAGTGCTGGCCTGGGGTTGGAGTTGGGGCGGGGTGACTGCACGCTGGCTGCCCCGACACCGCCATCACGCTGTGCCCACCACCACATGGCACATGGTATCAGAGTGCTCCCTTGGCCAAAGGGGTGGAGAAGAGCCGTGGTGGTAAGGGCGACAAAGAGCTGGATCAGGGCCGTGGCGTGTGGTTGCCACGGCCCTGATCCGGTGCTCCCAGAGGCGGCATGGAGCCCCTACGTTTGCACCAAAGGAAATAAGGAAAGGAGAAAAGGGAGTAGTGGGAGGAGGAAAGAGAAACTAGAACATTTTAAAAGCAGCTGAAGAAGTGGTATGACGGGATTAATCAGGACTATCCTTGCCAAATCAGGACAGTTGGATGGTATGTCAGTATGCAAATAGGCCCAGTGTATCAGTTCTTTCAATTACTGCTAGTTGTGTAAATGAAGGCAGGGACTGCAAACTTAAACAGTACTGAAACTTCTTAATTAGCAGGATTCAATCTGGAAGTGCTATTTAGACCACAAACTGTTACACAATCTGTTGTGATCAGGTCTACTGGGATCTTCATTTTGACCAGCAGCACTTTTGTCAGTAATCCTATCATACAGACCTCATAGACATCTCTTTGAAACAAGTTCTTCAAAATGCGCATCCATTACTTCAAAGAATTTTTTTTAAAACAAGAGTTTGGCTCATTATTTAAAGTAGCCAAGTTATTTAAAACAAAACAAAACAGCAACAGTTGTTATGAAAAGGCAAAGACAGTCACAGAAGAGGATGACAGAATAGATGCAGCAGTCTACCAATGGGAAGTGTGGGGCTGCACCTGAGGTTTCATCAATAGTCAAACAGAGAGAGAGCACGATTACCACCAACAGATAAAAGCAAGTAGCATATCATTAAGGTTGCAGACCATGTAGGGAAGCATAAATCATTAATAAAAGTAGAATTGATCTGTGGCTGTCTGCTGTCTCTTTCAGGCCTGGTAAATCACAGCCATATGATTCAGATCCCATTACAAATATTGATACTGAATTTTGCAGAAAGATAAGACTTCCTGAATCATGAAAGCAGTCCATAGCCCCCTGCGTACAAGAGCTTCCCATTCTTATCTCTGAGAACAACTGCTCCAAGTACAGATAGCCTTCTGTGTGCAAGTCATGCTGAAGACTTGTGAACTCTAAGCTGTTAAGGAAATTGCTCCTGTGCCTGAAAACATATCACAGCAAAAAATTTCTACCTGTGTCTTAAAAGAAAATCAAGTAGTGTGAGAACTCAGAATGATTCAAACAATGCCAGCAACCATAGGCCTTAGGCAGCTGATCACAATTGCCACAGAATGACAGCAAATTGTTGCTTAATTTATTATTCATTTTTTTATTGTGGGAAGTAGTGAAGTGTTTGTGGGAACCTCTGCCTTAGGTACTTAGCTTAAATGATTTTATTAGCTTTAGGGACTATGCACAATCGGATTGCTACTCTGCCTGAGGAAGCAAAATATCATGGGCTGGCTCTGTAAATAATTTTCTTGAAAGGAGGCACATGTATGGAAGTGTGCTCCTATATTACTTGAGAGGCATGATTCCGTCTTTCTTCAAGGTATGGTTCTCACACAACTTTATTGTTCCAATTCAGCCATGAAACAAATGGAGATATGTGTAAGCTGAAATACAGTCAGCCCTCCATATCCACAGATCCCTTATCCACAGATTCCACCATCCACAGCTTGAAAATATATATATTTTTAAAAATATATATATTTCAAAAAGCAAATCTTGATTTTGCCACTCATTTTATATAAGGGACACCATGTTACTGTGCCATTGTATTTAATGGGAGTTGAGCAGGTGATGAAGAACTCTGATGTTTGATGTTATCTTCTTTCTTTTCTTATCTTTTCTTTTTTGATATTGTATTTATACTGTACTGTATTTATATGGAATTTTATTTACATTCATATATACTTAACTTTCTTGTAATTTTTACTGATTTTTCTTTTGAGTTAGAGTGAAATGGCATAAGGGCTAAACAGTAAAAGATTGATAATGGGAGTTGAGCAGCCACAGATTTTGGTATCTGTGTGTGTGTGTGTGTGTGTGTGTGTTTGGGGTCTTCAGTGTATACCAAGGGCCTACTGTATGCATAAAATTTCACTAAAGTTGTTAAAGCCTTATTTGTGTTGCTTCTGGCTATTCATTATTGTGGTGCACTGTCAAGAACTACCCTTTCCCCTCCTAGTTCAGAGAACCAGCCTCCTGCATTTCAAAATGCCAGAACTTTATTCCAGTAGCCATAGGAGTTAGCAGGAAAACGTTTATAGAGAGTACTGCTATCATCCACAAACAGTAATATAAAATTAACAATGTCCCACCCTAACTTTATTTTTATTCGTTTACAAATCTAAACATACATGCTCTCCAACCATATTTGCCCAGTCTCTTATAACTTTCAGTTTTTCCTCTGTTTTCCCTTTCCCCTGAGAAAGTTCTGATCAAAGAAAAGCTCTCCTAGACATCTCCATATTCTAGTACCAAGGAACGGTCTTCTCCTTACACTACTACTAAGTGTCTAAACCAGCATGGTGTTTCCCAAATAGCAAAAGTTATACACACTACATAGAGGCTATAAGCTACTACATTAACTAAAGAACAAATTAATACATACACACAACTTATGACAGATTCAGTTAGATTCTGACATGCTCCCCCCTCCACCAAAGATTCATATTTGATCTCAAGTTTGGAAGAAAATACAAATACCACCGTTTCAGCTTCCTATGCTGGTAACATTTCATATTAATAATTAAATGCCATAGTCATTTGTTGTTGTTAATTGAAGCATATCCTGCATGAACAATGAAACAAAAGGGCAGACATGTAAGAGCAGGCAAATATTCATTATTTAAACCAAGAATTCAAGGTTAAAGCAAGCCCTTGTGGATATGCCTACATGCCAAACCATGCTGTTGCTACCTTTTCTGTGTCTCATGCTTTAGCAATCTAAATATATTATTGATGCTCTACATCCTTCTATTTGTTAGACACAGTATTCTTCTATTGTGACAATGACTTCTCTTACTTGTACAAAAAAAAAAAAAGACGTGAAAATTGCTTAAAGCAAATCATTGCATTTAGATATTTGTTAATAGTGGTCTTTCAAATGTGAACGTGATGCTCCCATCACTGCTCCCAGCTTCTGCCCACCTAGTAGTTCAAAAGCATGTAAAAATGCAAGTAGATAAATAGGTACTACTTCAGTGGAAAGGGAACAGCATTCTGTGCAGTCATGCTGGCCACATGACTACAGAGTCATCTTTGACAATGCTGGCTCTTTGGCTTAGTAACAGTCATGAGCACCACCCCCTACAGTTGAACACAACTTGATAACCTTGCCAAAGGGGAAACCTTTACCTTTACTTACAAATGTATGTGAAAAAAGTCCTCTTCCATTCACTAAAACATACTCCTTCATAAGTAAATATAGGATTACAACCTGTACATATAAACAATGTGTGACAGGGAGGGTCAGAAATTGCTAGCATTCATTCACAACATCTGGCTTTCAGAGGAAAGTTCTGAGAGTGAAAATTTGAAGGAGTATGGCTTGAGTAACAGAAATGCAGAAGCCTCTCTCACACACCAATCTCCACCAATTTTGGGCTTGTTATGTTCCCTCTGAAACAGTATGTAAGTGGACAATACAAAAGGTTGGTGGGCTGCTGCATTAATTCAGGCAATGTGAATTAAAAGGGAGTTCTCCTGCCTCAGAAAGAACATATAGATGATGGTGATGTATAAAGGAGTGCAGGGGTCCATATGTCCCTCTTTCTCCATATCAAGTGATTTTTAACAAGCTCTGTAATGATTTGTGATCAAGGCATCTGAACTGAACTTAGAAAAATAATTGGAATTGTTGCCCCAAAACATACTGTTCCAAACTCTCATCCTTGCAACTGAATGGATGTGAAAAATTCAGGAAAAATTAGCCCTCCCCACCAAACAAAAAACCCAGAAGGAAAAACAGCTTAATCCAGCCGTAGCATAAAATGTTGTCATTGGTAGAGCTGAAGGTAATATAAGTAGGTCAGAATTAATGTCATGCTGTCCCAAGATAAATATGTCAACTGTTCCTTTTTTGCTACTTTTCTCATGATTGGTATGCACAGCTGCTTCACATAAAAGTAAAGAGAAACTCAGTAAAGTGTGCTACTCACATCAGATAGCATAGCAACTGCTGGTGAACTGACACATGCACTACACATAGTACACAAAACATCCTTCCCTGTGCTATGTTTCTCTTGGCATGTGATTAAAAGGCTTCATTTCTGGAATTTGGTTTGGTATAGAAGACTTCAATGACAACTATACTGTTTATCTAAACACTTCATAATCTGCATATCACATGTGACAGAAAGAGACTTTTTGGCATGTACAAGCAGAGAAAATTGACAATACAAAATCTGTTTTACATTCTCTTAAAGTAAGCCCCACTAGCATCAGTAGATTATAATGTATTTAAATAGACTTGAAGCTTTGTTTACTGCTATATGACTGAGCAGTCCATTATTGGACTATTATGACACAATGACAATCTGTTCCTATCACAAATCTGTAGTGACCAGTCTTGATTTTTTTCCCCCTTCAAATTCCCCCTAGCCTGGAACATTGACATATGCTGTGCTACCCAAACATTTCACCAGCATATGCCCCATTCACTTTATTGCATTGTGCATTGACATGTACAGGGCACCTTCTCTTCCTAAAATAGATGAAAGGAAGCAAAATATCCCTGATGGCTTTGTACCTGTACTTTGTGGTTGCTTTGACATTCCAGATCAGAATAACAATTTCTGTATCAGTTCAGTATCCACCATGATTACTTCAGGGTAAGGCTTTAATTAGTATGTGGTGATTAGCAAATCTGATGAATAAATCAAAGCCACAGCTGAAAAAGCAAAGAAATATTGATTTCATGTTGTGGCAGCTTTTCTATTCAGAGCAACAATTATCAGCTCTTTCATAAGGGGTTTTCAAGCCTGAGTGCCTGTGTGGTTTGCCTGCATAACCCCATGTATAACAAAAGGGATGATGCTCAAAATCTTTATTTAAAAGTTAATGTTGTATAATATTTCAGAATCAAATAAATAAATCAAAGCCAAATGGTACCTGAACAAACTGACAGGAGCAAACTAAAGAAATCATAGGTGCAGAAAGAGGTGTATCAGTTACATTTAGCATAATTGGACATCTCTACATTTGGCAGAACTGGAGAGTGTTTTGTTTCAAATATGGATCTGTATGTAATAATAAAATTAGTAACATGATAAACAGCAAATTTATCTGCAGGAGGTTTTGTAGGAGAATCCTGAAAATTTCATCTCCAGTCCAGCCCTGATTTCTGAACTGTGTACTGTCAAATCCTTTGCTTATAGGAGTTTGTCTATTCAATCCAACTGAAAGATGTTTGTGTACAAAGTTCCCCTTCCATTGAAGTGGGAGAAAAGGTCTTATGGAAACAGAAACCTAGACCAGAATTTTCTTGGGGAATTACATTAGTAAAATCATGAGAGACACCATGGTGTAGTGCAGGGGTAGGCAACCTAAGGCCCGGGTGCCAGATGCGCCCCCCCCGAGGCCTTTGGACCGGCCCCAGGCCGGTCCTGCCGCCGCCGCCGCCCGCCCACCCGCCATGATGATATTGACTTGTTGTTGTTATTACTTGTTCTTGGGGTTTTCTTGGCAAAATCTCCACAGGGGTTTTGCCATGGCTTTTCTGGGACTGAGAGAGTGTGCATGCATATTTTTTAAATTTTTAAGATTTGTTTTAAATTCATTATTTATTTGTTTGTTTGTTTTTTTGGTGCTTCGGCCCCCCAATTGTCTGAGGGACAGCAACCCGGTCACCCGCTCAAAAAGCTTGCCTACCACTGGTGTAGCAGTTTGAGCATTGGCCTAGGACTCTGGAGAGTGGGGTTTGAATCCCAGCTTGGCCATGTAAACCCACTAGGTGACCTTGGGCAAGTCACACTCTCTCAGCCTCAGAGGATAGCAATGGCAACCCCCCTCTGAAGAAACCTGCCAAGATAACCCCATGATAGGGTTGCCTTAGGGGCACCGAAATGACTTCAAGATACAACAACAACAGTCAGTAGTTGGGGACTTTGCACAAGGAGATGTGATGTTTCTTCTTCTGAAATGGGTTTTCCCAATTGTTCAGCAGCAAAAAGAGAAAAGGCAATGAGTGCAGCCTCGTTACCTACAATGGCTACTGAGTGGTCACAGGAAAGCTCTGTTGTGCCACTACTAAACCTCTGTGAGACCTATGCTACATCATGCAGGTGGAATATTATGCTCTGCTAGCAGATATTATCTCCATCTCAGTGTGTACATCAGAGCCACTGTGTTGACGAATAATAATTGGAGTGTGACCTTTATGTCAATGTAAAATTCAGTAGATTTATTATGCAAAGGAAGAGTTTTCCTATGCTGCTCCCATTAAGCTGGGAGAATGCATCTGAATTGGATATAGGTATATCTCCTCATCTTCCTCCACAAGAGGGGACAACGACTTGGAATATGCCCAGGATACATACCTTTAGATTTCCAAATGCTGACAACATTTAAGATTTATTTCCAAATTTTTCACTGATCACTTGAGTATTTTTATTCACACACTTTAAAACAAATTAAAATAAAATGTAGCTGCAGAAGAGCTTTTTAATTACATAGAACTTTTTTTTTTAAACCCTTTTGATAACCAGCTTATTTTATGCCTATATCCTAGCATTTTTGTTGGAAACATAAAAATAACTTTCTTTCCTTTTCTTCTGCCAGACTCAATCATAAATCTGCCAGCTGTTCTTCTAATCCTTCATCTATAAAATAAATTACATTTTGTTTTCATTACTTTATTCATTTACAGATTTTTTAAAAACAACAACAACAGTGTTAGGGGATAATCAAGGCCTATTTTCCCATCACTGATTTATTATTATCTATTTATTTAAATTATTTCTGTATCACCTCTCAGCCCACAAGGACTGCCGAGATGAACAAATAAAAACCAATTAAAACAATGCAAAAATTAAAACACAACCACCTAAAGGTAGTCTAAAAACAATCCTAGAATCCACTTTTGAAACAGTTAAAACATGAGTTTCAAACACTGAATGCCATCATTGGCTGCCCATCAGAAGCTTAAAAAAGATGAGGCCAACCTACCTTCCCTGAGTAGGGAGTTCTGCAATCAAAGGGTTACTAGATAGTAAGTCTGGCTGTTGCATTTTCCTCTAGCTGCAGCTTTTCAATGACAGCCCCATATAGAACACATTGCAGTAATCTAACTGAGAAGTAACTAAGGCATGAACCACTCTGTCCAGGTTTGCCTTCCCCAAGAAAGGGTGCAGCTGATGCACCACCTGAAGCTGGGTAAAGCTGCTCCTGACCACCACAACAGCCTGAGAAGCGCTGGGTCCAACAGCACCCCCAAACTATGAACCTGATATTTTAGAGGGAGTACAACCCTACCCAGAATAGGCTGTGATCCCAATCTCAGGTTGGTTTTCCTACTGACCAACAGTACCTCTATCTTGTCTGGATAAAGTCTCAAGTCTATTCACCTGCATCCAATCAATGATTCAATACTTCCACAGCTTCCTTGGCATCTGTTGTAAAGGTTAGATAGAGGTGGGTATCATAAGCATATTGATGATTCCCAACCCCAAAGCTCCATATGACTTCCCAGCAGCTTCATGTAGATATTGAAAAGCATAGGAAATGTGGAACCCCACAGACTAATGGCCAAAAGTCTGAACAACAGTCCCCAGTACCAGTCTCTGGGAGTGTTCAGACAAGAAAGACCAGAATCACTGCAAAGTGATGACCCCAAGTCCCATATCAGACAAACAACCCAGAATGATACCATAGCTGATGGTATCAGATGTCACTGAAAATTCCAGGAAGACAAACAGGGATGCACTCCCAGTGAAGGTCATCAACCAAGATGATCAAAGCTGTTTCTGTTCCATAACCACACCTGAACCCAAATCAGAATGGATACAGATAATCTGTTTCATCTAAGAAAGCCTCGGGTTGTGTGGCCACCATTTGCTCTAGGACCTTATTTAGGAAGGAGAAATTAGAAACTAGCCAATTGTTACCTGGGACCCCCCCTCAAGTGTTACAGTTGTTTTTTCCTAGGGGTTTGAAGCATAGCCCTCTGTCAAAGAAGCATAAACAAGCTCCACCACCAAATTGGCCAATCCTCCTTTGGCAGCTTTAATTAGCCAGGATGGGCATGGATCTAATAGACAAGTGGATGACCTAACCTTTCCAAGCAACTTATCCACTTCATCATTTTGAAACTCATCCATCAAAACTAGACAAGTACATGCCTTGGTTGGCTCCCCAGACTCTCCCTTCAATGTAGAGTCAAGGTCAGAATGAATCTGAGCAATTTTCTTCACAGAGTATTTAGCAAATGTGTCACAGCATATTTCTGAGGGCTTCTCCTCAGAAGTCTGAAGTCTAGAATGTAATAGCCCTTTAACAACCTTGAACAGCTGTGCTGTGAGCTGATGTAATAGAGGCAGCAAAGAATAGTTGCCTTCACTGCTGCAAAGTAGGTTCTAAAAGGGGCCTTAACCTGTGCTCGATTGGATTCATCCCGAGTCTTTCTCCACGACCATTCTGGTCACCTACCCAAGTGTTTCATTGCCCTGAGCTCCTCAGAAAACCAAGGAACCAGTACTCTGCATCCAAGTAAAGGACACTTAGGAGCAATTGTGTCAGTTGCCAAGGTCATCTCCCTGTTTCACAAATCAACCTGGGCATCAACAGAATCACCAACTCTAGCAGCTGGAAGATCCCCCAGAGCAGGGGTAGGCAACCTTTCCCCTTTAAGGGCCGAGGGACTTCAGCTCCCAGAATCCCAGGAGCTATTGGCCAACATGGGACTATTGGCCAACATGGCTGAGGCTTCTAGGAGCTGAAGTCCCTCAGCCCTTAAAGGGGAAAGGTTGCCTACCCCTGCCCCAGAGCATTCAGGTGTCCATTTGGATTGATTAGTCTCTGTGGCTGGACCTTTTTAACAAGTCCATCACTAGGAGGCTAGGAGTGATCTGCCCATGACAATTCCCACCTCACTCCTAGATCACCATCATCTTGACCAGCAACAGCATGTTGTCTGCTAACTATAGGGCCAGATATTAATGAAGACAGGCCCATGAAATCCTGAGCTGGCCCTAACAAGGGTACATCAGCAAGGTGTTAAAATCCCCCAACACAATAAGTTTAGAGATTAACACCATTTCCAAGATCACCTCCAGCATCTCTGACAGGGAGACACCTCCAGCACACCAACAAAATCCCCATTCTGTCTCACTGCCCTGTTGCCAGGTGTATACACTCAAATCTTTTTGATTGTCAGACAGGGTACCTCAAGAGAGAGGATGAACTTATGCTAGATTGCTGTGATATTTTTTTCTCCCTGTTTGATCCTGGAGAAGGGATCTGACCTTGCACGTATAACTGAAACCTGGTTAAATGAAGAGGGAGGCATCAATGTGACAACAGTTTTGCCCACCAGGTTTCTGATTGCAAGATTTCTGCCTTAACAATACCTGCAGGGGGAGATAAGCTTACAATCCTGGGTAAGAAAGTTTGGATCAGCCCTTTTAAGATGCACACTTATGCATGTCTGGTTTGGCATAATTCCCATATAAATCTAGATGAGATATCTGCCACAATTTGCTTCTGTGAATAGGTACCAATAAATAATAGTCTCAATGGTTATTGTTTAATTGTGCTTATATTAAAATTGATGTACTACCATTTAACCAACTGATGTGTGTATTCACGTAAATATTAAATTGGAGAATGATTTTTGTATATTTGACATACCGGTAATTATTATTTTTGTTTTTTTAATATTCAGCATTCATTCAACCTTGGCACTTTCCTCCTTGACCTTTTTCAATAATTCCTCCAGGTTTTTGTTTGTTTTTGGTAGTAATATTGTGTGTCATCTGATTATCTTTGGTTGCTATTGTTCCTTACTCCTATCAGCTTATGATATTTTTTGCATAGGTTGAATAAATAGGGTGATAGTATGCAATCTTGTCTGACCCCTTTTCCAGTTGGAAACTATTCTGAATTCGTTGGGATGTCTATAATGTATTTTAAATAAACTGCAATTAAATAACATATATAAAATAAAACCTATGCAGTAGAATCAGTTTACAAGCATTTATAACCACATTTTGAAGAAGTAAACTATTTGAAGAGTATGCAAGTCAGCCACCCATATTGTATTTTTCTGCCCTAATGAATATTTTAATTAAAATAGCTGATATTTAAAATAAGTTAAGATTTAATATTCTCTTTCTCTCCATTATCTTAATATGTTTTGAAGCTAAGTAACCATGCTGCTAATGAATATAGTTCAAAACATTAAAATGTTGAAGTCAATTGTAACATTTGATCTCTGATGTTTTATACAATTATAGATACTGTACATCTTGACTAACTATTCATCAGATTTCTTAACTGTCATTTTTATAATCAACTACATATTCATTATACATTAATTTCAAAGTACTTTCAGTACATTACTTTTTATTCTTGCCTTTTCAGCTGACTAATTGCAACATAAATATCTGTAATTTAAAACTCATAATTTGCTTTCGGTTGAACAGTCTCTTAAAAATTATTATTCAGCTAAAAATATTGCCCCCTTTCATGACCCACTTTGCCAGTGATGAGATGATGACAACATTTTTAATTCATCTTTTTTTTTTGGGAGGGGGGATTTAAAAAAAGGCTGGGAGGTAAATGATAAGTACAGCTGGTGCTTTCCTGGGTATGTGGGTGTCGTTGTTTTGTTTATGTTTAGTGGTAGCCATTATCTCATCCCACTAGCCATTGATTTCTCTACAACAACAAGGTGCATTGCAAAAAGTCTATAGATTTTCAGGGTGCACCTTCATTGCCTTTATGTAAAGGACACATTCTCCAGGAAAAAACTCATAATTCCTCATTTTGTAAGGGCCTCTACAGATGGATGGCCATGGGCCGTCCCAAGAAGCCGAGGCTTGGGGCCGAGGCTGCCCCACTCCTTGGCCCCAATCCACTCTTCGCCCAGCCCTGGAAGGAGCACTAAAACAGCTCTCCATCCTCAAGGTGCGGAAAGGTTGCCAGAAGAGGCTGTGCGCACCTATTCCGCGTCTCTTCCATCGCAATGTGTCCGAACGCTGCGATGGAAGGATGTCTTTGGAGCGCTTGCCGTGTGCAACAGCAGGTGCTCCGATGATGTCCTCAGGAAGGGGTTGGGGCGCCCGGTGTCTGGTTGCCTCTCCCCTTCCTTGGCTCGAAGATGACACTTTGCACTGTCTGCAAAGCCCCTAAGTTTCTTTGGATGAATTTCACCCCTTTGATTCAAATTCTGTTTTCTCCTTCCCTTTCTTCCTGCCTCTTCTGTTTTAGATGTTATGTACTTAAGACTAGGAATTTCTACTAGCCTTTATCTGCAGATTATCTTATAGTAAACTTTAATAATCTTTGCTATTACTCCCTAATAGGGTCCTTAGTTGAGAATTGTCCCAGGCTTTGAAATTTCCTCATCAAAATCTGAGGCTTAGGGAGGGTTGTTGTGGATGTCATTATGCTTTAGGCATTGGGTACCAACCACAGTTGCTCATATCTTGTCATTCAAACACTCTCTCACATAAATATTTTTCTGTATGGACAGAAATCTTAGCAAAAGGTGCTGTTCCCAGAGCAAGATGCAATGAGGGGGTTATTCCTTCTCACTTACCTAGGGAGATGGGATCAAGATAATTTAAACTAGGTTACTTACTTACTTCTAGCCATAGGGTGGATGTAGATCAGAGTTCTGTGTGAGCCCTGACACTACAACAAATGGAAGAAAAGGAGGAAGCTAATATGGGCCTTTTGGGATCCAAAATGACGCCCGCGCACGCATGTGCACAGCGGTGGGCGCCATTTTGGAAGGCCCCACGGCTTCGGTGCAGGCGCAGTGGGGCTTTCCCAAGGCCCAACAGCGGCTGCGCAGCTGCCGTTGGGCCTTGGGAAGGCCCCACCGTGCCTGAGCTGTGTGAATTCGCATGGTGCAGCCACCGTGGGACCTTCCCAAGCCGCCGTTGGGCCTTGGGAAGGCCCCACAGTGCCTGAGCCATGTGAATTCACATGGTGCAGCCACCGTGGGGCCTTCCAAAATGGTGCCCCCCCACATGTACGCATGCACACGAGGATGGGTGTCATGCGCATGTGTGCACAGGGGCAAGCACCCGCCCACCCCCTGCACCATTCCCCCTCCTCCCAGCCCCCTGGCAACAAAACTTGCCGGGGGGGCCTGCCCTAAGTAAACTAGGCCCTGCAGATCCCATTGACATTATCAATTTGTAGAGAGCAGTGTAATGTTTAGAAGTCTATTCCATATTTGCCTTGCAGTTCTAGCATACTAGAGGAATTTTTGCCCACATTGTTCTTATTATATTTTATCATTTTATTGTATTGTATAAATAAATATTTAGGGTTCAATCTGTTTCTCTTTCTGCCAGGCCTGTTCAGACAACTATGAAAGACTCTGGAATTTAATATTTTAATACCTAAAATTATGGTCATAAACCCATAATGTGATTAAGAACTTTTCTGTGCATTTTCCTGGGTCCCTGAAGACTCTTGCTGAATATATCTAGTTAGTATTTTATACAGTGGGTTCTCTGTATTAGCAGACCTAGATTAGCTAATCTGACTACATGCAGATCGCCAAACCCCATATTGATAGCGACACATGTGCTAAAGTGTGCACATTCACATCACTGCCACTGAATAATATGGGGTACGATCATTCACATTTTTGACATCTCTGGTGGGGGGCTGGAAACAAACCCTTTTTGATATTGAGGGACCATTGTAGCACTTTTCCAAGTGTATTTCAGATACACAGTTTTAAAAATCTTGTTTAAATAAAGGAGAACTCTTACAGGCTACTGGCAGGGAGAGATGCCTCATATCAAGTTCTCACAAACAGCAGGTCTCTGGGCTGTATCAATTTCACTTACATTCAAGGTTTCACAGGAAAGACTGCTCCTTGTAGAAAACTAGAAAGTGGGGGAGAAAGCTCAGCTCTAACCCACTTATGGAGATTTTATATTACTTGTATGGATATCTCCCATCTCTACTCTAAACTGGTACAACTCAGAGACAGTTTTTTCACCTCATTCCTTGTGTAAGAACATGAACATTTTTCCAAACTACAAATTTTCACTGAGGTGTTTTGCTATAAAAGGTGTGCAAAGGGAATGTTAATTCCACCAGCACTTGGAAGTTGCTTTAAATAATGATAATATCTTGCTTTAAATCAGGGGTAGGCAACCTTTCCCCTTTAAGGGCCGAGGGACTTCAGCTCCCAGAATCCCAGGAGCTATTGGCCAACATGGGACTATTGGGCAACGTGGCTGAGGCTTCTGGGAGCCGAAGTCCCTCGGCCCTTAAAGGGGAAAGGTTGCCTATGCCTGCTTTAAATAATGATCATCATATTTTTTGTCAAATATCTTGTCTCTTTTAGTTAGTCACATTGCTAATTTAAAGGTTAAATCAGAAGCATATTAATCATCTTTAGGTCCAAAGCACTATAACCAGGTTTCATAAGATTGCAATCCTACACAATTTTACTAGAAAGTAAGGTCCTAAACAGATCGGCAAAAAGTGCTGGCATTGGGGTGGCATGGGGGTGTGGTGACCACATGCTGCATATACCGACACCACCCTGAAGCTGGCATCATGTTGCCCTGCTGACTGCACAGCAGAGGGCATCAGGGCATTTCTGTGGTACAATATTTAGACATGCTGTGCTGCAGAAAAGCTGAAAAAATTCTACTGCCACTCCAAGGGGCCTTTTCCCCAGTACAAGAAGGAGCAGCTTTCTGCCACTCCTTTTTGCACTGGAGAAATGCTGGGTTGGGGGTGTGGAGTGCAGTTGCTGCGTCCCCAACCTGGCAAGCAAAGGGGCAGCAGCAAGCCATTCTATTGGGGCCAAGTTGTATTTCACCCCTAAGTTTCACTGAAGCCACAGGGATTATTTGATGAATTAATTGGAATTAGCTGTATTTGATTGGGCTGCAAAAGATGAATTCCTGCCCAAACTCACTTTAGAGACTTAGGTTTTCATTATAATCCTTTCCACTGTTATATATTTCCCCCTATTTATGTTTCTAATTATGTCAGAGTGTGTTAATGTGTTATGAAGTAACTGAGGTCTGAGTCACACATCTAACAGAAATAAACAGAAGCTTGAGATAGCAGGATAGCCACCTTTCCCTTTAATATGAAGTAATTATGTGCATTTTACTTCCTCAGACTCCTACCATCTGATTCCTACCTCATTCTGTGACATGCCTTAATTGAAAACGAAATAAATCTTACAAGACACAGGTATACAGTCACAGTGACTGAACGCAGAGGGGGGAAGATTACTTAAGGATGGTAAAGGGTAGAAACATACTGTCCACATAAAAGGAAGGCTCAGCTGCTAATAAATAAACATAACCTTCATCTTCCTATGGATATTCTTTTAAAAAGAAGAAGAGTTACTTAATTCTTTAAGGAAGACATTGATTTTGGAAAGGTAAAAAGTTTTTGACTTAGCAGTAAATATTTTTTATTCAACTAGTATGTTTCTTACAATAGATTTGTACACACATATGAATTGTTGGATTTAGAGACAACCTTGTAAATTAGTCAGTTTACCTGAGATGTGAAGCAGAAGGCTGGGAAGGAATGGTCTCTGGCCACAATTGGATTGGGACCATGGTGACTGCATGGCCTGCTCCCAAGATGGGCTGCCACTGCAGATCCCAAGCCCTTCTGGCCAGGAATTGGTTTAAACTGACTCCTGCAGTAACCACAGACTTCTCTTGGTGGCATTTGAGTGATTTCTGGCTGCTTTGGGGTCGTGCGTCATCCAAATGCCATGCCCCCAAAGTGGTCTAAAGCCGTTTCTTTTGGCCCATATTTTCAGGGCTCAATCTCTCACCCACTCTTCATTACTTTGGACCCTCAACTAGAAATACCTGGGCCACACATAGGAATAGAGACTGAGTGTGGCCCTGCTTAGTGTTATTGTGATGGAGAACAGATTTGTGTGCATATCCCACTAAAAATCTATGAGCTTCATGTTGAGGAAAGTACAGCATCAAAATGAATGTTTATGTAAGAGTTCTTTCCTTAAGGAGATATTTTGAGCTTTGTAAAAAAGCATGAGAATTAATAACAGTTGTGGAAGTACCCTCAGAAAGCAAATCCAATCACACAACAATTTAATTAAAAGGCATTACAGACTGACATGTTGTTGTTGTTGTTGTTGTTGTTGTTGTTGTTGTTCTTCTTCTTCTTCTTCTTCTTCTTCTTCTTCTTCTTCTTCTTCTTCTTCTTCTTCTTCTTCTTATTATTATTATTATTATCTTATATCCTGCATTTCTCCCAATATAGTGACTCAATAATGATGTGCTTGCATACAGAAATAGACTGGGTGGTGAGGGAATAACTTTGACATATCCAGCAATGCCTGTTCCTGCTGATGAGATGGTATTGTGGATAGAACTGTGCTCAGCATGTTGCTAAACTGTATTACTGTACATTTCATGTCAATAGATAAAATGAAGCTCTTCATGTTCTATTATTATGTCAAGTGCCTAGAAAAGTGAGCATGAATAAAATGTCAAAAATGCAAGGTGCTATTAAATAGGAGATAGATTGCTATAGGAAGTGTCCATAAAGATTTTATTTCATGTACTTACCTTTAAAAAAAAAAGAAAGAAAGAGAAGACAGGACCACGAGAAATAGATTAATGGGGGCGAAAAGGTTCACTGCAGGAAAGTCAATTGGATATGGAGAAAGATTCATTTGAAAACTAAAAATTGAAATCAAGAATACAAATGATAGCAGCAAGCCAAATAAACACACACAGAAGCATACTTTGGAAGCAATGTTCAGCATTTCTAGCTTTTCACAAGTTTTGCAAGGGCAGAAAAAGGGCTTGTCATGCTTCCCTATACTTTTTGTGACTGGGAAGTGATTTGAGCTTTCACTGGGAAATCAGGAAAGTCCTGTGTACATGATAGAAGATTCAGAGATTCACAGATATAGGAACAGAGGATTGAGGGAGTAATAAGTGAATGAGCAAAAAAGTCCCCTTTAATAATCAGTATTCAAAGTAGTTCATAATCACTTTTCCAGGCATAATCTTTCAGTACCCTAGAAACAACAGCCAGAATTCTACAGCTGGAATTCCAGATGGGCTAATTAGTTATGTATATGTAAGTAAGTAATAGGTAAAAGGTAAAGGTATTCCTTGTTAACAAGGTTGTCAAGTCTTGTCTGACCATAGGGGACGGTGCTCATCTCCGTAACTAAGCCCTTCGAAGGGCCAGCGCTGTCAGAGTACTCTGTGATCATGTGGCCAGCATGATTGCACAGAATGCTGTTTACCTTCCCACCAAAGTGGTACCTATTTATCTATTTTCATTTGCATGCTTTTGAACTGCTAGGTTGGCAGAAGCTGGGACTAGTGAAGGGAGCTCACTCCATCATGCAGCATCCGGGCCTTAAACTGCCAACCTGCTGATCTTACAATTGTCCGAATTGGCATCTTAACCACTTGAGCCACTGCATCCCTATTTCCCAGTATATTACCCTCACTTTACTGGTCATCAGCTATACCAGGAAAGGGTCTGTTATGTGGTGATCAGCATGCAAGTAGATGATTATGTCCACTCTTTTTCTCAGTGTGGACGATGCCTGGTAAAGTAGGGGGGCAGTTACAGTTGTGGTAGTAGTGGCTACGTAGAGATGATGAGCATGGATTAGTTACAGATGCATAATTCTAGGTCACAGGTTACTGAATTCTGCTCAACTATTTTCATATGAAAAATTAGCATATACACAGTATGCATGCATCTAATATTATATTTTCACCTGAATTTATTTTTTTTACCATTTTTTAAAGCACAGAACTGTTAAACTTCATAGACAACCAGTTGGTGGCTTGGGCTTAAGTATAAAGGTATGCATAATTCTATATTTATATTTCTTTATCATATGCAATGCATGAATTAAGAAGATGGCCAGATAAACTAAGATTTTTATTATCATTTTGAATCTCTTTCAGGGTGGTGCTGAGCACAAAGTGCCTGTTGTTATATCAAAAATATTTAAAGACCAAGCAGGTAAAGCAAATGTTTATTTTTCCCATAAAGGCTTTTGATATTTCCTTTGCTTAATTGTCATTCATTTGTATTGTATTCTTTTTGTGTTTCCTTATACTCCTTTCCTTTTCCTATCAGTTTCATGAGAAACAAACACAAGTCACCTCCTCCTGTGACCCATTCAGTTCCAACACCAGGCAGACTTTTAAAGATACAACCCATAAACTTAATTTTTTACCTGAAGCTCATATAGGGGAAAAAAATGAAATTTCCCTCAGCATCTATTATTAATCCTTTAAAAGACCTATCATCATGCAACATCATTTGTTTGAAAATTGGGTTATGACTATATAAAATATTTGTAACAATGAGGCAAATATTGGAATAAATATTGGCAATTTGGCTAAGCTTATACAATTTTATTTTTTTTAAAAAAATCACAATGGTATTAATATGATGATGGCAGTGTAGGACATAGCCATGAGAATATATTGCTTTTAAAAAACCTGCAACTCAAAGAAGGGCTATAAAGAATCATTACAAATGTTCTCATCCTTGATGAAAAAGTATGTAAAATCCTCTTACTTTTCTCTAAAAATGTGCTTTTGCAAAAAAACCCAGTATATTTTATAGAAAGCACTATTTTTACATAAAACATTTTGTGTGAAAATAATGTGTTTGAAGCAGTGTAAAAATATAACAGTCAGAAATATGAAATGAAATGAATCATGAGAAATTATTCTAATTAAGCAAAAATCTTCATAATCTCACCAAACAGGGTGAAGCTTTTAAAATTCTTTATTTTTGCATGTGAGAATGAAATCAGAAAAGATTTATATCTCTGCTCAAAGATCACTCTGATAAACCAGTGTGATAACTCAATTTTTATGCTGCTGAAAACTCCTCTTAATCTTTTGTTCCTTTTAAATATGTAAAGGGATCTTGTATAGAATGATATTTCCTGATTCTTTTCAGAGAGCTTGAACTGTTATCACACTGTAAAACTAATTTTCTAAAACCGGATGTGTGTGTGGCTGACCAAATGTTGTCCAGCTGCAGCTCCCAAAAGTCTGAATGATTATTACTGATTGTGAAGAATGCTGGGAGTTGTAGTCCAACAACCTCTGAAGGGCTGCAAATTCCCACCATGTTCTAAAATGATGAAATCTTTCTTCTTTGCTCATAAATAGAAAGTGGAATATTGACAGAAATATGTTGTGTACTTTGGTATATAGGGAAGAGTGATATTTAGATTCTTCCTACAATTCAAATATTTTTCATCCTTTTTAGAAGTAGTTATAACTATACTTTGTCTCTGAGCCTTCCCAGTTTCTTGACCCCCTTTTCCTCTCTCACTTTTTGCCTACTGTCCTGTCCCTGTCTAAATACCAGCTCATTTACTGTTAGATTATTTGTGGAGGCCAGAAAATTTTATTGCTGGATTCCCCAACTTCATCTGATCAAAGCAAACATATCATCCTCACTTTGAATGAGTGTAGAATGCCCTGTCCATAAACCCCCATAAGATGTGTATCTTTTTCATCTCTTTTACTAATGCCACAATTACTCTGACTGACAGTGAATGGGGAAATGATCTAAATCAGCCAGTATGGTTTGGTTTTGGGCTGGCTGGTATAGTCATTTTATAATTTGATGGGAGTAGTGAGAGTAAATACAGAATGACAGCAAGGAATACAGGCTTAAATCCAACTTTGCACTACCAAACATTTGCCAGCACAGTGGGATTTGCTTTCTCTCTCCCCTGCAGTTTTAATGTCACCTGAAAACCTGTTCTGGATGGATTTCCACATATCTGTAGTTTGTTTTGATGATGTGGGGAGGAAGAGGTTATTTTCCTACCTTTTCCCTTCACAGTTCCTTCCTTTCACAGTTATGAGAAGCCTAGCAGTCACCCAAACTGAATACAGTATTGCAGGGAATATACATTCTTTCCCTTATGACCTATGCAGAAAATAAGATCAGCCATTTTATGAATATTCCACTGATTTCTGTGAAATGGTATCTGGATAAGTGAAATGTTCTCGTTCATAATATAGTCAAGATAAAAGCAATTCCATTAGTAAGGAGATAGGGCTTATGTGAAACTAAGGCCTCATTCACACTATGATTTAAACTGGTTTGCAGATTGGCTTAAACCAGTTTATATGTGCCTTGTTCACACTTGATTTGATTTCAGACCCAACTGTATTCAGTCTGATTCAGGATGATTCAGTGCAAGTCCAAAAGAATTGGTTCTTTCAGAAAAAGATCTTTTGTCGTTTCGTTTAAGTAATGGCTCCCAGGATGGGAATTTTTCCCTGCCCTTGCATGCATTGATCTGTGGGGTTCCTATCCCAGATGTTGAGGAAGCCTGGGGGGGTGTCCTATGGGATCATGATGTGGAGTGTTTTTTTAAAAAATAATTTGACATTATCTGCACACTGTCGTACTTGTGTAGCTTCATGGCAACGAGTCATGGGTGCCGTGGTAAGAATTCTCCCTTGGCATGGGTGCTCCCATGGGTGGCATGAGGGATTAATCCCAGGGATGGTTGCATCCATGGGCTGCATGGGGGATTATGCCCTCCATCAACTGTTGCTCCCATAGAAATAAAAGTCCCCCTGGAGATGAAGGTGTGTACATGGTTTTCTGACTCCATCAGCTGTTAGAAATAAAAATAGAAATAAAAATGACCCTGCATTCTCTCTGCTTCCAGCAGCCCATTTCCAGGCAAGGGGGGGAAAGTGAGGAGAAAGGTGCATGTGTTTTTCTGACTGGATCAGTGGACAGGAGGAGGAGGACACACACACATATATACATAAACACATACACACACAGAGGCCCATGAAAATAGTGACAACTGATGCATGCAGTTACACCTCCGAGTGCTTGCATAACCAGAAACATGCCCATGTGTATCATATGATTGACATTTTTTAAAAAAGAACCAGGTTGGATCAAACACATCCAAGATTGAGAATCCATTTTGTTTTGGTGCAAAAGTGAGTGTGAATGAGAACTGTGTTAAATAGACACAGGGCCTTTAGAGACTGCCAGAAATAATGCAGCTTGAGGCCACTTTAACTGTCCTGGCTCAATGCTAGGGATCATGGGAACTGTAGCTTATTTTGCCACCAGAGCTCTCTGACAGAGAAGGCTCAATGTCTCAGAAAACCTACAGTTCCCATGATTCCCTAGCACTAAGACAGGACAGTTAAAGTGGCCTCAAACTGCATTATTTCTGGCAGTCTGTAAAGATTCACAGAGGCATTTGGTAGTGGAAAGTGTAGTGTGAACTTCTCATTGATTCAAATCCTGTGATTCTGGATCTATTTGACTCCAAAACCATTTTTTTTTTTTTTTGCGAGTGTGAATGCACTCTAAAAATATCAACTGCTGGGTTATCTCTAGTGTGCTGTTTCTGTTGTGATAGTCACTGTTGCTTTCAAGCTTAGACAAAAATGTGTTTTTCTCAGCTATGAATGGCTGTAACACTTTCACACTTAGGGATCTTGCACATTACCATTTTGCCTCCCCCCCTCCCTTTTTGACAGTGTTTATAACACCATAAACCACTCATCTGACCAGTAGGGTTCCAATGAATATTCATTATTTTCACTTACAGTAACAGTGTAGGAGAGAACTTAGCAATAAAGTGCATTTACAGCTTTGGGAAAGTGTCTTGAAAAGAGCAACAGGTTTTTGAAATTAACAAGCTGGAGGGGGGAAAGAAAAGGAGGAAATACTAGTTATATGAGATTTGCTTATTTAGGTGAAGCAGTTATGGCATTTTGAGCATCATGTGCAAAAAACAAGCTGATTCTTACTTTGACATAAATCTACATTTGCTGAGTGTTTGTATAGCTGCTCACTGCTCCAGGTTTTACTCTGAACTGTCCAAGGTGTTGACTCATATCACCAAAATAGGTTCAGTATCTTAGTGAAACCCAAAGCAGAATCACTGTTTCACTCACTTGGAGGCAACTAGCCACTGGTTGGGTAGAGAGAGATATTTGTTTCTTCCCGAAATCCACCTAGTGGCTGAAGTAGATGAATCTGTTGTTGTTGTTGTTAGTTGCTTTCATGTGGATGAGACATCTCAAGCCTCCCCTCTCCCCTGTCCTCTACTACTCTGCCCAGCTCCTGCAAACTTATATTCGTGGTCTCTTTGATAAAGTCCATCTATCTAGCATGTGGCTTTCCTCTCTTTCTACTTCCCTCCACTTTTCCTAACATTATTGTCTTTTCCAACAATGTGTAAATTGAAATTCCAATAGAATGTCTGAATCTGCATATTTTCAGTTCAGAGAGGAGGTAGCAGTTTTTCCTTCCACCACCAGATTTCAAATTATCTAACTCTAGATTTTTATCCTCTCTATCTTACTTTTTCGGATTCTTTGGCATATTGTTCATTTTTATGTAGTTCAGAGTTGGTAAAAGATTTATTTATTTATTTATTTATTTATTTATTTATTTATTTATTTGCATCTGAATTGTATTGTTAGTTTCCCAACTAGAATAAGCCCATTGAAACTATGGAAGATAAATATTGATTGATCAAGTTATGATGGACTGAAAGTGTCTAATCTAATTGGGTCTAACAAAGTACTTAGATTGTAGTCTATATCTCAAAAATCCTTCAGCTAGCATGTCTATTTTCTGGATGGGTAATTCTATGAGTTGCAACCCAAAAGTAATGTCCTAGGACATTGTGAACTATTATCAAAGCTGAATAAAAATAAAACTACTCTGGGTTCGGGTTGAGGTTCAGTTTCCTTTTAAACATCTCCTTACAATTTGTACATTCTGGCTTACTAATTTGGGGCACTTTTATCAATCAACAATCTTATTCTACATTAGGGAATGATATGAAGAATACTCATTAATGTGTGCTTCCTCTCTGAATAAATGGGTGTGCTGACACTTAAGACAGACTGCCAGTGGAAAAGTGACCAGCCATGAGAACCTTCAAACTTTGGAACTTCATAGCAGAAAATTCATTTGTGCAAAAATGTGCACAGACAACATGATCTTGAGCAATGTGTTTTGTGCAAATATGGATTCCTGTTCACACCCACAAAAATCACATGTAGTTTTCCTGCATGTGTCTTCTGTGCAAAACCTCTAATTTTTGTGCAGGAATCAGTCTGTTTTGCACAAAATATATGTTTTCTGCTCAAGAAAACCATGTGCAATTTTGCATGGATGAATTTACAATATTTGTCCCAAAGTACAAATAGTATTCAAAATATGGACAGAAACGCTTATATTCCTAGGCCGAAGGGAGAGAATAGCTGAAATTAAATATATATTTGCATGTGGGAATGAAATAAGTTTAGATTTAAATCCTTATATGAACATTTGGGGTTGGAGGGGGACACACAACCTGGAGATAAATTCTGGAGGTAAAATCTGGCACCATAAAGTCTGCCTTGATAATACAAGAAGACGCGGTGGTTCCTGTGAGTCCCATCTCCTCCAAACAATCTTTCCAAGGTAAAGAGGTATATATGAATATAATAATAGAACAGGCTAAACAAGTAGGTGTTCCAGAGAAAAGCTGTTTTTAGAGAAAGTGGTGAGGTCTGGATAACCTATAATCAGTGTCTTTTAAAGTCTCTAGGAGACTTTGAGTCAATTCAAGCTGCTTCCTTTTCAGTTAAGTTTTTGGAGATCAAGTTAGCAGGATTTGAGTTGGCAGCAATACAGTAAAGTCATTGTTGATGTGTGAGGTCCCCTTCATGTATGAGGCAATTGCATTGCATTTCACCCTAAAAAAGGCCCTACCTTCTATATGTCTGAACCTACATTTAATGTGTCTAAAGCCCAGGGATATTTTCTTTTTATGAGATGTACTTTTCTATCTAACGAATTTTTCCCCTCAAGCCTCCCAGTCACATAATGTTGACAACTTTTCTGATGATGTCCCTTGCCTGCTTTTCTATTTTTACAGAAGCTGCAGAGTTGTAATATTTTATTCTTTCATGGTTCTGCTGTTTCTGTATTTGATGCACTAAGTTGAGTCATACAAGCAGCAAAAATAAATAAATAAATAAATAATGGTTTCTGTTCAAGCAGGATGGTGAATGTAGCTCACCAAAGCATATCAAAGGCAGTGACATCAGGGCAGGGGAGAAGTGTCAGTGATGGGAGAGAAGCCCTGCATATGATGAGTATTAGCTGAATGTTGGCTGTTTAGCAGGACAATTTCTCCTAAGTGCCAACACTGATCAAGGTTTAATCTAAAAGGAAAAAATGATGAGAATCATAGAAAGCTGATGCTGATTTATTACTTACAGTGGCCCTCTGGAAAACCTTACATTTTCTGTTTAATGGGATGAATCGATTGGGGAAAATCCGTGTATGATGGCTGCTTTAAATCTGAAATATATTTTCTCTAGGATAGAGGTGGGCAGCAGCTGGGGAAACAAGAGAAAGTGCTCCACTCACAACACTGTACCAGGCTTCCATGTGAACCTAGAGGTTCCAGTATTCTACACAACCTGGATTTCTGCTGCAACCAGGGCTGCATCCATCATGGCTCAATGCTATAGAATTCTGGAATTGTTATGGCACCAGAACTCTCTGTCAGAGAAGGCTAAATATCTCACAAAACTATAAATCCAGAATACTATAGCCATGGCAGTTAAAGTGGTGTCAACCTGGATTATTTTTGCAGTGCAGATGCAGCCCAGGCGGAGGGACAAGGTTCCTGTAGAGAAGAATCACTCCTCTGCAGGCCAGAGGCAGAGGGCTCATTCTCCAAGGGAAAGCTGGAGGCTCTCATCCCTATTTCATATTAACCACAGTTTGTCTGGGTTCAAGACACATATCAAGATGTCATGTGGTTGATAAGGAATGGAAACATTTTCATTTTCATTTGTATTTTGTATTGTATTGTGAGAACAAGTATGGCATAGCGGTTTGAGTGTTGGACTATGACTCTGGAGACCATGGTTGGATTCCCAGCTCTGCCATGAAACCCTTTGGGTGACCTTGGGCATGTCACATGCTTTCAGCCTCAGGGGAAGGCAATGGCAAACCTCTTCTGAACAAATCTTGCCAAGAAACCCCTATAACAGGTTTGCCTTAGGATTGCTATAAATTGGAAACAACTTGAAGGCACACATCCCCACCATTGTATTGCATAGCATTTATTGTATAATTCTGTACAAACCAATAATTCATATTGTCTTGTATTTCTTTGTATTATATTTATTATTTATTTTTAAAATTCAAAATTCATCCTATATGTATTTTCAAGACCTCTCAAGAACTTCAAGGAAAGAACTTAATATTCTTTTAAAGAATTCAAATGGGAAAGTTACAAAACATTGACTTTTTGTGGTTGGGAAATCTGGTGTGGTAAATGATCTGTTTAGCCCAAGCTAGTCAAGAACTGATGAGACTAATTCACGGTGACTCCATCCCATTCTTCCATTCATGGTGGCTTTCCCATCCAAATCCCCTCTGAGGCTTCCTTGTCTGATAACAAGGAAGGGGGGGAGTTTTATCAATGTATTAAATCTAACATTGTGCTGGAAATGGAAATGCAACTTTATACTCTTCCCTCTTGCAGTGCTCTGTACTAGCTGGCTTCAGGAGTTTTTCTATTCCTCCAGAACCACTTTTGGAGGGAAGCTGCTATGGGGAAGGGGTTGGGTGGGATTATCCACTCATACCTCCGGTGGATTTTGCCCTTCTACCAGTGGATGTCCAGCTTTCTCTGTTCTACATAGCAACCATACTTTGAGATGTACAGCCATTTATAAACAAACACACTCTAAGAGATCAGCAAATTACTGTGGAAGAAAGTTGGAGCTGAAGTCCTTTATGGTCACATTTTTCTGTGACGTAGTTTCCTTTTTCACTTGCAGAGCTCAAAAGGAAATAATCTTCTGTTACCTATGCACGTTTAGCTTTGTCTCCTTGTTTTTGCATCTCTTTTTCACATTGTCTTAAAGTAACAAACATCTGGTGCTGTATTTGAATAAGCAGATTGAAGATACCAAGCTGGCTTCCTTTACTTTCTTATAATACTTTAAATATTCATTACTTTATTGAATTCATTGTAACATTATTCAGCCCAGTAAGCCTTTCACTTGTAATGTTAATCATGACCATGTTGGTGCTAACCTCCCTATTCTCAGGTATGAGAGTATATTGTAAATGCTTGAGAAGAGGGGTGTTTAAGGACTTGGTTCAATATTTTGTTGAAATAATGCTTTGGAAACTTTAAAAAATCTTCAGTTCCTTGAATTTTTTAGGTAAAAAGCAGGGTTATTTTTTTAAAAGTTATGAAGCATAAGTGCTGTGAACATGTGGTTTTTGCCACAAGAGATTTCTAAAGGCTTTACACTTGAACTTACTTGCATAGAATATGTGTAGCTATATCAACAGGTTAGCATGAACAGTATCTTCTCTTGGGAGATGGCTCCTTTACAATAATATTCAAATGAATGTTACAGCTTAACAACATGGCTTTACAAAAATTGTCAACATTTTAGTTCTTCGTAGTGACCTTTTTTATCATACATATTTGTAGTTAAACTTCTTCAGCCTAGGACACATATCCAAGTATAGCCTTGCTGGCATGTAGCAAAGTATAATAACATCCAAAATTCACAAAATAGTAATATTTTTATTGGGCCAACCAAAATGCACAAAATACATGTTGCAAACTTTTGAAGTTCCATTGGCTTCTTCATCAGGCAAAAAATATTTAAAATCATACAGGAAAAAAAATATTTTTGACAATACCAATCGTACGCCTGCATTTTGTCAAGATGTTGTTGGTGTTCTGAGTTAAAGGGGTATAGAAGGATATTTATATAGGAAAGCCACTCCTCTTCCTGGTGATGTGGTACTGGGAGACAAAGCATTTTAAAGTTAAGGAAATAGAATTTAAATTCCATTAGTAACACAAAAAAGATACTTCCTTTGAGATCCAGGATTTCTCTGTCCCTTGCAGGCTACAAACCTCTTTGTTAGCTAGAGAATGCTGAATTTCTCAAGAAGCCTGCATGATGTGCACTAGGAAAATTTAGATGTTGTTAGGTAAAACATGCCAAATGCAGTTCCATTTTATATATGTAGATGTTTGTGTGTATGTGTGTGTGTGTGTGTTAAAAATCATACAGGAGATGACAAACGTCATTAAAAAATGTTTCTGCTATATGATTTTATCACTTTTTCCTTATGAAGAAGCCAGTGGAGCTTGCATCATGTATTTTGTTCATTTTTGTTGGCTCAATAAAGGGCCACTGTTCTGTGAATGTTGGAAGTTATTGTGCTTCTTCAATCTAGTGCCCTTCATGTGTTTTGGACTTTGGCTTCCATCAGCCCTTGCCAGCATGTCTTATGGGCAGGAGTACTAGGCATTATAATCTAATACATCTGGAAGGCTCTAGGTTGGGAAGGCTGTTAAAAGTAATAAGAAATGCAAAAAACAAGGAACAGAAAAATAATGACTACCCATTTATATAGTTTTTGCCAACTTTGTTGTCTGTAATGGACAGAGAGAATGCAAGGAGAGGGAGTGGGAGAGAAAGAAAGAGAGAGCTGTATATTAAATATAGGCCTACAGTGCATATAAATAGTGTAATTTATACACTATTGAGCTAAAGTATATGGTTATGTTACAAGTCAGAGTAGCAGATTGTCGTCTGGGAGGTGCCAGGTTCAGAAAATGCCACACAAGCCATTTTGATATTCCCAAAGGAGGAAAGAATAGTTGTATAACAGTGTTATTAAAAAATGGTATTGTTCTAGGAGTTTTTAAATCATTTATAAGCTTCACTTTACACTTTTGTATGGTCAGACTTTATTAACTTGAAGGAACTGCGCCCCTAATGCTCCCCCACACTCTTTCCCCCAGAGTGCTGTTTCAAGTCAATATTTTGATATTGCAAATTCATACTGCTGTCTCTTTATCATCCACTGTAGGAAGCTTATGTTTGAGCACCATACCAATATAATAACCACAAAGCTGTAAATAAAGTATATGAAGCTATGTTTGATTGATGTGCCATCTGGGTAAAAGCAGAACACAACTATGAGATAACATACATTTAAGATAAAAATGATCAGGTTTGCAGTATGCATGTTTTCCATTATCCAGAGGTAGGGAAAAAATCACAGGAGAAGCTTCATGATATTAATCCATGATAGCTGCAGTGGTGCAAGCAGTTTTGTCTTCCTTGCTTGCATTCAGTTTTTAGCCTCATGTTAGCAGCCAAAATTTAATGGTATAGGAAAACATTAAAAGCCATATGGAAGCAGAAGCATCACGAGAGCATGCAGGAGATTTAGACCATAGTGGGTGACATCTCAGACTGGGGCTCTGGTGGGAAGAGGTACCAAAGTTCCAGGTTTACCACTTTTGCTGGTCAGGTGAAAAAAGGCGTCTCCCCATCTGCCTGCTGTGTTGCCTGGTCAACCCACCTGGATACTTTTTGGTTGTGACTCCACTACTGATAGCCCACCTCTTTGGAGGGCCACAAAGAGATGGATATTGACAGTGGCAGCAGCAACATAGATGACTAGGCTCTCCAACCCTGCCACCTCTTGTCTCTTTGGGACACCATGGCCCCATGAGGAGATGAACAGTTGTGTCAGCCATGGAAGAAACATGGGGGACCCAGCCCACCGATTCTTGTCTGTTAAGGGCACCACATTCCCCCGAGAAGACAAAGGCAGTGTTGGCAGGAACATGGAGGACTCAACCCTCCACCACTGCTGCTTTTAACTTCAGGGCACCCCAGCCCCCTGAGGAGCAGCAGTGACTCAGTCCTTCAACACACACACAGAGCCGCCACTACTGCTTCCCTCCTTGGTGGGCCGTGGCCCTCCAAGGAGACAAGCCACAGGAGTAGAATGAACATGGAGGACCCAGCCTTCTACTCCATGCTGCTATTGCTCATCTCTTCAAGGCGCTGTGGCCCTCCAAGACCAGTGAGGGTGGCAGCAGAAATATGGAGGACTTGGCCCTCCACTGCCATTGTAGAGGAGTTGGCAGTTTTTTGACCACCCCATTTTGTTGGTGGGAGGGTGCTAAAAATGATCCACACTGGGTGTCAAATATGCCAGGTACACCACTACATAGAAGAGACCCTGAATTGTCCTGTTTTTATTACTGCTGTAGTACCTTTTGTGAACACTAGACGTCTGATCCAGAGCAATGTTGTTTGCACAGTGACATTTAAGATTAAGTTCAAATTCTTGCATAAGAATCACATAGCCCTCAAGATGTTAAAGTGAAACTCTCTCCTTTCTTCACCGTTGGTTATGTTGGTTAGGATTTCTGGAACTTGCAGTCCAACAACACTGGGAGAACTACATCATTCCCATGCCTGGCCTAATCTAATTGACAGAGCCATCTCGAGCTGATCCACTGTGGAATTAATAACATTTGACACCGCTTTAACTGTCATGACCCCATCCTATGAAATCTTAGGATTGTAGTTTGTTGTGGCACCAGAGTTCTCTGACAGGGAAGGCTAAATGTCTCAAAAAAACTACAAATTCCAGAATTCCATAGCATTGAGCCATAGCATTGAAGCGGTGCAAACTGCATCGATGCTGCAGTGTAGATGTAGCCTCAATGAATTAGCTAGTGAATGGCAAGTCAGCTCTTTTGTAAACATCCATGATTTGATTATTCTGCTTTGGTTGAGACTAGCAATTGAATTTAGACTTAAAGCAATACATTATAAGCCCTTCTTGGTTCTTTATATCTATTCATACTTTGAGTGTATGTAAAATGACAGCATTTCAATAGCATGCTGTTTAAGGCTATGAAGTTTCTTACAGCCCCTTTTCAGCCTTGTAATCCCAGCTCTGGCAACTGTAAAGTTCCTCCAGATGGGGAAAATGTGTCAGAGGGTTGTGGCATTCATTGCTGCACATCACAGATTTTCTTTCAGAAATAGCCAAACAACGACTTTGCTGTGCTGGGCTGTTTTCTGGCTATTTCCAACACTAGCTGCAATGTTTTATTCTTACCCTCATGTTGTTTGTTTGTTTGTTTTAAAAAATAGAGATATATCAGAACAATAGAGTTCTTCTTACCATCCTTTTATTTATTTATTTTTAAAGTATTATATGCTTTAGTGTGTCTGTGAAATGACCTTTTTTTTGGCACTATACCTCTATAACTCTAAAACAAAATTTTGGAAGAAAAAAATATGAGAGGAGAAAAAATGTGCTTCAAACCATAGTACGACTTCAGTCAGCCATGCTCCAGTTCCAAAACAAATCAAAACAAAACAAAAACCCTCGAAGAGCACTAGTGCAGATCTAAGCAACCACTACAAACATTTCCTGCAAAGAGTGGAATGAGTGGCTGCAGAGGCAACAACAACTGAAAAAACTCAAGAAAACTCAAGGAGTTCTGTAGCAAAACCTCACATTTCTTTTGATCAATGTCAAATTAAGCAAGTTGAATTTTACTGGGGAAGATTTAACAGGCACAGAGAAAAGTACATTAATTGAAATCAGTGAATTTAGATTAGGAATGAAAGAATATTTGCTTCTATTTTTTTTTTCTGGCCCTAAAAGTGGGAAGAACAGAGCAGTAGTGGCAACTTTTTCGTGAGGTAATAAATGTGAGGCAATAAATGTGGTTTTTCCATACAAAATAGTATGCTTTATTGAGAAAATACGTTTTCAGTGTAGGAAACAAGTTTTTTGTACAGAAAAAAAAACCACATGCAGAGAGAGAGAGACCACATAGACTGTCCCATAGAAACCACATAGAAAACGATGACAATTATTAATTCTTGTATGCACAGTCAAAATACTCAAGGCTTTATTTAGATATACAATTCTACACAGGACTGGGTTGTTAAGTCTAAATTTTCTTATTGGAATTAATGGAACTTAAAGAGCTCAGCCCAAGGCTATATATATTGTTACCCTTCCTCTGGCTGAATCATGAATACATTTCTGAAGAATTATGAAGCATTGCAAGAAAAATTGTAGACATGTTTTGTCTGTAAGAAGCAGATAGCTGTAGAACTTATTTCAGTAACACCAGGGAAAATTGAATTTAAGAAACAGCTAGTTACTAAGGGATGATTTTCAGTAATACTCCCAGCTAATTGTGGAAGAACAATGTCTCTGTGGTACTTTTATGTAGAAAGAAAACTTTGAAGTGCCACCCCCCTCCATGTTCTTCATGTAAAGGGGACCCACAATCTAACCTCAGGAATAGGCAGTCTATATTCAAATTCTTTCCTTCTTTACCAACAATAACATTTATGTTCCAGAGTAAAAGAAACAACAGAGTCCTCTGCCACCAGACTTAAGGCTGCTAAGCACATTTTCAGAATCAGCATATTGCTTTATTTTTGTAACACTAATCAGATTTTGCTTTCTTTACCACCTGCCATGCCCACATATAGAAATTTCTTGGAATACAGGGGAAGTACTATTACTGAGCATATTGCTGTGCTTTAAAAATATTTCAATGTGAGACAAAGCAAAGAAAAACATAAGCTGACTAATCTATTACCTTAGAATTTAGGAACAAAATACCATCTTTTCCCCCCCCAGGATGGTGGACAGCCAGTTGTAGTATCTTATTTTAATTTAGCCTAAAGAGCTTGTTGCTTATTCTCTTTGCCTGTATATTCATAGAAGTACAAATTTAGCCCAAGGAATAATAACTGTACTTTTCCAGTGTGCAATTTATGATGTTTGGTCTTTATTGTGTGGCATTCAGTTGTATTCCCTTTCATTGTGACAAACAAAGTTGTAATTCCTTTCATTGTGACAAAAAAAAAACCCCTGATATTGTTGGGTTACAGTCTTGGGTGTCAGACTCTTGTTTACCTAATAATAGGAATAATCATAATTACAGTCCCTGATGTGTACTTTGGTCATTTTTTTTAAAAAAAGAGAGAAACATATTTCTGAGACATTTTATATCAACTTTCACTTTTTCAAATGTAGTAAACTGGATTAAAACACCATTATATAGCAATCTTGTTGTGTGTGTTTTCTTGCTATGAGAAACTAATCATAAACTCTTACCAATGAAACTACATGAAATCTACTTGTTTTTCCTTGGAAGAAAAAGAAAATGCTTCAGTGCATGCTCACAGAAATAATAGATAAGGGAATTTTCAGGTTCTTGTAGAACAGGAAATGCATCCTGGGTTTAAGAGAGTTCCAGTATCAGATTCATTGTCTCACCATTGTAAGGCAGCATCAGAGCTTGAATAGCACCATATTCTGTCAAGCAGAGAAAGGTGTTTTTTTGTTTTGTTTTTTTAAGAATGCAAGAAGGAAGTGAGAAATGTTCTCCAGTGGTAGGTGAAAAGTGAATGTTACAGCTAACTCCAGAATGGTAGCCTTATTTTTCAAGGCATTCTGCTCAGGCTGGATGCAGCAGAGTTCTGCTCGTTTTATTTTACCATTTACATTTTTTTTCCCACCCCATTAACAGGTTATAAGAATATTGAAATAATCATTAAACTAGACTGAATTCCTTCCTAATTTAATATTATATTGAAATAATCATTAAACTAGACCAAATTCCTTCCTAATCTATAGCTCTTTGGTCAGACTTCATCTGGAATACTATGTCCATTTCTGCTCACCATAATACAGGAGGAATAATACAAGAGCACATTCAGAGGAGGGAGACCAAATTGGTGAAAGGTCTGGAAACTATGCTGCATTAGGAGCAACCTAGGGAGCTGGATATATTTAGTTTGGAGAAGAGAATGTTAAGAAGTGACATGATAGCCATGTTTAAATATTGGAAAGGATGTAATACTGAGGATGGTGCAAGCTTGTTTTCTGCTGCTCCAGAGACTAAGGACTTTATCACACGGAGGGAAATTGGAAGTTTAAACAGTGATTCTTCCATGAAAATCGCAAAATTGCAATTAAGATCATTTCACACACAACATGATTAAAGAGTCATTATCCCAGGAATAACCAGGGAATAACCAGGCAAAGAACAGCAACAAATCATTCATGGGATTTCCCCGTGAATGATTTGTTGCTGTTCATTGCCTGGTTATTCCTAGGATAATGGTGCTTTAATTGCGATGTCGTGTGAAAATCTTTTTCACAAATGCATAATTTTCATGGCATATTTCTGGAATAATGGCACTTTAATCGTGACATTGTGTGAAAATCTTAATCGCAAATGCATGACTTTCATGGGATAATTACCATTTAAACTTCCAATTTTCCCATGTGATAAAGTCCTAGGACACAGAGCAAATGATGCACACTATAGGAAAAGAGTACACCTAATTGTAAGGAAGAACTTCCTGATGGTAAGAACTGTTTGATAGTGGATTATATTGCCTGTGTGTGTGGTGGAGTCTCCTTCTTTGGAGGTTTTTAAGCAGAGGCTGAATGGCCATCTGGGGGTGAGCTTTGATTAGGTCTTCCTGCATGGGGGGGGATGGACTGGATGGCCCTACTGGTCTCATCCAGTCCTATGATTTTATGATTCAGCATCAAAATTCCCAGTCAGTGATCAGTCAGGTATCTCTGGTAAGCCCGTGAGTAGGATTCAGAGATAATAAACCTGTTGTTCTGATCACTGACAGACAACATTTATAGGCATACAGCCTCTGATCTTGGTTGCAGCTTGTTGCCACCATGACTAGCAGCTGTTGATAGACATCTTCCATGATTTTTAAAAATCCCCTTGGAAAGTCCCAAGCCTTGTGTATTCCATTTGAATTCTACCCACCTGGGAAGTAGGACAATGGTGTGATGTAAAGAAATTTACATACTTTTTTCTCTCATAATTGTTTCCCTATTCCAATGTTTACCACTGTTGTGTGGGAAGATGTTGCCAGGAAGCATCTTCCACTCTGTTATTAGTAAGTGTGAGTGGGTCTTACCCTGTTCTTGGGTCTATCATGACATTTGCAGTGATGCTAGCATGGTGTCCAGGTGCCAGGAATTCTGCCTCTGCTCTTTTTATGGAAATCAAATGGCCTGGCAAATCTACAGTTCCTTAGTGTAGGAAATGTAGGAAATATTCCTTACTGTTCAACTATCCATTGAAACTTCTGCTGCTGCTTCAACAGCCCATACTATTATGAGAACTTGGGAAGTTACTTGGAAAGATGCTTCATTTTTGTTACTTGTTCTAATGATTGAAAAAAAATGTTTATTGCTATTATTCATTACAGTGCTGAGTTTATTGCTTGCATTGCTTATTGCTTTTTATTATTTTTGTGCAGGAGGGAGCTTAGGATTATTAAGAAAATACCCCCCCCTAAAATTGGGAAAAATCCTATCAAAATGCCTCTCAAAATGCTCTTGAAAGTAACTTTAATTATTACAAAGCAACTTTGGGGCTCTACACACTGCCCAAAAGGGGTGGCTCTGTGCCACCCCAGGGAGTGCCAGATTGGGGCCATGGCAAACAGACGCTTCATCCACAATCCGGCACTTTGCCGGCCGAAAAAGGACAGTCAAAAGTGATGCCAGCATTGGAGCAGTGTCAGGGCACATGGCATGTGATTGCCATGCCCCCCACTCCACCCCAAGGCCAACGTTTGGTGCTGGTCTGCATAGCCCCTGTTATTGCATTACTCTCAAAATGTAACTTTGTTTCGTACTTTGTTGCCCTAAACATGAGATAACATTTTACAGGTAGCTACCTTGCTTGCAAAACTTCCATGCTCTAGCTGTTGTAGTTGCCAGTAAAATTCAGAATGATGGCAGTTATAGAAAAATTTAGAATTTATTGAAAAAAATATTCCTTAAAATACTTAAAATCCAATCCCGTCTGAACCGACAGTTATAGCAAAATCTGGTCTGCATAATGGAAATAGTTTTTATTTACTTAATGCTTAACAGTTATGTATATACTTAGTGGCTATCAATCCTTTTTTCTAATTATAGCAACGTTTTGTTAAAACAATTATAAAACTACTTTTAAACAATACGACTATGATATCAAATAAGCCTTTGAAACAGATTTGTCCCTTAAAATAGGAACGGTATGATGCTTTGGTGTTTATGCAGTTAGCAAGGTGATATTAATTCTATGTTGTAGAAACTGTGCAAATTACCAATTCAAATAATATACTGTGTTACTCTGTTTAACATAGTAGAGCCAAAGTTCATACCAAATTGCCTTATTAAATTCTTTCTGCAACCTCTTTGATTATAGCAGTTTCTACACATTATCTCAGGAAGAAAGAAGGAGGAGGACAGAAAATTTCTGTTTTACTGTCTTGCCAAGCCTAATGAAAAATATGAATCACACTTCCTCCATAATTTAATGAAATTCATCATTAGCGAGAAGTGACACTTGTGTTCCATATTAAATAATCTTTTGTGACTGGAAAGTAGCTCTCTTAATTTCCTTAGAATTGGTACCAATCTATTTAGCTTTACCAAATGATTGCTATGCTCCTGGCATTTTTACAAGTGAGGCAGTTTCAGGAATAACTGTTACATGGACAGTACTTAGAACAGTTGCTATAGCACAATATGTCATCAATTTAAGTAACTCAATTAATGTGTGATTCTTTTATAACTCTACAGCGGACCAATCAGGAATGTTATTTATAGGAGATGCAGTAATACAGGTCAGTGTATTCTTACAATCCTCTTTCAAAAGTATATCACTGTTTTAATGCTTGCATTGAACCCTAATATTAACCTGAAGCTTCAAGTAATGATTTTGTGACATTTTTAGGTTAATGGTATAAACGTAGAAGGTGCTACCCATGAAGAAGTGGTAAGTTCTCTATCTTGCATTGTTTGATTCTCCCCTTTGCAGCCTATTTTATTGTTGCCATATCAGTCGCAGTTTTCTTTAAAATTACTAAACCAGGAGTTGAAGGATTTCTTTACATAGATCCAGTCCATACATTTGCTGTTTTGCTTACTCTGTTTCCATGGAACCAAGGGCCCAAACCTCCCTATTGCCATGGATTTTATATATATATGGATTATATATATATATATAGATAGATAGATAGATAGATAGATATGGAAGACTGTAAGGTGACCAATCATTTATGTGATTTGTTTTCCTCAGAAGGAGAAAAACATGGAAGTGGCAGCAATGATTTGTAAAAACAAAACAAACTTCTGTAAAGAACTCTTAGCATTAACCATATGAATAAATGTTTAAACCACACCTTCCAACTGTCCTGATTTGGCAGAGACAGTCCCAATCAATATTCTGCCCCACTTTTTCAGCTGCTTTTAAATTGTCCCAATTTATCGCTCCTGTTCATATTTTTCCTTTTGTCATCAGCTTACTTCCATTGCTGCAAACTAAGTTCAAAGTGTAAAAGTAGTTTGCATTCCACTAAATCAGTGGGAATGGAGGGGTGAATATTTCAATCCCAAATAGGATTAGACCAAAGCAAAATGTTGCAGCCTCTCCTAGCCTGTTTGCTTTTCTCTTATTAATAGCTTTTGCCATCTTGATTACACTCTGATGTTGCTTGGTCACATGTGTTCTGGTCTTCATCCATGAAATGTTGAAGAATATGTTAAACTATTACATAATTTTTTGCTTTTTACTTTTTTAAAGGTTTAAGGGGGGAACCTACTCTTTTTAGGCAAAGGGAGAAATAACTCATACTGCATTATTTGGCCAATACTGCCTTCTTCACTCATTGCCTAAGGGTTTGTCTACACCAGTCAGAATTCTCTAGGTTGCTACCGGAGTATTCTGGCCCGAGAGCTGCCCTAGGTTGCCCCGTTACCTCCACACTGTAGCAATGCTGGGAAACTGACTATGCCTATATCCCCACTGTATCACCTGGTACCACTGCTGGAGGTGTGAGTTTTTCCCGATGAGGTCAGAAATGTGGCACCCAGCATTGATCACATAGCTGGGTGCCTTGTTGTGACCTCAGAGGGATGACACATGCCATTAGCACTTTGTCAAGTGACACAGTGGGGACATTTGTGCTTGTTTGGAGGTTCTAGCAGGGGAGCGCAGCTATCGTATACCCTTGACCGAAGAACGGTACACTCCTTCTATCTGGGATGGTCGTCCTCTTCCACTGAGTGCACAGCTTCGGGAGGGACGCACATGGAGCGGTGAGGGAAGAAGGGGACACCTGCCTAGCCAGCCAGATCAGTCGAATCAACCCTGGCGATCAATGGTGTGACAGATGTCGCAGCCAGATCGTCCTCACATCCACAGTGGGGACATTTGTGTAGATACCTGTCTGGCCTTGCTACAGAGTGTTCAGAGCTTTCCTGTAAAATCTGGAACAAAAAGTAAGTTTTTAAAAACTGCTTTACAAGAGGGATAGGGTGGATTTAGTGCAGACCTAGCCTTATATTGTGAAGACAGTCCATGCTCAAATAAGGGATTTTTCTCTGCATTGTGAAGATAGGTTGTCATGAGGACAGGCTAAAACCATTTTATTTGGCATGTGTAGATGAGACCAAAAACTACACAGCAGGACAGCACTAAGAATCAACATATAAACTAGACTAGGATTGGTTGCAACCCTTTTCAAATTGGTAGATTTCATGGAATTCATATTAGGGGCATTGAAATAAAATAAACTTTAAGCTTGTACAATTTAAAGGGTGTTTGGTGGTGGGAGGCACTGGGTTTTATTATTGTTGTTGATGATGATGTTGTTGACTAACACAAGAACTTCTATAACGGTTCAGAGCAAAGATATCTAGTCCAGCATCATGTTCTGTCAATGGCCTTCCTTTTGAGCGTTCACAAGTCAGCCATGAATAAAATAATACTTTACTATTGGTGTCCCCTAGGTTTTCTGAACAAAAATATGCGGGGCAATTAATAGCAAATGAATAGTATATAAGAATATAGTATATGAAAGATTCACTGAGCCAGTTTACTCTTGACAATGAAAATGCATTCTGAATGTACTTCAGCATTGCTCTGAATTACGAAGACTATTCCAAGCTGTTCTGAGGGGAAGCTCATTACTAGAAATACCAATTCATCATTTATGTGGACAGTAGATAACATTCTTCTGGTCAGAGCCTGGACAGTTTACCTTTTTGGACTACAATTTTCTCAGATGGGCAATTGCAAGTTTTGCAGAGGGAAAGAAGAAGTGAATACTTAAAAGGTGTTTTTAAAGTCTGCTGTGCTTCTTTCCATTCATCATGAATTATTTTGTAGGCTTTTTTAAAAATTAAATATTTATATCCTACTTTATATCTTGAGATCTCAGGGCATCATACCTTGTTTTACGCAGGGGAATCCGTTCTGGACCCCACCCCCATAAAAGAAATACTGCAGGAGCTCAAGTCCCATGTATTTCAATGGCGGTGCACTCCCATAGAAAGGGCCAGGGCTCGCCATGCACAGAAACTTAAGTCCACGTATGGCGTGGGCAATCTGTACAAATTAAAATAGTTTTAAATAAACTGAAAACATATTAAACAAGTTGGTAAGTTAGAAACAGAGTTAGAACAAATTAATGTCCCATGCATAAACACTTTGGGGGAGATTAGTTTGGCTAGTTTGGTGGATTAGTTTTGTAAATAGCTATGTGTTTGTTTGTTTTATTTAACCCCAGTTTTGTCACCAAATGGGCCTTTAAGGAGAGGACATTCCACAGCTGCATGCTGCAACTGGGGAGGCCCTTTCCACATCCACACACAATGTCTTGACCACACCAGTGGGACACAAAGGACCCCCTTCCTCAGCAGTCCTTAATCCTTGGGCAGGCACACTTAGGGAGAGGCACTCCTTCACCTACTGAGTTCACTAGCTGTTTAGGCTTTAAAATGTCATCACAAGCACCTTGAATTAAGACTCAAAGAGTATTGGTAATCAAAGTAATTCTTGGAAGATCATGATTATATTTACCGTATTTCAGTCAACAATTGAGTTGTGCATCTTGCACAGCTGGAGCTTCTGAGACATCATCAAGGGCTGTCCCATGTAAAGTGTATTATAGTAGTTTAATCAGAAGATTTAATTAACTACTATGGCTATAGTATCTTGAAAGGCTGTAAGTGGCCCCAAGCACTCTGGGCCTCCAGTGATAGTAAAAGTACCTGCAACCTCCTGGGTTGGCATTTCCTGCCCATGTAAGCATTAGAAGTAATTCCTTCTCCTCCTCCATTCTCATATGGTGCTTTTAATCTAGGGATGAGAGAATTGTGTTCCTCCAGATTGGTCTTCAAACTTCACCAGTCCTCATAGCTAGGGCTGCTGGGAGTTGTAGACCAACGACATCTGGAGAGCCATGTATTTCTCACCTCTGCTTTAATTTGTGAAAGAAGAGAAAGAACTTGCTGGAGAAAGAATCTTTCTGGTGCTGGTGGGAATCCTGGTTTACTTTTTTCTGCAAAATGTGTTTGGTTTTGTTTTGTTTTTGCTATTAAAACATAAAAAATTGAATGCACTGGTCTTCTTGCTCTTGCTCAAGCAAAACATCTCAGTGCAGTTGACAGTTTTTGACCCTTCTTCAAAATCAAGGTTAGTTTGCAAATGTAGACACATACATGAATCTCTCTCTATCCCTATCCCATTTTGCTCCACAGGGTATCAGTTTATACTGATTCAAAGAACAGTGGTGTAATTAAGAACCATAATACAATAATATGTTCTCAGAAGCCCTATGGCTAATGAATCATTCTTTTCTCCATTCATGTTTGCAGCATCATTATTTATTTGTCTGTAATGAATATTATTGCTGAAGTTATTCCATTATTTTGAACACCTTAAATTTCTTCCTGTTGTCTATCATAAATGTCTAATTTCATTTGTGTTCACCTTTTCTGTTTTCTTTTTTTTTTTCAGTTATGGAGACTCTTGCAATTAAGACTTCAGGTTTCTTATCTAGTACAAATGAACTTCTAACTCTAAGTATATTTTATCTAAGAAACTGTGAAGTCTGTCACTATTTGAAATGTCAGAGCTACACCTACAACCAGGAAACAAAATGCATGTGTTTCTATTCCCGTTCCCCATATTTAAAATGAAATTTACAGCCCTCTGTTGGAATTTCTTTTTGGTTCATGATCTTCCCCTTCTGTGGTAGATGTACTATGGGCAACCATTTATATTTTTCTGAGGGAAAAAATTAGACTGTATGACATTGCTTTGCAAAAAGGATTAAAGAAAATCCAGCAGCATTTTTATTACAAGTCACTTCACTTGACATGGTAAGCATTTAATAACTTAAAAGTCATGCGCAATTCATGAAAATGTTGTCACATGATAAGAAGCTAAAACGATTACACTGACTATTAGCAAGAATTTAATTTGGAACTTCATATGCCATGTATTTTTATTATCCAAGTGACTTGAATGTTTTTGTGTGTATGAAAGGGGGCCTAAGTTAGCAATTAATGTAAACTTATTTTTATATTCATCTTGTTAAACTAATGCAGGCAGGGTGGGCATATCATATCAAACTGTAGAAACACAATGAGGGGGAAAATCTATTAACAGAAAAAATAGAAAACTCTTGGTATTATGTCACTTCTGTGCATTGGTTTTATCCACACTTACATAAGAATAGTACATAATCTTATAAAAAACAGTAATTATGTGGATATTTGTCCTATATTTGAGCTTGTACTGTATCCCATCTTTAAGGAACTCATCCTCTAAGTGGATAATGTTATTGTTCTCATGTAGTAGTCCTTGTGTTCAGTTGCTTGCTGGTTTAATTCAGTATTTTTTTGTTAACATTGTAAAAGACAATTTAAAATAAATTCCCAATCATATTATTTATTGCTGTGCTTACATTTTCAAAATTAGAAGCAACCATGTTTAGTATTAAACATTAAAAACAAAAAGGAGCTTACACTGAACTGAGGAATTGCCTAAACAGAGAAAACCTCTCATTTAAATCTCATGCCTATTGCTTATAAGGTGCAACTTTTCATAGACTTCAGTATGTTTCTGCCTCATGTTTCTTTGTTTTTTTCTTTAAAATTTTGTTTTATTTTGTTTATGATGTTGAAATCTTTCTTACATGGTCAATTGGCAGCCACACATTCTATGGCTTAATTTTGTACCTTATTCTTAACCTTATAACCAGCAATGTACACTAGAGTCATCTGACTCAGACTCAGGTTGCTTCAGTGACTTGACTTGTACTTGACTTCACAATTAATAACACTCTGACTTGATTTGACTAGAAGACATGTATATTTTTAATGACTGACTTACTGGCCTAACTTCACCTAGAAGCAGCAAACAAGGTAGGCAATGGGCTTGAGGAGTGTGTTGAGGTTTGCGCAGCAGGTGGTTCCCACGGCACTTTGGAGGAGCCTTCTAAAGCCTTTGAAAAGCTTTACAAGGATCATTCTACCTCGAGCCCATTGCCTAATAAGTTTGCTGTTCTTCTCCAAGAAACATACCCCGTGCTATAAGGGTGAGTCTTGCCTGCTGCGCATAGGAAAAGGGTCCTTCAACGTGCAACAGGGACAGGCTGCTGAATGTACTTTATTTTTCTAAAACGCCATCTTAATAAATTGCCTATGACAATTTAATTACTTGTATATAACTATGCACATTTTTTTGATTTTCTAGTTATTGAATCACCAATACACATCCCACCACCACTTTTTTTCTGGTAATGTTGATTCCCAGACTTAAGACTTGACTTGAAAGTATCTTGGCTTTTGTTTGTTTGTTTGTTTGTTTGTTTGTTTGTTCATTTTGCATTTCAAATGATTTATTGCATTAGGCAGGGTTATTGGATTGTCTTTTAGCCATTGTATTTTAATTGTTGTAAGCCGCCCCGATTGCCATGCAGAGGGGCGGGTTAAAAATAAAACTTATTATTATTATTATTATTATTATTATTATTATTATTATTACATATTTACATTATCTGACTGCATATTCTAGTGCATATTTTTACTCTTATTTCTATTCATATTAGGGAGCCCCGGTGGCACATTAGTTAAATGCCAGTACTGTAACCATAAAGTTGTGATCCCAGGGCTCCAAGGTTGGATCAGTCTTCCATGCTTTTGTAGATTGGTAAAATGAGTACCCAACTTGTTGGGGGCAATTGGCTTACAGATTGTAAACCATTTAGAGAATGCTGAGTTCACTGTTAAGCAGTATAGAAATGTACATACTATTGCTATATTCTTATTCACAATGATTTCAGTGCCATTTTTTCCATTTTCCTTACTACATTTCCCCATTTCTGCATTCTTCTGCCTTTTATATATTTTTTCTCTTTCTTGTATTGTTTATCTATCATCGTATACTTCTTACTTCCCTCTCCTCTCTCTCTTTTTGATTTAAGTTGTGACTTAAGTTCAAAAAAATTGACCCCAAAAACCTGGGTCACCTTATCCATGGGTCAATGTAAGTACTGTACTTTAACTCTTATCAAATAAGGAACCATCCCCAGTGAAAGGTGAGATCTTAATCCCACCTCAGAGCAACCAAAATAAGCACCGGACCCCTCTACTGTCTTATCTATCTAGCTGTTAGGGTGAGCACAACAGTTATGCCTGTTGGAACATTGTTAAGTTCTTTGGCATTGTTTCCTTTTCTTAGTCCTTTACATCCTTTGATGCATACCCATAGGTTTTATCCTCGACTTTTCCACAGATCATATCATAATCCATAATTTTTGCCCAAAAACCTGCTCTCAACTTATACATGAGGTTGATTTATAGTCAAATATATATGGTATACATTGAACATGTTATCTCTTTATTATTTGATGAGCAAAGGGAAGCTCATGTGAAATCTCACTTTCTGAATTATTCAATGACTTTCTATCCCAATGATCAATGACTTTGCTATCTAACAGCGTTTTGCTGTAATTTTATTTTCATCTTGAGCCTTATGATGTCTTGTTAACTCAAACAGCCATCATGTACAGCAGACCTATCATGTAGAAGGAAACATCTGCTAACATTTCCTGAAGAGACCTCCCATCACTAATTTTGTTTTCCAAAATGGTGGCCACGACTCGTTTGCACATGTGCAGTACTGCTGTGCATGCGCGCGTGTGTTGCGGCTGCCATTTTGTTTTCCAAAGTACTCCGGAAGCGTGAGCAAGCATGTGCGTGAGCAAGCGCGTGTGCATGCACTACCATTTCCCACCATCACCACCATTGGCCCGCGGAAGACCAGGGGATCTCCGGACCGGCCCCAGGTAAGGGGAACTTGCCGACTCCTGCTCTAGAGCATCAGAAAACAAGCTTGCTCCATCCTCAATATAACACCCCTTCAAATATTTAAACAGGGCTATCATATCACCTCTTAACCTTCTCTTCTCCAGGCTTTGCTTCTTTCCTTCACTGCTTGAAGCATTTTTGTCTGTTATCCATTGTTTTTCTTCTCTTTCTTTTTAGCCAGTGATCGTATATTTCTTCATTCTTCCTTAATTATGTCCTTGGCTTATAACCGTAGTTCTTCTGGTTCTTGGTTAATTATGTTAAGTAGTGCAAATCTATTTTGTACCTTGTCAGTAAATTCTTCTGAAATATTTTTCAGATCATATTTTGATATAATGACTGGTTTCATGTTCCTTTACTCTAATTTTTGGTATACATATTTCATGATTCATACCACAATCAGCACCTGGTCTAGTTTTGGTCACCAGAATGGAACTTCTCCATCTTTTGCTTCCAATTATATAATTTATTTGGTTTTTCTGTTGGCCATCTGATGATGTTCATGTGTATAGTCTTCTTTCTGAATATCACTTCTAGTCACCACCAATTCCACAAGTATGGCCCATCAAGAAATGCCACCCCCCGAATCTCTTATTCTCAGTGTATTACCTCTCTTGTTCTAACACATACTTTTGCTTTCATTCATTTTCTGAACACAGTCATTAAATTTCCCTGTTGCTTCACATGTGTAGTTTCAGTTTTTATACATGTTCTTTGCTGTAAGAAGGGTTTCATGAATTCCATGCTATATAATAAACAGAACAAAAGTACAGAGGCAAATAGAAATATAGCTTAAACCTGAAAGTTACAATAAAGAAGTTGAACATTGAAACATCCCATTTTTTCAGTCAAATTGCTTCTTCGTTCTCAGCTGTTGTGAGTGCACTTCAGAAAATGAAAAATGCTCAAAGTGAATTGGGATGTTTGTGGTTATTCTTAGATTGAAAGTGACACTTTATCATAGAGTTACCTTTGCTGAGTTTTGCATCTTCTGGCTGGAAGGCTTTGCCATTTAAACAAACAGTTGTTTCACCCCTGAGGGATGAATGTTGATATAAACAAAATCATTTTATGGGAAGCTGTTGTCAAATTTACACCAAAAGCTTGTTTGCAGAGCAAGTCTGGAACACAAAAGGGAAAATATGAACTTGTGCAAAATAATCAAGTAAAGCAAACCAGTGGAAGATGAATAAGCAAGAGTTAGTCTTTGTTTGCAGTAAACCATTTTATTCTATAAAATTAGTATGGAAGAGGTAATGGCATTGTTTGCATAATGACTAATTAAATCATCAGTTGTTTCTATACCTAAATAATCTTTGATGATTGTGTAACATTCCTTCACTTTTTGCAAATAAGCCAAACCAAACCAGAGTGATATCTCAGGCTTTTCAAGTAAATTAAATGTACTTGGCTAATGTAGCACTGATGAAATATCTTGATGCTTTCATGAAATATGGTACCTTTTATGTCCTCACGTAATTTCCAAGAACCATGAAACAATGTTTTCTCCCTAAAATGGATCATTAGTTCACAATATGCATGCCTCTATTAACGCATTTATATATATACAAACACATACATATGTGAGAGCACAATAAGTCATTGAACACATGCTCACAGTGTAGGGATATCTTGTTTTAGCTGGAGTATTTGGCAAGATCAAAATTAAATTAATTGCCTTTTGTTCCATTTGCAACCGATAAGATTAAAAATGACAAAATCCCATTTATTTCTTTGGAAACAATGTTAAGCTAACATATAGATGAGAAAAGATAATAATAACAACAACAACAACAACAACAACCCGCCCCTCTGCTCAGAAACTGGGGCAGCATACAGCAAGTTAAAACAACAACAGTTAAAACAATCCTTCAGCCCAATCCCTAACCCTCCCACCCCTTAAAAATAAATTAAACTAGAGCAATATTAAAATAACAATTCAAACTACATACATATAATACAATGAACAAAGCAACTTCTAGAGAAAGCAGACAATGGAGGCAGGGAAACAGGGAGCAATCCAGACTCCTAATTTAGTGATATATTTAAATGTCCCAAGTTTTGTTCCTATACAAACCAATTTTATTTTAGAGATCTACATGATATTTTCTTCATCCCAAAGAAGTGTTTATTTCTTTTCTTTATCCCAAAGGAGTGTTTATTTCTTTTTCTCAGGGCGAGTTTAAATTAACCCAGAATTTTCCAAAATGAAATATCCTCTACTTGGCAACCAACATGGTGTAGTTGAGCATTGGCTTGTGACTCTGGCTTATATAGCTAGGCCATATAAACCCAATGGGTGACCTTCGGCAAGTCAAACTCTCTGAGCCTCAGAGGAGGGCAATGGCAAACCCCCTCTGGACAAATCATGCAAAGAAAACCCTGTGATAGGTTCACCTTAGGGTAATCATAAGTCAGAAACTGCTGGAAGGCACACAACAAGAAATAACATTATTCTGGAACTAGCCATCTCCAGTAAGACAGCTATTGTTTCCAGGACACAAATTCAAAAGTGCAAAGGGAAAAAATAATTGTAATGATTAACTAGTTCAATATTGCTGAAGCACTTTGGTATTTTGACTAATTCCTAAATAATAATAAAGAAATTGTGGAAATTACTGAAAATTAATTGGTCTGTAATGTGGCTTGAGTCTAGATATGACACGTGATCAGTGGGAGGGGAGGAGGAAGAATACAAGGGAATGAGGACCAAGGGAAATGCAGAATACTTCAAGAAAGAGTTTGAACACAAATCTTGAGGATATGTAGGTAAAATCAAAACTAAAAAACTACTTCCAGAGACTATTTTCCTTTCTGTCTATCCTCAACCAAAAGTGAAGAGATACACAGTAGCTTTCTTTTTCCCACTTGCTGAAGGTACCTTTTTTCTTATTTCACTGTAATATATCGGTACATAGAGCTGAAGGGCACTGTACATATAGGTAGATAGTATACATATAGATAACATTAGAAAGCCACATGTTAAACCCATTTCTGAATCTTCTCATTTTACCATTTGTAAGAGACTCGCAGGTAGTCTTGCTCAGTTAAGGGCTTTTGCAGACTGATAGAAATAGTGCAAGTTGAGTCCACTTTAAGGGTTAGGGTTAGGGAATCATGGGAACTGTATTTTATTGTGGCACCAAAGCTCTCTGACAGAGAAGGCTCAACGTCTCAGGGGGAAAAAACAATTCCCATGATTCCCAAGCACTAACCCTAACCCTAAAAGTGGACTCAGTTTGCACTATTTCTGGCAGTCTGCAAAGGCCCTAAATCTTCTCACTGACAGAACTACTTTTCTCAATGTAAAGTTTTCCTCCTCTTGCAGCCCACTGTGTCAAAATCTGCTTCAGAGAGTTGGGTAATTTTCTACAGCAAACTGCTGAAAGGTAAAGAGGGTTCTAGGTTGTAATAGAAGCATGGATGCTACATAGTGTGAGAGTTATGACATTGGATTTCAGTTAATATGCTTAAATACTTCTCCAGAGTAATAACAAGTGGCAAGTGCTCATCACGCCTGAAAATCCAATTGAACCAGAAAGGTAAAGTTACTAATGATATTGAGACTGTGGTAGCAGCACATGTTGCCTCTGCTAACCTCACTGTGAAGAAATCTGAGTTAATTTAAAAATTAATTACAAATGTGAACTATAGTGGATGACCCTTCATGATTGAACGTTCTCTTCAGTGTTCTCCAGTGTTATCTTTATTCTCTAGACTAGAGGAATTACATTTTTGCAACATGCTCTACTTTTCAGTTGTCATTTCTTAAAATCTGCAGGTATGCTTGGTCTAACAATGACATTTAGATTGTCTGCTAATTGATACTGAGTGAAAACTTCCATATACATCCAGACTTTTAAGATGTTTTTAATATCTGGATCAGTTATAACTTGAGTATTTATATCATGCAAATAACAAAGACTTGGAACGATTACTGAAGAAAGTTAAGGAAGAAAGTACAAAGGCAGGTTTATAGCTGAACATTAAGAAAACAAAAATAAAGACCACATATGGTTTACATAACTAGATGATGAATTCAAAGATATAGACATGTTAGTCTGCAAAATCAGGATGCAAAGGGATTTTGTAGAACCTTTGGGACTAACAGTCTTTAGACAATGAAGACCATGAAATAAGATTTTCCATATTTTGGCTCACTCTGATTAGAATGGAGACTTCAGGCAAGAAATCAGAAGAAGACTAGGATGTGGAAGAGCAGCTATAAAGAAACTAGACAAGATCCTGAAGTGTCAAGATATATAATTGAATTCTAAAGTAAGGATAGTCCATGCCATCTTATCTCCAATTTCTATGTATTGGCTGTGAAAGCTGGACAGTGAGGAAAGTTGGTAAAAAGAAAATAAACTCATTTGAAATGTGGTGCTGGAGAAGAGTTCCATGGACATAATGAACTGCTGAAAAGACCAATAAATGGGTCCTAGAGCAAATCAAGACTGAACTCTCCCCAGAAACTCAGATAACTAAACTGAGACTATCATACTTTGGCCATATCATGAGAAGACAGGACTCACTAGAAAAGACAATAATGCAAGGTAGAAAACAGTAGGAAGAAAACAGTAGGAAAAGAGAAAGACTGTATTCCAGATGGATAAACTCAAGGAAAACTTGAGTCTGCAAGACCTGAGTGAGGCTGTTGATGACAGGGTTACATGGATGTCTCCCATACATGGAGTCACCTAAGTCGAAACTGAATTGATGGCAGTTAACAACAACAATAACAAAGCTACTCATGATGCTGTTTATTTTTTAAAAACCCAATAGTTGTGTGTTTAATTTCATGAAGCTTCACTAAAAGAAGAGCAGCATATGAACATAATTGGTGCCACTATCTCACCAGGCCAGCTTGGTTGCTTGTGTGTGTGGGGGGGGGAGCTGGTGGGTCCATGCTGCCTTTCCACTGTGGCCTAGCCCCAGTGCTCTCCCATCAGGCACTGGGGACATTTTGCAGCCCCCGATTGGCTGCTGGAGCATCTAGGGGGCAGGACTTCCAGCTCCAGCTGGGACTACATCTCCCAGTAGGCTGTGGGAGCTGGAAGATCATCACCATTGATTAGCCCCAGCAGAGGGGCTATCCCTGATAGGTTGGGAGGCTGGAAGGAGCAGAATTTCTGGCCTCTCCTTGAGCCTGATTGACTGGTGGGCCTATTTAAGACCAAATGGTTCAGGCGATAGTCACAACTGCAACTTGGCTCTCCCACCCTCCCTCCCTTTATTGGCTAAGATTGGTGGTTTGCTGTCACCACTTTCCTGGGGTAGTAGCATAGGCAGTGGATGTGGGTGTGGCTTCCTTTGCTGCAGGGCACAGGATCTGGAGTCCCTTGGGGACCTGGGGGTGCTGGGAGTATTGAGGTGTTGTCATTGCAGGGGCAACTCCTGTCAGCATCACTGAGTGACCATGGGTGGAGACGCAAATGTGTGATCAGTTACTCCTTTTGTCATCCCAAGGCCTAGCTGTGACCAGGCAACCTGGTTCATTAATCAACAAGTGGGTTTTTTTATGCCAGACCTTATGCTTTGGGCCAACCCTACCTGTCAGCTGTACTCAGTAGGTTGTAGCCTTTTCATTCCAATTGTGAGCCCTGTTGTTATTCTTGCAATGCCTCTCCTCCCACTGCCGTCAAATCATTTCCAATTTATGGTAACCCCATCAAAGGTTTTTCTTGTCAAGATTTATGCTTTATTTCTTGTCAAGATGTAAGGATTGCCATTGCCTTCCTCTGAAGTTAAAAAAATGTAACTGGCCCAAGCTCAACCAGTGGTTTCCACATCTGAGCAGAAATTTGAACTCCGGTCTCCCAGAGTCCTAGGCCAACACTCAAATCACTATCTCATACTGAAATAAGTTAACTAGTTGTCATAGATTATTCAGGCCATAAGAAATTAGTATAAATAGATGATGTACTTCCTTTTTATTCCTGGATATTGCTTCAACAATCCATGTACAAGTACTTTAATTGGTCATAAAATCATTTAATCATTGCAAGTAAAGCCACATATGTACTTGTCTCTGTAACTGCATTTCCTTTTTATTCTAAGAAATGGAAAAAAGAAAATCCCCAATGCATCACTCTAATTAAACAAATTTGTACATAATGGTCCCAGTGGTATAGATATCTCTACAGTCCATCAATACTATTGGAGATTTGTGGAGACATCTGACATTTCAATGTTTTCACAGAAATGTTGGAGCTTTTGGTCCATAAAGTTTTCCCATGTGTGTTCATCCACTGACCTAATCTCTTCCACATGCACATCTAGTTGATGCCTGGCTTCTTTGGTGGTGGGAAGGGTTTGTGTTGTTGTTTTTATGGAATGAGATCCATCCTTTTAAAGCACATTTTGTAGGAATGTTTTAAATTTAAAAATTTAAAATTTCAGTTGGCTCCAGTACTGCATAAGGCTGGTTCATTTAACTGCTTTCAGAAGATTATCACATGGGATAAAAAGCGTTAGAAAAGAGCATTGTTACCATCATTATTGCGTGACCAGGAGAAAGATTTTCACATGACGTTCTGCTATTATTCTTGTAACATCCTGAATCATCTTACTAATGGAATAACTCACTGACAATAAAAATCATCAATGGCTTGCTGATTGCGATTCATTAGTGCTATTGCAAATGTGTGAAAGGCAATACCATTTCAATAGTGCTATTGAGATTTTTTCATTTCATTTTCAGGAGAGTAGATTATTGCACTACACTCTAAAAACAGGGCTAAAAAACTCTTACTTCTCTGGCTGCCTCCTTCTGCGTTTTAGGGTTTGTAGTTCAGTGAGGCTTAAGAGCACTTTGGTGGAATATTCTAAATGGTCCTCCTTAAACTGCAAGCACCATAATGCAACAGGGGGATAACCTTCTAAACTGAATCCCCAGTCTAGGATATATCACAAGAGTTCCTCCGCAGGGAGAGAGAGATGGCCATTTTTCTCTCTGCTAAGCAACCCGATGTGTGGAATGCATAAGCACTTTCTTACTGTTTGTGAATCATTAATGCCCTGTTTTTGCGACCAGTGTGAAAGTCAGTTTTTTTAATATCGGCATTGTATCGTTCCCATTTAATAACATTAGAATAACAGGTTTTAAACTATAATAGCCCTCATGTGATAATCTCCTCAGTCACACAGGAACTACTGGGAGATAAATGGCTGTTGCAGAAGTGAGAGGAAACTGTAAAGGACACTAATATCAACAGCCAATGGTATGGAAAAGTAGGACATTTTTCTTCATTCTTTCAATTTGGACTAGATTTACCCAGAATATCAAAGGTAAATTCTTTAAGAATAAACTCAGAGCCATTAGCACTCATACCAAAAGCAGGCCATTGATAAACAGGTAGAGCTTAGAAGTAGTGAACTATTGTTGAACTCAATACTTATAGGTAGTTCTTTTAGCAACCACAACCTCTAAAGAAAGTCACTTTTGGGTAGAGTGTGAAAAGTCCCAGATTATCATTTTCTCCCCAATAAATTTTTATCTACTATCAATAATAATAATTATAAAAGACGAAGTACAGATCATCATGTATTGTATTGTGTTTTTTTTTTAGATTGTATGCTATTTTGGGTCCCAGTCTTGGGAGGAAAGTGGGATAGAAATGATGATGATGATGATGATAACAATAACTATAACAATAGCAACACAGAAAACTGTATATCTGAAGTTTTACAAGCCTGGAATGAGTTAGGATTTAAAGCCATTTCTTCTATACCTTGTTCCAGATGACTAGATAAAAAATGACACTGTTCCTTACTGATCAGTGTCTGAGAGATGTTCTGTTACTAAACATCAAGAATAATTCATTGTTTACATTCCTGTGTAATACATGTCCCAGAGATTCAGGTTATTTTTAAAAAACAACAGTAAATTGTATTATGTAATAGGGATTGCTATGAGTTATGCTCAATAAATATTAATATTACACTTTGCTGCATAAGGCTGAAAAGTTGTCAGTTACCAGAGTCTCCACAAATTACCAATAATTCACACTGGAATGGATAGGGCTGTTGGCCTGGATCCTTGTCCATCTTGGAAAAAAGTCAAGTCTCATTTCAAAAGTACAAATTGAAATTGTACTCCAACCCCTTCCCTCCTGCTGACAAGGAAATGGTTCCTTGATGAGAACAATCAGTGTTTAACTGTCTTGTCTACCTCCACTGAATGGAAACCAACCAAACAGATTCAGACCAGTGTATACACACACACACACACACACACGTGAGGTACTGTGCAGCTTCTAAAGAGGTTGAGCAACTCTACCTGGGTTTGAAATATGGCAAATATCTATACTTAAATGGCTTTTGCTTTATGTACACAGACCATTGTTGTCTACTGCCCAGACCACTTAAGAGTCATTATCAGTACCTGAACAACACTTCCACCTCTGCCCTTTTGTTTTGTTTTGTCTTTTGAACCCTACATATAACAACAGTGAGGTCATGTTTTGCCCCACCCAGAGGTGTTCCCTTCACACTTAGGAGAGAATCCCCAAGTTAGCAAGAGGCTAAATACATAAACACAGAGGTCTGCTTCTGCTGCTCTCATTTCCAGTCATCATCTTCACAATGGAGGGTGAAAAAATAAATGAGTGTATTTCAGTCTGTAGTCCTGTAAGCTTAGCTATACACATCTTGCTCCTCTTAGATTGGTTAGGAGTAGCTCCCATGCCATTTCCACCTCTTTTACTTTGAGAAACAGTTTGCATTGGGTATAGACTATGCTATTTGTTTCTACTGGTATGTCTTTTTTAAAAAATAAATAATTGCTTTTGCTGCAAAATCAGCTTGTCCTTCTACCTCACTTGGAGTCACTCTGGTTAACTGTGCATTTTTAATAACTTAGCCTGTAAGATCCTATTTACTTCCTGGAGGAGCTCCCCCCCCCCAAAAAAAAAGAAAACCTGGTAAAACCTGTGCACTGCTCTTAACAGGATGTAAATTTATCAGGATGAAAAATTAAAGAGCTTTCACCCTTCTGTAGGAGAAACAAAACTCTCTTTGGCTATTTCTTTGCATATTTGACTATCCTGATGTGTTGTACCAGAATTACTCTGGGAAGAAAAACACATGGAGAACTGAAGAGGAAAACTATTTCCTGTGCAACATATACCAAAATCCAATATGATCTGTTACATTACATATTTTTACGTAGACCTAGCTATGTAGCAGAGACACTAAGGGGGAAAACAGACGGGCTGCCCCTGAAAGCAGAGGATCGAGGCCGAGGCTGCTGGACCCCTCGACCTCGATCCTCTTTCGCTGCCTGTGAAAGAAGTGCTAAAATAGCACTCCTTCTGCAAGCCATGAAACGGGTGCCGCAAAAGGCATGGCACGCCTCTTCGGCATCTCTTGCGGCTCAGCATGTCCGGATGCTGAGCCGGAAGGACGTCATCGGAGCGCCTGTTGTATGGGCGGGCTATCGCTCCGATGACATCCTCAGGATTGAGGATGGCGTTTCTCACCGTCTGCATCCCCCCTAAGAAGCCTCTTTATTGAATTGCAAAGATGTGTAACAAGACACCGTAAATGTGCCCAGTGTGCATAGGTGCCCAAGGCACATCAGGACCAATGCACATGGTCCTGTTGTGCAGCATTTCTATTGTGCATCAGAGTTCTCCTGTTCACTACAGGAATGATTTGGCAACAATATTTTCTTATGACTTTTTTTCATTAAAAAAAGTGCCACTTATTATAAGTAATATGCCTTACCTGAGGTTTAGAAAGCTTTTTCCTTTTCGGACAGACAATTGCCCCTTATTTTAAAGGATGTCCCTTGTTGAGGGTTGAACAGCTTTCGTTTTATATGGACTTAAAAGATACAACAACATCCCATATTTCTGGATGCAGACCCTTCATAAAAATAGAAATGTATGCATCACATATTTTTTTAATGTAGGCAATATGTTAATTTTAAAGAGAAATGCATGGCTAGGTTAACTGGAATTAAGACTTTCATTTAATATTTTGATAAAGCACAAAGTTGTTAATAGCCATTTCCTGATTTTCACCCCTGTACAACATGAATGCTGATTGTCCCTTGTTGCTGTTTTGAAAATCTGGCAATATTAGTAACAAAGTTTTCCTAGCTTTTGCAAAGAAGGTGGAGAGTAGAGAGTAGACCCAGTTTAACATGCCCTTGCAGTGGAGTGCCCTAGAAAAGAACAAGCAAAAAAGATATCCCATTTCAGTTGTGTAAAACAAATCATAAATAAATAAAGACAGTAGCAAATAGCTTTTCAATATTTATGCTTTATACTTTAAGTGTTCACAGGAATATACATTTTCCCATTCCAATATATGCTTTTCCATTCCCCTTTATGTGGCCTGAAGCATTCTAACATTTCCCTCTTTTTATGTACTGGATTATGAAAATTTGCTGTTCAGCTTCAGTGGAAGAAATTTTTGTTTTGCACAGCTTCATTCATACCTTTCCTTTTACTCTGAAGTGATTTCACAGCCTCCTAATGCTGATTTGCAAAGCAGTCATTAAAATGACAGAACAAACAAACCTATTTGTGCTTAGCTTGGATGGAGTTCTTACCGAGCCCCAATTTGACCTTTTTGTTTTGTTTTGTTTTGTTTTGAGAATGTTTATTCCATTCCCCCATTCAGGTTTCAGCATAGCTACATATAAACTTATGGTAAGTCTAAACAAAATTGAAATTAAAAGTAATCAGTACGACATAGAAACAATCATCTGAAGAGAAGCAAATCTCAAAAGATGTAATAAACAGAACCAATATGAAGGCTAAAAACATTTAAACCATATTTTAAAAGGCACTTGGCACAGTAAGGTCAGAGATGTAAACATCAGGTAAGCATCTATTAACGATTTTTAAAATAAAGGAAATCAAATTATGAATCTCCTGATAATGTATTCTTTTTGGCTCTGTGTTATTCACTCAGATACATTGGCAGAACATGCCTTTTAATTAGATAAAAACTAGTTGAAACAGAGTCTGTATCTGAGATGATCCCTAGAAAACTAATTAATTTAATACAATATGGAAACTAATGAATTTAATAATATGGAAATTTAATTTACATTAAATAGTAAATAGTATAGTAAGCCTTGTACAGTCAGCTTACATATAAGAGAATTCAGTTCCCTGTGCACAGGAGCTATGAACCACTCTTCCATGTCTCTCCAAAAGGGTACCATAAGAACCTTTGCATTTTTCTGCATCAAAAGCTAGTATATTAGATTGCATTAAAGGAAAGGAGATGAAAATTATACATTTCTTTAATGTGTGAACAAGTGAATATTCATAAAAATTGAAATGTAATAAAGACAACACATCTTTTTCAGCAATATAATTTGTACGTAGCTTACTGAATATAGCTGATGAAAACAGAAGATATTGGGGCCTGTTTAAGTCCAATGAAATTAAACAGTACTTAATGCACTTATTTCCTGGACAGAGTCAACAGTTTAGTGCACACCTTCCTTGAGAACCCAGTTTCCCCCCCATGTTGAGTACTTCTCATAATTCAAAAGGATGGCTTAAGAAACTGTATTATAGTCAGTGTTAAAATATAAAAATTCAGTTTTCAAGATCCTACCATTAACACTAACATAAAACAACAGAAAATAAATCATGGTGCATGTGTCACACTGCTCCATCTTCTGGATGTTCATAAATAACTTGAAAAATTGTCAGGAAAAAAAGCAAAGCAAAGCAAAGCAGCTTCATTTATATACCGCTTCATATCACACTATGGGATGTCTAAACGGTTTACAACTGTGAGCTGATTGCCCCCCAACAAGCTGGGTACTCATTTTAGCGACCTTGGAAGGATACAGGCCTGAGTCGAGCCTCAGCTGTGGCTGGTATTGAACTCGCAACCTTGTGGTCTATGAGTGAGTGGCTGCAGTACAGGCATTTAACCACTGCGTAGTGAATATCAACTCTTGCTTAGAATTATTTTGATTGTCATTTCATGTTACACCTGGTGGGGATGAAGCAATGATTTTCAGGAGCAGTCTGTTTTGAAACCGACAAGTTTAATCAGGTGTAATCCTTTCAGTAAGAGTCTGCAGGCATGAAAAGGATACCAAAGAAAACTGGAATGGGATTATATCACCATCTGCACTTATTCTCCCTGGATATGTATATACTGATCATCTTACTGAAATATAATCAGTTAACTGTCAAATAAGAAGGTTTTCATTGGGCATAAAAAAAGATATGGTGTCTACTATATGCATGGACACTGATTATTCTATAAATATTTGTAAATTAAGTAATACATTAATAAATAAAAGTAAATTAAGATTTTGAACTGTGTGGAGTAAAAAAAAAATTCTTTTACCTACCGATAATAAGTTGGATCTAGGAACACTGTAGAATACAAACCATCCAAAATGGCTAACCAGAATTAAAACTTATCAAATTGCATCGTAACTTTGAAACCATCACATTAATACAGTAAAAAGAGATACCACAAATAAAATGTACCTCTTTGCCCAAGAATGGCAAATAGCCTGGTTAGAAATTATCCAACATGGTAAAAAAAAATTCTTTAGTAAAGGCCTCACCACAGTCACCTTACTTTGGTTGGCTTAATTTATTCTTCCAAAGATAACATCACCATGCTCTGTACTCACTATACAAGTCTGTACCAGCCTACTTTTAAGATGTATCTGCACTGTAGAAATAATACAGTTTGACACCACTTTGACTGCTATTGCTCCATCCTACAGAATCCTGGGATCTGTAGTTTTGTGAGGCACCAGAACTCTTTATCAGAGAAGGCTAAATACTTGGTAAAAGTGCAAATTCCAGTATTCCATTGGATGGAGCCACAGCACATAAAGTGGTGTCAAACTGCATTATTTCCACAGTGTAGCTGCACCTTCAGCTATGTCAATCAGCCAAAAGGAGCAAGGAACAAGCATGCATAAGTCTGAGCTTCCAGTATTAAGGCTCTTGTCCTCATCCTCAGGCTGTATCCATTGAAACATATCCCCTATAATAGGACAACCAGGCACAAAAAAAGCAGGTGGGGAAAGTCTGATCCCTCCATTGTATGTCTTTGTTGTTGTTTTAAAAAATGTCTTTCCTGAGCCTAAAAAAATCTTTAGAACTTTATAAACAGACTTTCAACTGTAATCACTTTATTTGTGTTTAATTTCTTCCTTCCTTCTTTTATATTGCGACCTCACAATTCAGATACACAATTTAAATACTTAAAACACAATGCAGTATTGATATCTTGAAAGACAGCAGTAGAGAAGTAAATGATTATTCAGGAGACACTATCAGCTGCAGCATTCTGAAATTCTTTAGATAATAGTTGTAAAATGAGAACCTCTGAATCTTAAAGCAAATAAACAAAGTGCCTGCTGGTAATCTAGCCTACCACCATGTTTCTTTGTGTGACATAGTTTTCTTGCCATTATTTTCCTATTCAAGACATGTAAAGGGGGGTCTTTCATCACACAAGGGAATTGTGTTTTGACTTGAAAATAGCATAATACCTAGTTTCACTCTCAAGTCTAGACAGCAGAGTGCAAAATGGGATGTAACCTTGTCAGTTCTTCCTGTATTCTGCAGCAGACAGCATCATTGATTTTATTGGAAGCACATATGTGTGTTTAAATATTTAAGGATATAAATTTTTGGTATAGGCTGTGCTAGTTATAGCTGGAGAAGAGAATATCTTCTCTGCTTGCTAGTTTGCTTAGTTGATGTCGGCATTTGTTCTCTCAATGCTACCAATCACTCTCCTTAGACATTACTTAGTTGGTGTTGGCACTTTCAGTGGAGTGCCATTTGGATAAAAGGAAATCCATTTCTTCATGGAAAGTTTTGGTTAATAATCTTAACTATTCTCTCTTTACTTACACTAAAATTGATTTAAAAAATTAATCAGGGTGTATTAGTCCAGTGATTAATCTGTGCTAGAGAACAAGGAATTGCTCAGAAACTATCAAAAGGATGTAGGCATCAACAGTTGCAAAAGTGCTGGAAGAGGAGAAATGTGCAAGCTTGCACAAATGGCTGTGCATCTTTTGATAGCTTTCACTCTTTGTCTTGTATGCTCTGCTGCCTTCTCACCTATTCTAAAGGTGACTTCACTTCCACTGACATATTTCTTCCTATCTCTTTTCAGTCATTCAGCTAGTGGTAGCCCAGCCCAACTCTTCTTTCTGCCAAATATGTAGTTCAGCCTAATAAAACATTATTTTTCCTAAAGGTGGTATTTTGTTGATGCAAAAGACCAGCTTTTGTATAGGCTGAAAAAAGGAGAATGTGCTATCAGCTCTTGTGACGTTGCTCCCTAGCAACTGGCCAACCAAACACTTTGCCCTTGTGTGACGGTGAGACTCACTCATCCAATTAGTTTTCTCTGATGGAAGCACAATGGGTCTGTTTATCCCACCTCTGCCACCAATTTGAGACAGTGACAATGTGACCCTGCAAAATCTCTTAAAACCTTTTTTCCTCTGTGTGCCACCTCTGCCACCTTGAATGCAGGACTCTCTTGTGTGTCTCCTGCATTATAACACTCTTTTCATCTCAGCCTTCTGGGCTCCAAATGTTTCCCCAGCTTGGCATCAACTATTCTTTGACAGCCACACACCCACTATTTAATGTGTCCCAAACCTAGACTTTTCTCAATGTAGGTAGCATTTTTAATGCACTTTGGAAATTACTCCAGAAAGCTGTTTGTTGAAACAAAGTAATAGATTTATTTATAAGTCAAGTTGAATACAGTATCTATTTTAGTGGATGATGTTCACATTGGTTATGGTGTTTAAATATTTTATTTGTTACACAGTTTGACAGTTCCTTTAGCTTATCTTTGTAATTGATCCTTATAAAGCTATGTATGTTCTCTTACAACCTAAGGGGCTCAACAGATGGCCTCTAAGGTGTGGCTCTATGTTGCCCCTAGGAGCGCCAGATCGGGGCCATGGCAACCGCATGCCACAGCCCCAATCTGACACTTTGCCACTCTAAAAAGAGCTGGCAAATGCCGCTACTTTTTAGAGCGGCAAAAAACTGCTCTTATTGTGGCGGCAGCAGCTTTTCAGCACTCCTTTGGCAGAACGGATTTTCCCGTTCTTGAAAAGAAGTGGCAGAAGCCTGGGTTGCAAATGAGCTGCTGACTCCCCAGTAATGGGGAAATGTGATAAGATCCATCTCCTTAAAGTTACATCCCACATCTATCATGGGAGCAAAGCCTAAGCAATAAACTCCTATGTCTCCTGAATTGAACACTCTAAGGAAAAATAACACTGGAGGGGAAAGGTATGAATCATGAATTGAAATCCAAAGCTTTATCTTTCTTTCCTTAGTGATATGATGGTGGAGATTTCCAATAGAGAAAATTATAGTTATTTTCCATATTTGCATAAAAAATGCTTTTACTAACACTTCAGAAGAAGCTTCAAAAGAAAAGAGTTCAAAATAAAAATTAACCCAGAACTCAATGACTTTACTTCCATAATTGGCATCTCCCTTCTCATTTTCACTTGTTAAGAAATGAATGTTTTCTTATTATGATACGTTTAGGAACAGGAGAGTCTTGCATTTTATATATCCTTTCCTCTGAGAACAGAGCAAAGCACCAACAAAATGCATGTATTCTTTGTCTTGTATCTTTGTTTTTATTTTTGATTTGTGTTAAAGGCTTTTGTTGCCACAAGCCATTTCTTATTTAATGACCTTTTGCACCATTAATTCTTTCTTGGGGGAAGGAATTGATTTTCTTCATTTTGGGGGTACGTGAAATCATGTCTGCCCTTTAACTATCACAAAAGAACAAAAGACATTTGTGGCACTATGAGAACTGAGACATTTATTGTTAGATAAACATTTGTGGTTTATCGATTACTGGCCTATATACAATAGGACATGCACAGACATGCACAGATATATCCATGGGGAAATAGGGCAAATGCTAGGCCAATGTGAAATATACGGAATGGTCTTATCCTTCAAGGTGGAAAGCATATAAGGTAAAAAAAAAAATGTAGTTTGAATGAGTGTGACCATACCATGAGTAATAAATTGACAAAGCACGATGGAGAGTTGCATTAATGCCTAGCTATTGACAGTCTCTATCAGTCCAAATTTTGGGGGTTTTAGATTGTATTTTAGGATGATTTATATCAGGGGTAGGCAACCTTTTCCTTTTAAGGGCCAAGGGACTTCAACTCCCAGAATCCCTGGAGCTATTGGCCAACATGGGACTATTGGCCAACATGGCTGAGGCTTCTGGGAGCTGAAGTCCTTCGGCCCTACTCCTGATTTATATTGTATGGAATTTTTAACTGATGTAAGCCGCCCCGATTGGTTGACAGAGGGGCGGGGTATAAATCAATACATTATTATTATTATTATTATTATTATTATTATTATTATTATTATGCAGGTTGTTTTCAGAAGCCAAAGCAACAAAACCTTGTATACAGTTCTGATCTGAATCAGTTCTGACTTAGGCAATGCAACAGACATGCAACATGCACTGTCTTAAAGAAATGAACCTTTGTGCAGAGCTACATTTTCCAATTGCCACTTGTGTCTCACTACTGCAAAGATGGGCATTAAGAGACACACTTTGGAATGGAGGAAGATCAGATATGAGAAAGGATATTTCTCTTGGCCACCTGTTTTCCTTTGATGTCCCCACCTTCTCTCAGCCAGAATTGTAGCTTCATGTTGGTAGCTGAAATTATGTAGTAAGTAATCTCTGATGTCCTCAGGACAAGAGTCTAGTGAAAAAAATCCAGAGTCCTACTCATCAGAATAATCAGAAGGAGCCCTCAATACAGAAGGCTGGCTCACCACATTTTTAAGTATTTATTTTTTAATATTTTCATTTATTTATTTCATTTTATGCTACTCTTACACATGACAGCTCACAAGATAAAAACACTTTAAAAACAATTTTTAAAAATCAATTAAAATAACATAGATAAAGCAGTATAAAATTAAAATTAAAAATATACAAAAGTTTAAAAATATAATCTAAAACATATCCCATATAAAAGCCACCCTGTCATATTTTTAAAAGCCTGCCTGAATAAAAATGTTTTACTTACTGGTGAAAGGCCAGCAGGGTAGGGGCCAGCCTAGCCTCCCATGGAAGAGCAGTTCAGAGGGTAGGAGCAGCCACCGAGAAGGCTCTCTCTTGTGTCCTTGCCAAGCAAGCCTGTGATGGTGGTGGGATTCAGAAAGCCTTCTGAAGATCTTAGGGCTCCAGCAGGTTTGTATGGGGAGATACGGTCTCTCAAATAGTCAGAACCTAAACTTTTTAGGGCTTTATAGGTCATGATCAGCACTTTAAATTGTGCCCAGAAACAACCTGAAAGCTTGTAAAGTTGTTTCAACAAGGGGGTTATATGCTCCCTATAACTGGTCCCAGTCAGCGTTCTGGCTGCAGCATTTTGAACCTGGTGAAGTTTATGAATGGTTTCCAAAGGCAGCCCCATAGAGAGTGTGTTACAGTAGTCCAAACAAGATGTAATCAAGACATGTGTCACCTTAGCTAGATCTGATGTTTCAAGGAATGCAATATACTATTGGAAGTAATGCTCATTACCGGCTTCAGATGTTAGTGCACATTGTTTCAAAATGTGATGAGACAATGCATATGTGTGTGCACAAATGCACTATCATCAAGACTATAGTATAAAATTATCTTACTGTTCAACAGGTGCTCATGCTAAACCAATCTGCCAACTTTCTTTTAACGAGCAGCACTAGGGCCCAAAACAGATGGGCCAAATGACTTGGTTTCCCACCGCATTCAGGGTATAGTGTTAGATGATGCATGCCCCGAATGTAGTGGGAAACCATCCCCACACCATGTCTTGCCAAAAGAACCAGGCCAAAAACAAGCAGAAAAACCAGACCATTGTGGCAGCCTGGATCGGGGCTGGGCACATGTCATCGCTGAAGCCCCAGCATGAATAGCGCCTGCTGTGGTTTATCTGGCCCGTTTGTTTTGGGCCTAGTACTACAAACACATTGGGGGCAAATGGATAACATGAGATGGTAACATTCTTTACAATTGAATTTTGTAATGGACAAGCCATGTGCTGATGTATGCTTCCAGCTTGCATTACAAGCATCTAACTAAACTATGGACTGTGACTTCTTTGGGCTGATGTTGTGACTTTGCAAATGCTTACACTCTGATTGGGTTTGGATATCACACCAAAGACACAATGTAGCAAAGATCTGTTGTTTGTGTAGCTCATCCCTCTGCAAATATGCTGATCAGAAATGACTAGGAAAGGTTCATCCAGAATTCAGCTTATTATGACATGTGAACTGGGTTATTAATTATTCCTGCCATTTCAAAACGACTCAGTACATTAGCAATCCAAAATCTCTATAATTAAGGGATACAGTATGCAAATCATTCCAAAGTTCAGTGTCTGAAGTCACCAAGCAAGTAAAGTCAGCATTATGCTGATATTTGAAATGTTATGTACTGACCTTCTCAGAAACTAATATTGTCTAAACAAAAGTTGTATGCTATATACTGCTTCTACTGAACAAAGATTGCATTTTTTTAAAAAAAAGACAAGCTGGTATCTCTTAATAGATAAAATTATAATTAGTAATTTGATTTACCATAAAATTATAAACCCCTGCTATAACATGCTAATGGAAATTTTCCACATTATTACAATATTCTTAGTTATTCAACAATAGATCTGGAAAGCAATTGTGAATCCATTTTGTCTTTAGATATTAGAAACATTTTTGTAAAAAAAAAAATTAAAAGCATCATATGCAGTGTTGAATGAAGGCTTTATTATCATGCAGATTAGCAGAGTGAGGGCAAAGTGATTAGGTGATGTGGCTGGCCAGGAAAGAAGACATCAATTCATTCCAAACCCTAAAGTGAATATTAATGGAGTTCGGGAAGCCACATTTGTCAGCCTGAAAAGGATTAGAAACTAATCAACCAGCAATTTTGTTAACCTTTGACTGATTAAATTGACTGATTTATACTATCTACAATATTATATTCTTAATCTCCCCACCCCATCCTTCTCTGCCATTTCTGTGTCTGCTTTATCCTTTGCATTGTCCAGAATGCAGCCTTTGAGGAACAAATATTTTAATTCTCAAGAGTACTGAAAATGGCATTACAGATATATTGTATAAAACTGATAAGAGAATAATCTCATTGGAAAGCATGAGAAATTTTGACTTCACTGAATCTGGTATGAAGAATGGAACCAAACATGCTCTTTGGTTACATTGTCTGGGTCAAAGAGAACATACTTTGCATGTAGAACAGTCCAAGGCTGTCTCCACACTACAGAATTATAGTGCTCTGATAACCTCTCTTAATCATCATGGTGACGTACTTAGGATCTGGTGATGTACTTAGTGATGTACAGATGGGTCTGGGAACAGATCAAGCCAGATATCTCATTAGAAGCCAAAATGATAAAACTGAGGCTGATGTACTTTGGCCACATGACGAGAAGGTATGGATTACTGGAAAAGATAATAATGCTAGGCAAGTTAGAAGGCAGAAGAAGGAGAGGAAGACCACGTGACTCAGTCGGGGGGGGATAGAGGCATGGGATTTCAGGAACTAAAGATAGAGGTTCTTGGAGGTGTCTCATCCACAGGGTTACCATGGATCGAGGCTGACTCGGAGGCAGTTAACAACAACAGCAGCAACAACAACAACAACTATGTACTTAGGGAAATGAGTAACCTACAGTCATCAAACCAAGAGTTCTGAATACTTCGCAGAACTATAAAAACTAGGATTCTCTGGGATGGAGCCATGATAGTTAAAGTACTATCAAAGTACTATGATTGTGTAGTGTAGATATATAATAATAATAATACTTTATTTATACCCCGCCTTTAGCCAAGGGTGTCAAGGAGGCTTACAGTTAAAACACCCATACAGTCAACAACATATACCCCCCTTAAAAATATATTAAATCATTTTACAAATTAAAATCTCTTAACAATAAAACAATTAAACATCTCACAAAGACTTCTAACATAGTTGGACAGCGGTGCTGTAGCCATCTCAAAAGGAGCTGTCTAGTGGCGGG
>CM034701.1:256830467-256885433 GCA_020142125.1 Phrynosoma platyrhinos
TTTTAAAATTGTCCTCATAGCCCTTGTGAGCATCAAGCTGCATGGCTTCCTGGGTTTAATTAAGTGTTTGTTATTGTTTATTATTATTACTGTTTTCACTGATATCTAGTTTAATTGATTTTTAAAGGGGGGGAGCTGTTATGAAGTTATGTATTTTAGCTCTGTAGGTATTTTTAGCTTTGTAAACCACCTAGATTGGTTCGCCACCAGGCGGTATATAAATAAATTTTATTATTATTAATTTATTATTATTAAGTCAAAGCAGGGTTCAGGAAAGAAAGAGGCAGGAGGGACCACATTGCAAACATACAATGGATAATGGAGAACACCAGGGAATTCCAAAAGAAAATCAGCATGTGCTTTAAAGACTATAGCAAAGCCTTTGACTGCATAGATCATGAAAGATTATGGAATGCCCTTAAAGACATGGGAGTGCCAACACATCTGATAGTCCTGATGAGGAATCTATACTCAGGACAAGAGGTTACTGTCAGAATAGAACACAAAGAAACAGAATGGTTCCCAAATGGCAAAGGAGTCATACAAAGCTGCATCCTTTCACCCTATCTATTCAACTTGTATGCAGAATATATTATAAGAAAAGCAGGCTTGGACACAGAAGAAGGAGGAGTGAAAATAGGAGGAAGGAATATCAACAATCTAAGATATGCAAATAACACCATAGTACTAGCAGAAAACCTCACAGACCTGGAACACCTATTAAAGAAGATCAAAGAAGAAAGTGCAAAGGCAGACTTAATGTTGAACATAAAGAAAACATAAATAATGACCACTAAGGACCTTCACAAGTTCAAGCTAGACAATGAAGAAACAGAAATAATAAAAGAATTCCCATACGTGGGATCAAACATTGATAGAAATGGGGACTGCAGAAGGAAATCAGAAAAAGACTAAGAATGGGGAGGGTGGCTGTGAAAGAACTAGAAAAGTTTCTAAAATGAAAAGATATACAACACAGAACAAAAGGTAGATTCATACAAGCCATTATATTCACTTTTACCATGTATGGATGTGAGAGCTGGACAGTTAAGAAAGATGCTAGGAAGAAAATCAATTCATTCGAGATAATGTGGTGCTGGAGAAGAGTGCTGAGGATCCCATGGACAACCAAAAGGACATACAAATGAGTGCTAGAGTAAATCAAACCAGGAACCTCCCTGGAAGCCAGGATGACCAAACTGAGGTTGTTGTACTTTGACACATCATGAGAAGAGAGGACTCTTTGGGGAAAAAAATAATGCTGGGGAAGGTGGCAGGAAGTAGGAAGAAAGGAAGGCCACATGCCAGATGGATGGACTCTATTAAGGAGGTTACAGGATTAAGGGGTTGCAGGAATTAAGCAGAGCAGTGGAGGACAGAGGATCGTTGAGATGTCTCATCCATAGGGTCTCCAGGAGTCGAGATCAACTCAAGGGCAGTTAAAAACAAAAATAACTGCAGCGGTAGTAAAGTAAATACTGAAACTTTAATCCCTGTGAATATTGTAGTGTTATGCAAAGGGCATAACCAAACTACGTAATTGCCCTGGCTCAGGGAATCATGGGAACTGTATTTTATTGTGGCACCAGAGCTCTCTGACAGAGAAGGCCTAATGTCTAAGAAAAAAAACTACAATTCCCATGATTCCCTAGCATTGAGCTAGAGCAGTTAAAGTGGTCTCAAGCTGGATTATTTCTGGCAGTCTGTTCAGGCCCTAAATATACCAAAAATAAAATGGAATTATGCAATAAAAATGAAACAATTCAATAAAATAAACTTTGAGCCATTTAACAGAACAGCTAATAGACCAGTACATGTACAATAAAACAATAAAGCAGTTTCTGTATTGTATATTTCCTCCCTCTTATTCTTATTTGGAATTTTACTGGTCTGAATCAAGTTGTTCATCCCAACTAGAGTTGAGTCATTGAGTTAATGGGAACTGGGGGGCTGTACAGACAGGGAAAAAGAGGTACTTTCAGGCTGACTTGGAGGTGTGGCGTTTAGATGACACAGGCCTAAAAGCTAGCAGGAAAGCAACCTCTAGGCACCGTATGCTGGGAAAAGCCACTCCCAAAAGGAGCAGCTTTTCCCCACTTCTTCCAGAAAGATGCTCACCTTTGCATGTGTGTATATATGCAGCCATATCGGTGCATCACAAAAATGGTGCCAGAGATTTAAAACGGCTGTATAAATGCACCACCACATGTGTGGCAGAAATTGAGTCAGCGATTCAGAGCATGTGCCCTACGATGCAGGCTTTAATTGAAAGCACCCTATGCTTCCAGGTGTGAATGCACTGCTGCAGGTGCAGTTTAATATTAGAACCCTAACCCTAACCCTAATTGTTACCCTACACATGCACTCTAGCAACTGTTCTCTATTATGACAATAAATGCATCCCATCTCATGTGCACTTGCAGTCAGCGTGCACAGTAGTTTGCATGAAGAGGCTTTTGCAACCTCTTCTGTGCATTTGTGCAGATCTGCATAAGACTTGCACACCACTTCCTGGCATGATTTTTTTTTTTTGGGGGGGGGCTCCTGCAGTAACGCTTGTATGTGTGTCCTGTTGACCATGTCCTTTGCATGACCACCAACTACATGTATCCAGTCTGTCCACACAAACCACCCTTGCATGTATCTCTTCCCTTCACCCTGATCTGTGTGGTACATGTTTTGTGGAGGACAATGGAATAGGTGTCTTTTCATTTGACAAACTCGTTCCTCCGCCCCAAGAGTGGCACAATCAGATAGTGGCACCTGTCTATGGCACCCACTACTTGGAGGAAACCAAGGTAAGTGAATCCTTGCATGATCTGTAGGTGTATGACAGGTCCTGCGCAGGTGAACAGGGATGCTGAACATTAGTCACTTTGTACACAGAGAGTGACAGAGTGTATGCCACTCTATGAAATGTTCTGCTCAGGTGCGCAAGTGCACAGGGATGTGTTCCTGTGCACATGCACATGCGTCTGAGAGAATGGGGGGGGAAATTAAAGCAGCCGCTGGCGGACCCATTCAGTTGCTACATCTCCCTTTATGGCGTCCTCAGGGCTGGTGGTGCAGTTGGCAGGGCTTCAATACAGCCTTGGAAAAGCTGCATCGACTGGCTCCCAATGTGGTTGCTCCATCCTCATTTAGGGCATCCTCAGGGCAGGCAGTGCAGTTGCTGCAGCTCAGGGAAAGGACAACTTCATGTCATCCTTTCCTGCCTGTCTGTACAGCCAGTGAGTAAGTTAACACTTGGTTTACCTTTATTGACTCAGTGGGCACACTCTAATTGAGATTACCAACTAGATGTACTATTGTATAAATACTGTTGTATTTTATAGTTGTTGTTTTGGGGGAAAAACACATTTGTTTGCTTCCTAGAGCAATGTGTAAGCACCAGAACAACAAAATAGAAATGTTGGGATGAAATACATTTATAGAAAAATAAATAAATCTAAACTAATGTGGGGAAGATTTTAAAATGCATAGCTTCACTGAACCTTGCATTAGTAGCCAAACTGCAAAAACAGAAGTTGTATTTCTATAGTTGTTACCTTTTAGTGCTAATAATGTCAATTATTTATGCTATAAGATACAATAAACTGAATGATAAGACAGTGCACACAATGTACAATCTGCAGTTTAACTCAATTTCTTTAGAAAATTCATCTGTGCACCAGGGTTCCCTTGAGATTCCCAGTTCTTCTTCCAAAGCTGATCTAATACTATGAAAGTAAATATACTACTTTTTTCAATTTAAAATTGTCATCTAGACTTGCTTGTTTTTGTTCCTTCTAGACCTTTACTGTGTGAGAAGGATAAAGTAATATTGACTTTTCATTTACTAAAGATCTGAGTTGTTCTACTTTTCTTTCTTTCTTTCTTTCTTTTTTCTTCTACAATCAAAAAGAAGATACCTTTTTGGGTCAGTACTGAGAATATATTAAGAACATATGTAAGGCATTATATCCCAGTGTCTTCTAACTTATTAGATAATATTGGTTTGAGATTAGTTTTTCATGGAACCTCTGATAGTTTTCACTTTGTGGAAATCTCTGTACAGAATAGCCAGTTCTGGAACTGCAGCATGTAGAGCTCCAGGAAGGAAATTACTTTACAGGGTCCAAGGGGAGGACATCAAGTAAAATGTCACAGTGCACAGCACCATGATGGTCAACCACAGGGTTTATTGGGATCTATTTGCCCCTCTCTGCTGCCTATTTGGATCCAGCAATCGATGTGAAAACATTGGAGAGTGAATGCTGGGATCATAGCATCATGAGCCCACCCACATACTCAAGCTTTTAAAATTTATTAGGGTTGTTTTGGTTTGTGGTGGCTAGGGCATATGTGGGTCCAACTTCTCCTTTGGGCCTCCACAGGCTTTGTGGGCATCTCTTGGGCTTTCAGGAGCCTCAATGGGTCTGATTCAGTAGCCATGGGGGACTGGACCCACAGGAGTCTTCAACCCCAAGTAGTCTTCCACAGACTTTATAGGCCCCATTAGGCTTCCTAATGTTGATAAACTGATAATACTTCCTCTGGCCTTGTAGCTTTCCATCATCAGGACTTCACACATGACTGTTTAGTTCCTGCAGGCCCCATAGGTTGCACCTGCAGTGCAGAAATAATCCAATTTGAAACTATTTTAACTGCAACAGCTCAATGCTATCGAATCCTGGGATTTGTCATTTGGTGGGGTGCCAGAGCTCTCTGACAGAGAAGGCTAAAGGTCTTATGGAACTACACTTTCTAGAATTGCTGTATTATCCTGTATCAGCATAAAAGGACCTTAAAGAGTCCTGCAGTGCCTTTGAGACTTAGGACCTCTGCAGACTGGCCCAAAGTGGTCTGTGTTGGAAAGGGCGCTGTGTTGGAAAGGGTGCTGGAAGCAGAGATGGGGTAGGGCAGCTGCATGCCGGCTGCCCTAACCCCATGCTGATGCCATCCTGTGCCCTTCCGGTGCAGTGTTCTGATGCGCTGTGTTGGAAAGGGTGCTAAAAGAGCCACACACTGGCTCTTAGGATGGCCTTTTGCCACCCCTGAAAGGTGGCAAGAGGAGGATTGGGGTCGTGGTGTGCAGCTGCCATGGCCCCGATCCACAGCTAGCAGGTGCAGCCCAGAGCCACCTATCTGCATAGCTTCTATGTTTCTTCCCCAGTTATTTCACCTTCCTGTAGAAATGAAGAAGGATGCAACTTTAGCCCCAGTCTCAGGTGGAAACTATCTGTGCTCACTACAACCTCCCAGGGTCCACCACCATCAATGAAACACACAAGCAAACAGGTAGAATTCAACGATAGTGCCATGTCAATCTGTAGAATCAGTATGTAGAGAGATCTTGGAGCACCTTTGAGACTAACTAAAAGAAAGAAATTGGCAGCATGAGCTTTCGTAGACAATAACACAGGTATGTGTTAATAATGAGATTCTTGACTGTTGGCAGCTCTTGAGGAATTACTGACATGGTACAGAGACTGATGCTGCCATAAGCAATGTTTTGTAGGTGTCAGGGGCCTTTTCAGCCCAATGAAGCAGTACCTCTGTCTCAAGAATCCGAGGTAGGACAGCACAGACCAGGTGATTCTGGCAATGCAGCTTACAATCAATAGGACATAGAGACATGGTCTTGTGAGGTTGTTGTCAACTGCCCTTGAATCGATCTGGATCCATGACAAACCTAGGGATGAGTCATCTCCAAGACTCCCTGTCCTACTCTGTTCTGTTTAGTTCCTGCAAAGTCATACTCATGATCTCCTTAATAGAGTTCACCCATTTAGCACATGACCTTCCTCTCTTTCTACTTTCCTCCACTTTTCCTAGCATTATTGTTTATTCCAGTGAGTTGTGCCATCTCATGATCTGTCTGAAATATGACAGCCTAAGTTTTGTCATCTTGACTTCCAGGGAGATTTCTTGCTTGATCTGCTCCAGGATCCATTTGTTTGTCTTTTTGGATGTACATGGGATCCTCAGCACTCTTCTCCAGCACCACATCTCGAATGAATTGATTTTCTTCCTATCTTCTGTCTTAACTATCCATCTCTCACACCCATACATGGCAATAGGAAATACAATGGCTTATATGATTCTAACTTTTGAGCTCAGTTATGTGTCTTTTCAAAGACCATGGAGTTGATTTGGAGCTTCCTTGCACAGGAAGGGAGGAAATTGCCTATTGGAGTGTATGTATCCACAGAATAGCAGGACTACAAACAGCTATGGCTTGGTCAGCAAATGTCTTTTAACCACTCTATGGGAGAGACACTCAATGATTAGAAAGAAGAAAACCTAAGAAAGAGTGGGTGGATCAGACCACGGACAAAACTGGCTCCTAGGTTTATTTATGCTGTGGTCATAATGAGTGCAAAGTTGGCATGTCTTATCACAGAATTAGTATACTGACATGATTTCTTACCCAGTGTAGACATTATGGAAACTGCATAGCCCTTTATGATGAATCATTTAGTAAAAGGCTAAAGCCATCCCTGTGCTGGAATCTGTTACAAGCCTAGTTATATATTCAGACTATTACGTAACCAGGCACATACAAATGATGAATCTTGCAGTGGACATATAGTTAATAGGACCCCAAAAACCTATGAAGAAGCCTATACAGATTTCACATCAAATCTGTCTGTATTAACAATTTGTTTTTCAGAGGCTACTGTTTGTATCACCCATACAAATTCTTTTGGAATTGAAATTTGGAAATTTGGAAGTGACCAGTGGAATGCCACATGGTTCTGTCCTGGGCCCAGTGCTATTCAACATCTTCATCAATGATTTGGATGAAGGAATAGGGAGTATGCTTCTCAAATTTGTAGATGACACCAAATTAGGAGGAATAGCTAATACCCCTGAAGACAGGATGAAAATTCAAAACAACCTTAATAGATTAGAAAGCTGGGCCAAAGTTAACAAAATGAATTTGAACACAGAGAAATGTAAGGTACTGCACTTAGGGCAAAAAAATGAAATGCATAGATATAAGATGGGGGACACCTGGCTTAAGGAGACTACATGTGAAAGGGATCTAGGAGTCCTAGTAGACCACAAGTTGAACATGAGTCAACAGTGTGATGCCACAGCTAAAAAGGCCAATGCAATTTTAGGCTGCATTAATAGAAGTATAGTATCTAGATCAAGGGAAGTAATAGTGCCACTGTATTCTGCTTTGGTTAGGCCTCACCTGGAATACTGTGTCCAGTTCTGGGCACCATAATTCAAAAAGGATGTTGAAAAACTGGAGCATGTCCAGAGGATTGCAACTAAAATGGTGAAGGGTCTGGAAACCATGCCCTACGAGGAACTGGGTATGTTTAGCCTGGAGAAGAGATGGTTAAGAGGGGATATGATAGCCTTGTTAAAATATTTGAAAAGATGTCATATTGAGGAGGGCACTAGCTTGTTTTCTGCTGCTCCAGAGAATAGGACCCGGAACAATGGATGCAAGCTACAGGAAAAGAGATTCCACCTCAACATTAGGAGGCACTTCCTGACAAAGAGAGCTGTTGAACAGTGGAACACACGCCCTCGGAGTGTGGTGGAGTCTCTTTCTTTGGAGGTCTTTAAACAGAGGCTGGATGGCCATCTGTTGGGGATGGTTTGATTTTAAGTTCCTGCATGGCAGGGAGTTGGACTGGATGGCCCTTGTGGTCTCTTCCAACTCTATGATTCTATGAAAGCCACAGAGAGCTAACAGTAGACTTAGGGTGCAGGAGGCAAGGAGCTTGTCAGACACTCACTAAAGGTGCCAGTTCTACTTTGGTTAGATCTGCTGGTTCTGTGGTGCATGTCTATCATGAAGTTTCAGATGCTGCTTCCCTTACAGCTTTTCAGAGCTTTGTGCATCAGTGAGTTGGCTGTGGCATCTGGGGTGGGGGGGTCTAGTAAAGTGCTTGAGGTGAGGGATGTACAGCTACTTAAATGGCAGGTTGTCCTTACTATTTGTTCCTCTAAGACAAACCAGAGGAGAACTGGCACAAAATTACAGTGATAGGGCATTATGCCCTATATTGGCATTGCATGATTTTTTGTGGATTATGGGCTCCCAGGCTGGTCCCTTATTCTCCCATGCAATAGCAATAGCATTTACATTTCTATTTGCATTTACATTTCATACTGAACTAAGCAGTCTCTAAGTAGTTTACAACATGTAAGCCAATTGCCCCCAACAAGCTAAGTACTCATTTTACTGACCTCCAAAAGGATGGAAGGCTGAGTTGACCTTGGAGCCTCAGAATCGAACTCAAAATGTTGTGGCTCAGTACTGGCGTTTAATTACTTGACCTCCAGGACTCCTCTCATCATATATCAATTCCACTCTCATCGCATACCAATTTTCAGTGGTTACTGCTAAGGCATTGCCCATTTTGGGACTGAGTGGGGTTCAATTTGTGACTTATTCATCTTGGGGGGAAATGACCTTGGTTTGCTGAAGGAGAAAACTCTGATTGTTCAAGCATCCATGACTTTTGAATTATCCCATATTCTACATAAGTTCTGCTTGGAGAGTTCTGATCCATGTTTTGATCTATGTTTTGATAACATGATCTATTGACAAGTGTGATGCATGCAGACAAGTGCATGTCCTATTTCAGGCTGCTCTTGGGCCTGAGTGTCCAAGCCACAGGTGAGTGGCTGGGAAGAGTGGTCTCCAATGACATTTTGTTTGCTTCATTTGTTGTTTGGGGAGCACAAGGGGCTTTCACTGCACATAAGGGCAATAAAGGTGTGTGGACGAAAAATGAAGGGAAATGGAATAGATTGGTGAGAACATAACAAAATTCAAACTGTATCAGGATTGAAATTGGGGATAAAAATATGAGATATTTAATTGTAAATGTATCGATTAAGTTAGATAATATTGTAAAAGGTAATTATAATCAATTATGGAAAAAATAGTAACCAGATCTCCAAAAGGGCTAGTAAAAACTGGATAATGCTAATAAAAATTAGGATGTTTAAAATGATGGTATTACCAAAGTTTTTATATTTATTTCAAAATATCCCAGAAATAATCCCTAGTAAAGTTTTGAAGAAATGGGATAGATCAATATTAAAATGGATATCAGGAAATAAAAAAGTAAGATTATCTAAGGCATTATTATCTAAGCATCAAAAAGATGGAGGGTGGGGTGTTCCATCATTTGAATTATATTTTGAAGCAATTCAACTGCTAAAAATGGTAGAGGTGGAATGTAACAAAAATACAAAGTGGGTTAAATTAGAAAGATAGAGCAACCAAATGGAGTATATTTCTATCTTCCAGGGGAAAAAAAATATATGGGGAAAGAAAGAGAAAGTGAAAACAATTGGTCTTATGATAGTGAACTATAAAATATGGGAGAAGTGGTGTAAAAAAGTGGGGATAAAAAACTGGAAATGGTTATCAATAGAATATTTAAATAAGAGTAACAATGAAGAGTTTGGGAAGATATTTAAAAAATTAAAGAATAAGGGATTTAAAATAATTGGAAACTTATATGATTCAACAGGGGCACAAATAGAGGAAGAAGAATTAATTATTTTAATTGGAAATCAGTATTGGATTCAAATAAAAGAGATAACTAAATTATTAAATGAAATAAAACTGAATATCTTAGATCACAATGAATTGCTAGAAGAAATAATTTTAAAAATTAGAAGGTGGAAAAGGATTAATAGGGAAAATTTATAAGATTATGTTAACCCAATTTAGAATGGTAGAGGACTTGACAATGAACTGGAGGAAAGATTTATTGATTGATACAGACAAAATTAAATTTTGGCTACAAGAAATTGTTAACAATTAAAAATACAAATGTAAAAAACAACAAATGAAAATCATTAGAAAATGGTACAAGACATCACACCAATTAGCATTTATAAATAATAAATTTCATTCAAAATGTTGGCATGGATGTGGAGCTAAGGGAATTTATATACATATGTAATGGGAATGCCCATTTGTTCAGGAATTTTGGACAGAAGTTAAAGAACAGATAAATATAATGATAGGGATAGAGATACAATTAAGGAAAGACAATTGTTTAACTCTTAATTTAGGGGAATTAGGATTGAATAGTAATCAAAGATATGTAATAAAACAAATTTTAAAACATGCCTATGCAGTGATTGCTTTTGGATGGAAAGAGAAATCTAATTGAAATTAGTCTTCTTTGTTTAAATATATAAAAGAATATATATTGTTTGATTTTCTTATGGAAAGAAGATTTAAATATATTGAGGAAAGCAATAAAGAATCATAGAAAGATAAATGGGAAATTAATTAATCACAATTAAGAAAGTGGAAGGTAAAATGGGCTATGAAGAAGTAAAAAATATATAATTAATGATATTTTATATATCTCTGAAAATGATTGTTAATTTAAATGAAATATATTCCCTCCAAATGCTGTTTGTGGGAGAGGGAGGGGGAGAAGCACATTATGGATTATGGATTATGGATTATATAATTTTTACTGTGTCCTGTGTAAATAATAATAATAATAATAATAATTGTTTTAAAAGGTTTGGAGTATAAGATTGACCCTACAAAATATATTAATATAAAATAAAATTGGGAGGCTAAAAACACATTGATGAAAGGTTTGGACCTTTTTTTTAAAAAAAAAAACACATTCCCAAAGAGTATTTCAAAGACCTAAATTTTACAGAACTGATGGCATTCACTTTCTGAGGATTTGCAGCAGGGGTGAGAGCCTTGTTGGCTAATCTGGTGGGGAAAAGGGGCTGAACAGATCCTTTCCTCTTTTCTGTTGGAGTTACTGGGAGAGAGAAAAGTAAGAACATGGTGAACACCAATGGCATCCATTTTGTTGAACAAATAGCTCTGGAGCTACCTCTTTCGGGCATGGGACCAGGATGGGTTGGGAAGGAGACTAACCTTGGGGCTGACCTAAGGGCTGTGTCCTCACTTTAACTCACATTTTTGAGGAGGGATTCTCTGGGTTTGCTTTCCATTAGGGCTGGCTGGAGAGCAATCCATGTATTTGGTTTCTCCTTGGGGAAGCTGAAGAGTGGGTTTGGTAGAGAACCACTGCCTCAATTGTACCCCCTATTGTTCATCACAGAGTTTAAATTAGTTAAAATAGCTTAATATTACAGTAAAAGTGACCCTTATTCAACCCAAGTTCTTGTGTCTTGTGTCTTTATTGTAGTTCAGCTATTACTTTTAGGGGCTTTGCAAACGGGCAGCCGTGGGCTGCCCTGAGAAATGGAGGATTGGGGCCGAAGCTGCCCCACGCTGCCCCACGCCTTGGCCTCAATCCACCCTTTCGGGAAATACCACTCCTTCCAGAGATGGCGAAAAGGGCGTTGGAAGAGCTGTCGCACGGGAGGACATCATCAGGGCGCTTACCATGTGTAACGGTGCATGCTCTGATGACATCCTCAGGAAGGGGTTGAGGTGGCCGCCATGCAGCCGTGGCCCCTCCCTTCCCTGTCTGCAAGATGGCGCTTCGTGCCATCTGCATCCCCCTTTAGTCTTGCATATGCTCAGTTGCAGGTGATAACATCACTTGGTAGCTTTTCCCCAGGATTTTATTGCTTCAGTCATCTCTTTGTTTCTGACTATAGTGATGTTAGCATTCTCTGCAGTGGCAATTATTTGCATCAACACAATGCTTCTCTTTCTGCCTCCAAACAGAGTTTTGATATTAAAGAATGGAGATTCCTTCTAAGGCTTCTAAGGCTTACATCGTGACTGATGGAAGGAATCCCTATCCTTCTTTCAGTCACCGTGTAAGTCTTAGAAGCCAGCCAATTTAATAGAAATGAGCTCTACTGCTCAAATATGTAATGGTCACATGTTAAAATGTAAAAAAAAACAAACCCTATTTCAATTGCTAAAAGCAAACAATACAGTGTGGCAAAAGAGACAGATTATTTGCAGACAAATAACACCCCTTCTATGAAGTTTTGCTAAAATTTGCATCCTGCTAGCTCATCTGAGCCAACAGCAACTCCCTTATATTGCTAAGCCATATCTCAGTGCTATGCACACCTTTGTTATGATCAGTAATTAATATCACATTAGCTACTAACTTCATGTTACTAGCACCATATGAAGAAAAGGGAAGAAGAAGAAGAGGGAAATGTCAGGTCACAAAAACCTTTTTAGCCTCCCCCCCCCTGATATCCCTTTTCTCCCACACCAGTGCCTTAGGGGCGGAATGTCAACTGGGGTTCAACATGGATGCTGTCACCTCACCTGTACTTCTAAATATATGGCCCAATGAACCTTTATGCCACATGGACCAGTTCTGAGTTGTCATCTGTCTACTTTTAATTTTAGCACTCTATAGCATAGTTGCATAGAGTCTATGCAACTATTGGAGGTGTTGGTCATACATCATTTTGGAACATGATGTCATTTGTCAGTAAACCCCTGCTCCATTTTCTTTTTCATCTAATCCAAGGACAGAAACAGAATCCATTAAAATTAATCTGGGAAATTGAGGGATAATTTATATTGAAACAGTTCAAACCAACCAACAGTGTTGCTAATACATCAATATGTGGAAGCAACAGTTTTTTTTGCCTTGTTTGGGTGGCCTGGCCATCATCCTAAAGGAGGAGTTTTGCATTCTGAGCATTGCTAATGATGTTGAATCAAATGACAGTAGCTTTTTACCAAATTCATGTTGGAAACTGGCTGTGCCTCTTCTTCTTGGATAAAGATACAGCGTGTTATCCATACCTTGGAAAACTGCCATTTAGATTGCTTTAAGCATTCTTGTGTGAGTGAGAGAAAACATGCCTTTTTCAAAAAGCATTTGTGAAAAGTTAAATGACAGTAATAGTAGTGTAAATAATATGAGTAGGGATCCATTGCTTTTATTGCTCATTATTTTTTTTAGCATGGAATTTTATTTTGAAATAAATTTTAAAATATGGGTAACAAAGAAGGAAGAATGCAGATTAGAAATGCTATTATTAAACTTATGCTTTTATTGTCTCCTCCATATGTGTCACCAGTGGCTGCTTTTTACTGCTATGTTTAATGACCCTTTAGTCCTTGGTTTTATATTTGAGACTTTGTTTTTATGAGGTATTTATGCTGCTTCTGACTGATAATTATGGAGCTCTCTCTCTCTCTGTGTGTGTGTGTGTGTGTGTGTGTGTGAGTGTGTATTTTAAAGTTCTTATGGATTATTTTTAGGGTAGGATTCTGTTGAGTTGTAATTGTACTTCGGTGTTTATTTGTCTGGGCAGACATAAATATTATTTATAATTAATTAATACATATCATCTTCTGTCTTCTGTTGAAATCATAGTATACCACACATTGTTCCCATATTACTCTGTCTATAGCTTAAAATTCTGATTGTAGCATAGACCACTAAACCACTAAAATTCCATTGTTCAGACTGGAAAATTGGTATAAATTTTATAATGCAGAATATGCTCCTGCTTAATTACAGCCTTGCCCCCAAACTGAAATCTAAGAAATTCTAAATTGTTTAACATTGGATTGTACTGTATTAGAAATGGCTTATGAGATTTCCCCCCCCCCCCCTTGAGTACTAAAACAGATAGCCCTTCAAATTTTAATTTTTCAGACTCTTCCACAATTGTGGGCATGCTTGCCTTTAACATGTATTTTTCTGGTCTGACCTTCAAAATATTCTTCAGTCTGGCAATAAAGATGAATATTGAATTCCTGACAAAACTACTGAGATGTGTCTTTTTTTGATATAGACAATTTTGCTCTCTCTGGCTGGTTCTTCTTTGGTATAAAGTAGCTGTTATTTGTCACACTGACAGGTGCATCTACTGCGAAATGCTGGCGATGAAGTTACCATCACCGTTCAGTACCTCAGGGAAGCTCCATCATTTCTAAAGCTCCCATTGGGTAAGGGGAAATTAATGGATCTCAATGAAATGTTTTCTTCTCTGCAATATTTCTCATAATAGACAGATACTTGCTCCCAATATTTCACTCACAAGTATTTTACTTCAATCAAGATTATGTACTGAACTATGACATTATTTAATGTTTATACATGCCTCCTTCACTTATAGGCATAACTGCATACAAGCCATCTCCTGTGCTGCTATTGTTCATGGCTGCAACATATGAATGTAAACTTAAAACGCATGGATATAACTAATGATAGGGTCTTTCATGTTCAAGCTTCATCCTCTAACAGTGAAAGCAATGTGATTTGGTAGGAAAGCCCTATTTGATAAGCTGCACCCATCTAGTGGCAGTAGTGACACATCATCATCAGTCCTGCCCATGTGTTTTAAGTTTACATTCATATATACTGACAGAGAAGGCTAAATGCCTCACAAACACTATAATTCCCAGGATTCCCTAGCACTGAGCTAGGGCAGTTAAAGCAGTCTCAAACTGGAGTGTTTTGGACCTAAGATAGCTTCATGGGGAAGCTTCCTCCTGCTCAGAAGCAAGGAGTCAGGCTGCAAAAATGCTATGATTTTGTGTCTCTTTACATGTGCTTTAGATATAGAAGGACATGCCTGTATGTACCAGTGTTTGCAGCAAACTCATTTTTAACAAGTGTCTTCCCAAAATCATGATCATTCTGTATTAAATTATGGATGGATTGCTCTGATAGCTGCTTAAAATGTTTTGGAATTTGATTTGTGCAGGGACTTTTCTAAAGCTAATTAGTTTGCACTGCCAAACACAGGGAAGCTTACGCAAACATTGCAGGAGGGGAAATATTGCAGGTTTGTGGGAACAGAGTTGTGATAATTCCTTATATAACAAGTGAGCAGTCTCTACACATAAATTATATTTTAATTGTAAGAAATCAAAAGTGGACTATTGGGAAAAGAGTTCCATTATAAATATCATCATACATGACAGAGTGGTTATTTTGCCAGCCATGTAGGAAACCCTTTGTTCCACAGCAAAGTCTTTGGCACTAGGATGTAGCAAGGTATTCTAAGCAACATTGTTTTGAAGGTATAATTTCTATTCACCTTTGAGGTTAAGCATCTGTACTTGAAAGTAAGGTTGGACAGATTTCATTCTATTATCTTTGGACCTCAGCCCAAAACTAGATATGACAAAAATCATTTCTGCCATAGGAGATTATCACACAAGCCTAAAAATGTGAATTACCTCTACCAAATTCAAGTAAAGTTTGGGCTGCATCCAGGTCCTATCTCATGGCTCTTGTCACCAAATCTGCCACCTGAATGCATCCTGAGTGTAGCCTGGCTCACTTTACTTGCTTTGCAGCCATTTTTTAAAAGTCGGAAGCTGAAAGGTTCCTCACTGTCAGGACATGGGCTACACCTTCCAAGGAACCTGGAGTAAAGTGTACTATTTGATAGCTGTACATAGAGAGATCTTGTAGCACCTTTGAGACTAAGGGGCTATGCAGACAGGCGGCTCTGGGCCACGCCTGCTGGTAGCGAATCAGGGCCACAACAACTGCATGATGCAGCCCTGATCCTCCCTTTTGCCACCCTAAAATAGTGGCAAAATGCCACTCCTTTTAGGGGTGGTAAAAGGCCACCCTAAGAGCCGGCACCATGGCTCTTCCATACCCTTTTGGCACAGTGTGTCTGCATGCTGTGCCGGGAGGGCGTCCTGATGCCATGTGCCATGCATATGGGTGCACGGAATCAGGATGGCATTGGGCTGAGGTTGGGGTGGCCAGCATGAGGCTGATCCAGCCCAACTCCACCCCCAGGCCGGCCCTTTGGGCTGGTCTGCAATGCCCTTAACTGAAAGAAAAAATGGCTTCATGAGCTTTTGTAGACTTCAATTTACCTGATTGAAGTAGACTTCAGTCTACTTGATAGCTGTTAACTGGCCGATTATAGCTCTTTTCATACAACAAAATTTCTTTTAATTGATGCCTGGGGAGAAGCTTATGCTACTCCACCCTCCATGTACTACTGTAGTTCTGATAAAAAGAAAACACATGGCTCTGAACACAAATTCAGCAGAACATTTGTACAGTTGCACTAAAGTAGCACTTGAAATTGTTGGTGTAGTTCCACTGCAGTGGAGGATTCCTTTTTTTCCATGATTTCCAAACTGAAGAAGTGGTGATAACCTTTAGACTGGAGAAATCTTCAATTTCACTTTTGACTCACTTTTAGGCCCATGTCCTGTGGGAATCTATCTATCTATCTATCTATCTATCTATCTATCTATCTATCTATCTATCTATCTATTTATCTATCTATCTATCTCCAAATATTTGAATGATAATTGGTAGTGCTATAGTTGGAACCTACATTAATTTATAGTGAGATTCGGAGTGTTGAAAACCCCTGTTTTCAGTTGCTTCAGTGAACAGAAAAGTTAAAATGCCTGAATTTAAATATATAACCAAGATCCTGCATCAGGAGACTTAAGTTTCTCATGCAGCTGCATCTTTGCAGCTATGTCTCCAAATCTTACCCACAAAAAGAAAAACAAAAAAAACCACTCCACTTTATAAGCAATGAAAAGCCCCAACATAGCCATAGATTAAAGTGTCCCTGCCAATCTACCTACTTCTGGTAACATGGAAACCAACTTTGAGAGACTGGCCTGGGCTGCTTACAGGGTAAAGAGGGGGACTTTGGCTGTTGCCTAGTCAAAACAGAATTCTACCACCACAGAAAAATGAGTTGTGAGGGCACAAGTTCAGCTTGCACCATTGTAATTACACATGTCAGTACTTTGTGTGTTTGTATAAATGCATGCACATTATCAGGTAGGTAAATAAAGCAGGGAGAGCCAGCTTAGTGTAGTGATTTGAATGTTGGACTAGGACTCTGGAGACCAGGGGTCAATTCCTCGCTTGGCTATGAAACCCACTGGGTGACCTTGGGCAAATCACATGCTCTCAGCCTCAGGGGAAGGCAATGGCAAACCTCCTCTGAACAAATCTTGCCAAGAAACTCCATGACCCTTGTTAGGGTCACTGTAAGTAAGTGACTTGAAGGCACACAACAACAACAATAAAGTTGGACAAGTAGACCGTGTGTGAGAGTACTTAGAAGTAGGTAGAAGCATTATTACTATATAGAATGTATTCCCCTAAGCAAAGAAAAGGCTAGAGAAAACAGAATATAAGCGATAACTGAAGAAACTTCCCATACTTGAAAGATTTAATTTATTTGTGTACAATTTGATATTGTTGAGGGTCAAGCTGACTAGAGATAGTTTTAATATCTCTGAATGAATTCAGATGTTGCTTCATTTTTTTACTTGTTTATTTTTATTTATATTCTGCCTTTCTCTTTGCACAAGGCAGCTTATAACAAATTAAAACAAAGTATAGCTAAGAAAATCTTTATTGAGAGAGCATGCTTCTTTCATTCAGTCCAGACCTGGAATGGCTTTAGTCACTTTGAAAATTGAATGAGACTTACAAACTAAATCAATTTGTTGCTCCTGATCACCAACTAAGGGCTAGTGGTTTGTGGGTTTTTTAGGAGAAAGAAAGGATATGATGGTGTATTCACTATTCAGTTCATAACTTGTCCACCATATCCTTGTTACTGGTGTCAGATACTTATCCTTCAGGACATGCTTGAGACCATTTGACCTACATGATTATCATAGGCCTCTTCTAAAGGCTAATGAACCTCACAAGTGTGGCAGTATGCACACTGAATTTAATCTAAATAGAATTTAACATTTACCTGATGTAATGATCAGATTATTACCTTCTGAGAACACCTTTCCCTGGTTACCTATCAATCAGCCCATTGGGAAGAAGGGCCAGTTAAGTAGCTGTCTTTTAAATAACTGAATTGATTCCAAAACTCCTTGGGCAGTTCTTCTGTGAATAATGTGTCCGATAATATATGTTAATTTGTGAAACTTGAAGCAGACTTCAGAGAACACCATAGCTGCATCTTCTAATATGTTTGTTCATTTCAACTACTCTAGCATAATCTGCCTTGATCGTGTTGGTTGCTTAAGTTACTTCACTTCTTGTTTCCTGTAATCCTAATGGTGAAATGTGTTTGCTCTTGTATACCATGATTTTGGAGGTACTGTTCAAGATTCTGGTCTTGAACTATAAATACCTTGATGACTTTAGTGCCTGGATCACAAATCTGCCACCCCAATCTCAATAGCAAAACGTACAAAGTTACTTTCAAGAATTAATAATTTTGTTACTTGTTGCAAGTGCTCACACAAACACTAATGTAATTTGTTACCATTAATATTGCAAGTGAGGTTACCAACTTCTTTCATTAGTCGTTAATATTGTATGTAGCTTTTTAATTCCTTTTGGGAAGGGGAGTCTTAAACAGTAAGCAAAATGCCCCAGGACAGCATTTCTAGCTTACCTCAGAGAATAAGTGTATAAAGTAAGCAGAACTCACCACACAGAAAAAAAGATAGCATTACTAGTAGTTATGCTGTTTGCAAGAAGAGCATTGTTATGCCCTTTACTACCCCCCCACCATGTAACAAATAACAAGTATCATTATTACTTGTGACACATTACTTTCAAACTCTGAAAGTTTAAGGCATTCTTAGAAGTTTGCTACACTAAAGGTTTGCTAGCACAATGCTGTACATATTTACTAGAAAATAAATCTTTTGATGTTTGCTGAGGTCGATTCTGCAGGAAGAGTGTTTAGACATTCAGCCTTAAAGCCTTCTGGAAAAGTTTTCTATTTAGGCTAACTTTTAACAGCAAATGATATATTAAACTGGATAGTTTCTATTTACCATATTTATCATTGTCACCAGCTCTAAGCCTCAGGGAGCCTCAAGGTAGAAATTAAAAGAAAGATGTTTGATCAGCATATTACTTTTTTTACTTGGACATGCTAACTATTTTGTATGCGTACACTGCAAGTCTTCCTAAATTGTGTTGTTGTGATTTTTCTCTGCCAAATACAAATTATTTAGCAAATACATTTTTAATATGCCATATTCAGGTTCCCCTGGACCATCAAGTGATCACAGCAGTGGTGCTTCCTCCCCCCTCTTCGACAGTGGCTTGCATTTAAATGGAAATTCAACAAATACAGTAAGTGAGTTGATGTTAACTCATCTTTGTTCTGTATGGGGTTTATATATAGTGATGATAAGAAGAGAACAAGTGTCTTCCTTATTTGGCTCCAGTGCCAGCCAGGGGTCCAATACAGTTTGGATCTCAGGTGATGAAATTCAAGTCCTTGCACCCAGACAGCAGCATTAACAGAGGGGCCCTATGGGTCATGGGTCTTGAATTACTTGGTTGATGACAAAAGAAAGGGATGAGTAAAGCAACAGCAGATTAATTAGGCAAGAGATGGAAGTGGAGAATTGGAGAGAGGTGTTCATCAACTTGCAAAAGGCACACAGTTCCATGTTCAGTTTTAATCTAAGACAGTCTTGCAACTAAACTAGCCTTACATCTTGGGAGCGGCATCAGGACATGAAATTGGAGGAGGCCATACAAAGGTAACATGATTGTGTTAGAAATCGCGTTTCCTTAAGGGAATTGTTGTTATTGTCCACCTCTTTTCCAGTTTGGGAAGGAAGTTTACAACAGCTAAAAAACAGTTACAATTCAGAAAATACACAAGTGTAAAAGTTAAAACTGGTTAAAAGCATAAGCCTGTCAGGTGTAGTGCACACAGCTGTCTTATATTAAATTGGGAAGGTTAAATGATAGGTTATGTAATAGTAAAATAGTATTGCAGAGACATGATGATTTCAGTTACTGGTGGTGAGAGAATTCTGGTGGTGAGACAGGGATGAGTCAAGCCTAATCAAAGTCATTCATGTGAGAAGTGCGTAGCTGAAAGAACAAGGAGGGAGCAGTGTGGTAACAAGAGCAGGGAAATGTTTATTAACTGTAATGAATAAGAATTGAGCCCACCAGGAATTTGGAACTGTGTGCAGTTGAATTAGACAATGTTGATGCTTGCTGTTCAGTTCTGACAATAAATGTCTCTGGAACGGACCTATAGTTACGAAATAAAGGTTTACTGAGTTTTAAGTACTGAAGCCTGAATTTCTGAATTTGGAGTCCTGCCCAACTTGACAAAACAATTTTAAAAAACTGCACAACAAAATAGCAGATAGAAAGTCCAGCACAATGTTTAGGCTGGAAGGGCCTTGTACACCCAGTTCTCAAAGCCTGAAAAAACAGAAATGCCTTAACCTGTCTGATGAATGAGAGTAGGGAGAGTGCCTATCAGCCTTTCTGGAAAGGGGGTTCCAGGACCTGGGACAGCCACCAAGAAGGTCCTTTCCCATGTCCTCACCAGATGTACCTGTGAGGATGGTGGGACAGAGAGAAGGGCCTCCCCAGCAGATCTCAAACTGCAGGTTGATTCATAAGGAAGAATACAGTCCCTTAAATAACCTGGACCTAAGTCAGAAAGACAAGGGTATAATTGAAGCTTATATGAATGTCTGTATTTTCTTTGAACCTAAACAACCATGAGGGTAAATTATGCCACAAATTATGTTACCACTTTACCATGTACCAAGCAAAATGAATCAAAGTTCTGAAGTCCTGTACAGAGAGAAGAAGAGAAAAGGAAGGAAGAAGGAGTAAGTAAGGTTAGGTCCCCAATGTATTTACATTATTCTCCCTTACTTTTAAAGAAAAATAAACATTTTGCCTGTTCTCTTATCATTGTTATTGTTCCTGGTTGGGTTGAAAGACCAACTGAACCTGAATTTTAAAAACCCTGTTCATCTGAACCAGAACAGCCTGACTCTCTGCACCAAAAATGGACATCTTGTGGACCAAGAAGGGATGGTCCCACTACCATTCCAGTGTAAGGGCTATATCCCTGTTTGCTCCCTGAGCCACATTGGGCACCTGTCCTACACAACCTGTTTCTCACTATTTGCAATGTGACTCATCACTCTCCAGAGAGCAACCTATATTTGCATCCTTTCTTTGCTGCATCCATGGGACTGTTAAAAAAGAAGAGAGAAAAGTTATCAAGTACACAGTAGGAAGACTGCATTTAGTTAAGTAGTTCATAAGAATAGGTTTATCATAAACTTCAGTTGTTTTACTTCAGGATATATGTTTCTTCATTTTGTCAGTTATTAGGTGCAGTGGTTTTTATAATATATTCCTATTTTTTAAAAACTCACTCCTCTGTTTTTAATAGCTATGCATTATAACTGGATGTTATTGATCTGCTAGAGAAAGGGATTGCTAATCATTATTTCAGAAGACTGGAGACTTGGAGCAAAACATAAGGCGGTAAAGAAGAAGAAGAATGTTGAATGTCTGGAAAGAGACAATGCCCTTCAAATACCACTAAAGTTGATTCTTTTGATTTATGCCTCCATTTCATATGAGAGGCCAGGTGTGTGTACATTTAAGGATAGTAAAAAGAAGAAGAAAAGAAAGCAGAAATAGAGCAAAAATAGTCCATATTTTATCTAGTCTTGTAGAAAAGTCACAACCTATTTTCATCAGAAACAAAAGGATTTGAGCAAGTGGAAGATGTGTATTTCTCAGAGATCAAAAGGCAAGATTTCAAATGCCTGGAACAGAAAGTAGTTCAGCTTCTAACATGGCATGTTGAAAGCATAAGCATGAGGTAGCATTTATCAGATTGAACTGTGATCAAAATGGGCATATAAGGTTAAGAAATGTCAGGGGGGAAAAACAGGATTCCCCCCCCCCAAGAAATGTCATCTGTTCATCAAAATGATATAATGTCTGTCCTTTCTTTTGCATTCCTTTTCTCTAAAATTGACCCATTTTTTAAAGCAACACTTTATAAATTTTCAAAGATTTTTGCACCAGGCCTTCCATGTAAAAGGAACAGCCTTACTTCCCTACATCAAAGAATCCACCAAGGTTAGCCACCAAATTGCAGTACTGGATTGCTACTTGAGCCCAGCAACAAACTTACTAAAATATAGAGAGATAATACTTTGGAAATCAAGAGCTAAGGAGGAACCATGAGTAGATAACAGTGATTTGCTTTCCCACATCTTGAATGAAGCAATCACCATGCTTCTTGTTCCTGAGGAGCAGATGCCATATCTCTCAGTTCTTGTTGCTACTGGAGTAATTTTTCAGTAAAGACCCATGCTGAATGACATGTATTAGGAAACAAACTGTTCTAATTTACATTGTCAGTTATAATATTGTCCACATACAGATGAGTTCTCAGAGTGCCTGAACAGTTTATGTAGCCACATGAGTTTGTGAGTTGAGACCCCTGCAGTCATTTCTCCACAGGTTTTTCAGAAAACTAGAGCTGCTATATCGATTTTCCTCAAAACCATTTCAAAAGTGTACCCATACCTTAACTACCGTATTTTCCGGCGTATAAGACGACTGGGCGTATAAGACGACCCCCCCCCACTTTTCCAGTTAAAATATAGAGTTTGGAAAGAGTATGACTTCCAAAACTGTTGTTGTTGTTGCTGTGCACCTTCAAGTTATTTCCAACTGATGATGACACTAAGGCAAACCTATCATGAACCTCCTTATACCCGGCGTATAAGACGACCCCCCCACTTTAACCCCAGATTTTTCAGGTTAAAAAGTAGTCTTATACGCCAGAAAATAAGGTACATAAAAATTAATCATAGAAATGTAGAGTTGGGAAGCATACCTAGTCCAGCCATCTGCCCATGTAGCAATCCACAGCAAAAACAACCCTGGCAGATGCCCATCCAGTCTCTGTTCAGAGACAGCTTGCCACATTCCCAAGCAGTCAGTTCCATTACTGATTAGTGAAGGAATGATCAAACTAAAAAAAAAAAAATACTGATGTTAAGAATCCATACCTATATTAGTGAATTCACATATCAGCCTTAAAAATTATTGTATTAGAAGATATTCAGCATAGGCAGGTTACTTACCTGTGCATGATGAAATGACTATTAAGGATAAAGCTAGTGTGATAAATATTAAGATGACTTGACTATCCCGTATTAATTGTGATCATCATACAAAAATATGATTGTATCCCTCTGCTTTGCTATTATGTATAAAAGAAAGTACATGAGCCATGTGTAAAATTCTTTAATAGTAGGCACATAATTCAAATTTATTAAAATCTCCTTAGAAGTTGGAGCTGTTTTGTTATCAGTCATTACTTTAGACACCTATGAAAATCTCTGACATCAATATTGTATCTATATAATTGACAATCTTTTGATGAAAGGGGAAAAATGTCAAATATCAAATAATTGGCAAATAATTTACTGTATGAAAGATGCGGTTGACAGAGCAGGGATGTAACCAATTACAAATTGCCACTAACTTCAAATTAACTCTTCTTCTCAGTAACAAAACTATAACTATGTTATATTATGATTTTAACTTAATGTTAAATTTAGTTCAAGATGGATTCAAGTAATTGAATGTTGGACTAGGAATCTGGGATGGTGGGTTTGGAAACCCCCTCTGCCATAGAAACCCATGGGGTGACTTGGGCAGCTCACATTTTCTTAGTCTTAAAGGAAGGTAGTGGCAAACTTCCTCTCAATAAATGTAGCAAAGAAAACTCTGTGACCCATTCACCATAAGTCTGAGTTGACTTGAAGACACATTTCTTACTTTTATAGTTATTGCCCAGGGTGTAGCCAAAAGACCCAAGATGAAACAACAATCCTGCAAATTAGATTGCCCTGACTCCTTTCAATTCAGTCTGGGCTAAGAAGCTTACTGGATGAACTTGGATTCAGAACCAGAGGCCTTGCCTAGTTGTGGGAGGATGAAAAAGAGTCTTGTAAATGTAGGAAAACCCAATGAAGAGAATGCTCCTGAAGCTCCTCCCCACAAATGTTTCAAGAGAGGACTATTCCTGAGCCAAACACAGCCTCACCTTTCCCCTGCCCACTCTGAAATGGCCATGTAGTGGCCAGGAAGGATGAGGCAGCTGGGAATCATTGCCAGCTAATTTTGCAATTGCTGGTGCATGAGGATTATGTCATTCTCCAAGATCTCTGGAAAAACCTTAGCTATCAGAACAGAACTGGTGATACTCTTTAGCTGCCCCTTACTGTCTCTCCATCTGCTACATGACCCTGTTATGTTTATGGTGGGGGATTGTCATTGGTTAGGTTCTGATATCCAAAATAAAATGATACAGGCATCCTTCATGACCTTGTGTATGTAGACAGGTCTTGTAGCACTTTTGAAACTAATTGAAGAGTTTATCGCATTCCTTTTTCCCCCTGATCTGGGCACGAGCTGGGGATGTGCATGAATGAGGGGAAATGGACTTTATCTCATTCGAAACAGTCGGCAAGCCATTGCTATGCTGTCGCCCAACCACCACTCATCCCCAAGTTGTGCTGAGCCAGCTGATTTTTCAAGGATGGAAGCTTTTCAGCTGAGCAAAATCGGCTGCCTTAGCACAGCTTGGGGATGGGTGGTGCTCAGGCGATGGCATGGTGATGGCTTGCCAACTGTTTTGAGTGCAATAAAATCCATTTCCCTTCATTCACGCACATCCCCAGCTTGTGCTCAGATCAGGCAAAAAAAAAAGGGAATGCAATAAGCTCCTGGAAGAAAGAAGTTGGCAGCATGAGCTTTTGTAGACAGATCCATTAGTCTATGAAAACACATGCTGCCAACTTCTTTCTTTCAGTTAGTCTTAAAGGTGCTACAAGATCTCTCTACATACTGATTCTAGAGACTAACGTGGCTATATCTTTGAATTCTTCCTCCATGACCAGAAGTCTCAGGGGTGACATTGTTATTCTACATCAGCTATCAAAAGACAGTCACAATCCTTGGCTACCCAGTGTCCTCCTTCCAGCCACTACATTCCCATGGATTTTCCCCATGTGGGTCCGGGAAGAACTTCCTTCTCCTCCCGTGAAATTATTTTTAGTGTTTTCAATGATATTGGAGATTTTCAGACCTGGAAAAAGGCTGGAAGTAAAATGTATGATCCCAGTAAAACCGCACGATCACGTTGAAGATTTTCAGACACATTGCACTTATCGAAGACTTCTCCCATGAAGATCCAGGAAATCTCCAGCAACAAACCATTCACAGGGAAGTCCTGAGAATGGTTTGCTGCTGGAGCATTCCTGCTTCTTCCCAGCATAAATCCTGGATAAGCACAACGTCATCTGAAAATCTTCAGCACGATCACACAGTTATCCTGGAACTATGCCTTTTTCTTCGTCGATTGTCCCTTGCCTGATGATCTGCATTGTCACTATAGGGAGATAATTTATTAAATCAGAAGAACCCATGGGACTGAATAATGTAAATAAGCACATTGTTACTCCCTAGTAATGTGTGCACATGCTAGACATCTAATTCTTCATTAAGTTTCTTCTCAAATGTAGCAATGCGTAATTTTAGCAATTTTCTTCCTGCAATGAGAAAGTCTTCAAAAACTGCAGGTTTTGAAGGCTATTTGAAAATTGGGACCTATCCTGTGTAAAATTTGTACATGGTTGCTTTGTTCAGAAAACAGCATTTTATATGTGGAACATAATACCTCAATATAAAAATATTAATTTCTGTGGAGAAAAAATGTGCATAAAATGCTGTTTTCTATGCAAATCAACCATGTGTGAATTTTACACAGGATAAATTCCCAATTATAATAATAATAATAAATAATGAATTATTTATTTATAGCCTGCCCAATCACAAGGAATCTGGGTGGATTACAGCAATAAAAATACATAAAATACAATAAAATTCAAAGTTAGTTCCTTCCCCAACCCCCCTCCATCCCAATATTAAAATTACAATTAAACTTCTCCTCTTCCTACGCTTCACTCTCAGATACTGGCAGAAAGACAATTGTTCACTGTTTATCTCTGTTCAGAGATTGGAGCTAGAGTGACATATCTCTGGAACATTATTTCTATCCCAGTTGCTTCACTTCTTGGAGAAAACAGTGGGATACCCTTTGCATGCTGCTCGCCATAACAACCGGGACAGAAGTACTGTAGAAACCCACTCAGCCAGTACACAGAGGAAACTTGGGGGGGGGGGGGGTTGCAGACTGCCAGAAATAGTGCAAATTGAGTCCACTTTTAGGGTAAGGGTTAGGGAATCATGGGAACTGTATTTTATTGTGGCACCAGAGCTCTCTGACAGAGAAGGCTCAATGTTTCAGGGAAAAAAATTCCCATGATTCACTAGCACTAACCCTAACCCTAAAAGTGGACTCAATTTGCACTATTTCTGGCAGTCTGCAACCCCCCTTTCTTCCAGATGTTATTCAGCCTACCAGATTGATTTGAAGGGTCATTCCATGCCATGGGAACACAATGGTTCCTTTTCCTGTTATAAAATGCATTCTAATTCAGTTAGGTGTTTTGAAGAGAAAAATAATTGAGTCTTCTATATAAAGTATGTCTCTCAAAAGACCTCATATCCTCAGCTCTAGGAGGACCAAATCATGTAATCTAAATATCCATCATCCTCTTTGGCTTTAAGATCACATTAAAAGTCCTTTGGAGCCTTATAGGCAGAAGTGGAAACTTTTGGATTTCATAGACACAAGTAGATTGAAAAATATAAATAAAAACTTGGATCCAAAACACTCTGCAGAAATAATCCAGTTTGAGACCATTTTAACTGCCCTGAAAAAGAAAAGAAAACAATATTTTCTGTACATGAAACAGCATTTTCTGTGTGGAAAATAATATTTCAATGCAGATATATTAATTGCTATGCAGAAAATGCTGTAATTGGATAGAAATAATTATACACCTGTTTTGCTGTTGCCATTTTTGAGCAAGGTAATTGAGAGAGTGGTCACTAATCAACTACAAGTTGTCTTGGGGAAAAACAATTTTCTGGATCCATTTCAAACCGGATTCAGGGTGGGTTACGGAGTTGAGACTGCCATTAGTTGATGATCTCCATCTAGCCATTGACAGGGGAAGTGTGACTCTGTTGGTTCTCTTGGACCTCTCAGCGGCCTTTGATACCATCAACCATGGTATCCTTCTGGAACGCCTGAGAGAGTTGGCTATCAGCGGCACTGCTTTGCAGTGGTTCCGGTCCTACCTCTCGGGTAGGTTTCAAATGTTGTCGCTTGGGGACAGTTGTCCGGCCAAGAGGGAGCTCAAATCAGGCATCCCTCAAGGTGTGAGTCTGTCCCCTATGCTATTAAACATTTATGTGAAGCCACTGGGCGAGATCATCCAGAGACATGGGGCAGAGTGTTATCAGTACGCTGATGACACCCAAATATATTTCTCTATGTCTCAAACTGATGCAATGACTAAGGATGGCATCTCTCCTCTGAATGCCTGTCTTGGGGCAGTAATGGACTGGATGAGGGAAAACTGACTCAAGCTGAATCTAGGTAAGACGGAGGTACTTGTCATAGGAAATCCAAACCCGGGAATGGAGTTATGTCAGCCAGTTCTCAGTGAGATCACACTTCCCTTGAATGACTCTGTTTGCAGCTTTGAGGTTCTCCTTGGTTCGTCACTTCACTTGACAGCTCAAGTGGATGCGACAGTCAGGAGCTCCTGTTATCAGCTTCAGCTGATACGCCAGCTGTACCCCTTCCTGGAGCCGGAAGACCGTGAAACAGTAGTACATGCACTGGTAACCTCTCGATTGGACTTTTGTAATGCGGTCTACATGGAGCTACCCTTGTGCTAAGTTCGGAAACTCTATAGATTGTTCAAAATATGGCAGCCAGGTTGATTACAGATGCTTCTTGTAATGACCATATAACACCAGTCCTGAAGTCCCTTCACTGGCTGCCAATTAGTTTCTGGGTAAGGTACAAGATGTTTGTTATTACCTTTAAAGCCCTACATGGCTTGGGACCGGAACACTTAAGGGATCGCCTCCTTCCGTACTGTCCATCCCACACACTAAGGTCCTTGGGGAAGAATCTACTATAGCTGAGAAAATGTAGGCTAACTTCAGTTAGCCAGAGGGCCTTCTCCACCACTGCTCCAAAGCGATGGAATGACCTGCTGGAGGAGATCCGTCACATCTCTACTCTTACAGCCTTCAAATAGGGTCTTAAGATGGATCTCTTCCAGTAGGCCTTCCCAACTTAACTCCTCTCCCTGCATAAGGTGATCTACGTCGCTCTGTCCACCAAATACCTCCCTTTTCTTTTAAACCTTTTGTATCTTTTGTTCTTAAATAGTGATTATTTATTGTGTGGAAGATAATAAAAAGAATATATTAAAATTAAACAGAAAAGTTGATTTAAAATTAAAGACATTACAATGATATGCATAATTTTTGCATAATTATATCACAATGTAGAGTCCTTTTTTGTTATTCAGATTTTCCCTTTGTTTCATCTCTGGTCCAGTTGGTTTAGCCATTCTTTCAATTTTCTTTGTTAAAAAAATGAAATATTTGCAAAAGTGTGGTGTTCATATAATTATGTCATTTCCATAAATCAGTATTTCTATCAAGCGCAAAACATCTGTATCAGACATAAATCACACTTAATATCAGTTCTTGATAATAACTTTAAATAGCAGTCAATCAAAGAATTTCTCCTGTATGCACAATGATTGTTTCTCAGTGCCTTAAATAGTAATTCTCTCCCCTCCAATGACTTTGGAAAAATAATTCTGGCCATTTCCTGTGAATAAACATTTCACTTTAAAATTTAATTGAACATTATGCTCACAAGTGCTATCCCTGCCCTTAAAAAATCCTTGTATGATCTGCATTGATTCAATATCCTTTCTTCTTTTCACCTCAGTGTTATCAGAACTGTTTGCTTCTTTTCCTCTCACCTAGAATGTCACTCTTTTGTGATCTCTGGCCTTCCTTTATTACATCTTGATCTTACCTCTTCTTTCAGTAAGGCTTTTGACAAGGTCTCCCATGATATTCGTGCAAACAAGATAGTAAAATGTGGGCTAGACAACACAACTGTTAGGTGGATTAGTAACTGGTTGACTGACTGAACCCAAAGGGTGCTCAGCAATGGCTCCTCTTCATCCTGGAGAGAAGTGACCAGTGGGGTGCCACAGGGTTCTGTCCTGGGCCCAGTGGTATTCAACATCTTTATTAAAGACTTGGATGAAAGAATAAAGGGCATGCTTCTCAAATTTGCAGATGATACCAAATTAGGAGGAATAGCTAGTACCCCATAATACAGGTTGAAAAGTGAAAATGATCTTAATAGATTAGAAAGATGGGCCAAAGCTAACAAAATGAATTTCAGTGCAGAGAAATGTAAGGTACTGCACTTAGGGCAAAAAATGAAATGCATGGATATAAAATGGGGGACACCTGGCTTAATGAGACTACATGTGAAAGGGATCTAGAAATCCTAGTAGACCACAAGTTGAACATGAGTCAACAGTGTGATGCCGCAACTAAAAAGGCCAATGCAATTTTAGGCTGCATCAATAGAAGTATAGTATCTAGAGCAAGGGAAGTAATAATGCCACTTATTCTGCTTTGGTCAGGACCCACCTGAAATACTGTGTCCAGTTCTGGGCACAGTTCACAATTCACAATTCAAAAAGGATGTTGAAAAACTGGAGCATGTCCAGAGGATTGCGACTAAAATGGTGAGCGGTCTGGAAACCATGCCCTACGAGGAATGACTTAGGGAGCTGGGGATATTTAGCCTGGAGAAGAGATGGTTAAGAGGGGATATGATAGCCGTGTTTAAATATTTGAAGGGATGTCATATTGAGGAGGGAGCTAGCTTGTTTTCTGCTGCTCCAGAGAACAAGACCCAGAACAATGGATGCAACGCTACAGGAAAAGAGATTCCATCTAAACATTAGGAGGCACTTCCTGACAGTAAGGGTGGTTCAACAGTGGAACACACTCCCTCGGAGAGTAGTGGAGTCTCCTTCTTTGGAGGTCTTTAAACAGAGGCGGGATGGCCATCTGTCGGGTATGCTTTAATTTTGAGTTCCTGCATGGCAGGGCTTGGACTGTGCTTATTTACTGGTCATAGTACATGCCAAGGTTTGGGTGCTTCTTCTGTAATCTCTCAAAAAGTTTCAAGCCTATTAATAGACTCGTCTCATCCTGGCTTAAAATTCTTATTCCTTACCAGACTAATATTATTCCTTACCAGACTCTGTCATGCTCTTTTGCTCCCCAACCTAGTCTATGGTCATCTGTTGTCACAGTCAGTTTCCAGACATTGGAAAAGTTACCTTTAAATGTAACTAAATTACCATTATACTTCCCAGCAGTCCTCTCCCATAGAACAAGAATAGTGATCCAGCAGAGATTAAAATAATGAAATATGTAATAGTGAAAGGGGCAGGCCTTGGAAAATGACTGTTGACACGATAGCAGGGCTGTTATAGATTTGTTTCTATTTATCTGCAATTTTGACTGGTGGCTCCCACATCAGTGAGGTGCTAAACTGATTCCAGGTTTTCTTTTGAACTTTAAATGAGGTATGCCCTATTTTGGGTGTAGGGTTGTGGGCAGTTTCTTTAAAGTTCAGTTTAAAATGTGAAATTGATTTACTACTTGACTGACACTGAAGCCACCAGCTGCTGTTATTTGTCTGTAAGGCTGGATGGAGTGAAAAGAATTGGGGCTATACCTTCTCCCTCTGCTCCCACTCTCAATTTGTTCAAGATGCTTTGGCATGTGGGACAAAATGAAGGTCTCCCTTTTAAGCCCTGCTCTACTACCTCTGATCAAAAGTCTGAGAATATCATTGTTTGTCATTGCAGAGATAAGATAAGGAAGGACAGAAAGAAGAGCAAATCTCATATTTATAATGTTTTTCACATCTCTGGATTTCTCATTCTGTAAACAAAATATTGTTTAAGGATAACCTCAGAAGTTTAACAGTTCAAAATAGTTTCAGAATAATGTTCCTGTAAATTAATTGGAAAATGTGTGCCAACCAGGGTTTTGGACAGCTCTATGAAAATAATATGCATAAAAATAATTTATCATAATTACATGCAGGTATAATATTCATATTTAAGCCCCCCAATATTGTTCTATTCTTGTTGCAGAACGATGAGTGGTATTCTTCTCCAGTGTCCACTGGTTAGAACAAATATTTTAGAAAGCCGCACTTCTGATGTGTGGCTGTGTGTTTATTCTTCCAGATACAACCTTAATTGAAGCTTAAATTAAATTACTGCAAAAGACCTGAGGAGTTTGTTTCTTTTTCTCGTAGAGTTGCACAATCATTGACAGAACTAAAATAGAAACTTGCCCAAGCACTGTAAATCATCTGTCATAGCAACATGAAAACCTGACAGCTCTAACCAACTGTGATCCTATTCTATCTTCCTCATATATGCAGGAGGCACATTGCTATAAAAGGCTGTCTGATTAGTTCTGCCACTTACGTGGGAACTGGTTGCTTGATCCCAATTGGAACTACTGAATAGTAGTATCACACTTATTCCTTGTTTCTCAGCAGCTGCTACTACATGAGAGAAGGCACTATACACTGCACTGTATTTAAAAAAAACACAAAAAACAATGCAATGTCTTGCTTTCACTTTGCATTAGCAGCGGCTTCATAAGTAAACACAAAAGCCAGCCTTTCCATTAGATATACAATACGATGATATCCTTCTGAATCACTCAGTTCATTTCCAGGTACTGAATGGGGCCAAGGCAGATTTCATCAAGTGTTTGTTTTTCCCCAGGGTGAGGGAGCAATTTCAGGTAAGCAATCCATTAGTGACCATCACCCCACCCCAAGAATGCCACTGGAATTATGCTATGTCAGGACAATTTTTCCCCTTTAGAGTTCCCCTTGAATGAGGTTAAAATATGTTACAGTAGTGTTGCAGGGACATTCTGGTATGGACATTAGGTTATTAGAACTGGGAGAAGCTTTGCTTCTTTCTATCATTAAAGAAGACAAGAAAAATACAGTTAAAGCATTAAAAGAGGAAAGAGAGAGAGAGATACCTGCTGCTCACTGTCAAGTAAATGAACAGGCAAACCCCTTCTCACAAAAAATGTAAAAAAAGAGATCCTTCAGTTACTTCAACATTTTTGGGGCCTCAAATCAGCTCCTCCTCAAAATGTTGATGGTGAAAGTTTAAAAAATTAATTGACAGATTTGGGTGTAACTAAACATTCAAAATCAAATGTGCCTGTGTGTGCGCGCGTGCGCGCGTGCACACACATGCACCTGAGGATGACCTAAGGAGCTGGGCATTTATTTGAAAATGTTTCATCAGAAGCTCTATGTGCCAATGAATAGGTGTTTATCTTTTTGCTGGTGTAGGCAGCCTCAGGCACAGAAGCATTAGTCCTCTGTTCCCTAAGATTCCAAACTCCATTTTGTATCTCCATGGAGCATACTGTATGGCCAAAGTACAGTGGACCCTTGGTATCTGCTGTCGTTTGGTTCTAGGATACCAAACTGTGTGGATGCTCAAGTCCAATTAAATACAGTGGCATAGGGAAATGGTATGCCTTATATAAAATGGCAAAATCAAGCTTTGCTTTTTGGAATTTATATACACACGTCCCTTCCCGTTCAGCAACTTGGAGTGTGCAATCTCACTCGTTCATGGACAGCAAGCGGGGAGGTATAGAATGGCACACATGCCTGTGGCACACACACAGCACCACGTGCAGGAGCGCATAGACATTGGAACAAATGGGACTGAAATATTTGTGATTGAGAATCGGAAGGGACAACTGTATTTATATGAATAAACGTTTATTTTTTCGAATATTTTCAAGTTGTGGATGATTGAATCTGTGGATCAAGAATCTATGGAGATGGGGAGACAACTGTATATGTTACAAAAAAGTTGACTTTGTGTTTCAGTATTCCCCTGCCTTCATATACTTCTCTACCTGAAGAACATAAAATGTTAGAAAGTATTCAGCCTGAACATGTGGGGGGAGAAATCCTTCTTTCTTAAGGAAACATATTTGGATACCAGTTGTTTTATTATTGTTTTGTGAAAGGAAGGATGTTAACAAGCCCATCTTTCCAGCTGGATCATCAGATATCTCTATGGATAGATGGGCTGAGTTGAGAAATAATGTTTGAAGTTTTAAGCCTGAGATCTTACATCTGGGTTGTGCAGGAGAAATCTCTGCATACAGAATTACGCATTAAGTGTGTTAAGCATCGCAATGCTTGTTGAATGCACAACCCCATGCACAATCCAATGTCTACAGCACCACATGTGCATGTTCAATTTTTCATCTGTGCTGTGTTGGACAAAAATGGTCAACCATTTTCTTGCAGAGCATCAATATACATAGAACATGGACAGGATTCTGGCCTCAGTGTTTGGGTTCATAATATGTTATATCTAAATATTTAGTTCAACTTTAGTGGGCAGTAGTGTTTCATCTGACAGAAGAATTTTGTTTCAAAGAATGACAAGTGAGCATTTTCATGAGTCATGTGTTACTAATCATTTAAATTCTTCTAGGAAAGACATCTCAACTCTTCGCTTCTTATTTGGGATATAACATTCTGAATCCTTTAAAATTGATTTAATTGTCTGACCTACTTCTTATTTCATTATTTCATATTAATTTTCTTTGGCTCAAATAAAATTTATGTCCAATGCAAACTTCATGTATTCATTCAAAGACAATGCCCTACTGCTGTATAAACTAAGTTCTGTGATACTCTCAGTGACCTCTGCTGGGTGTGCTAAAGAGAGCTGACGTGATGTGAGACAATGTAGTCTCCTGACATTTCTATATTTAGGAAATGGAAACACAACAGCTCCAATTTTAGTAGCATAATGGCACATGGGTATTGTTTCCCTGAACTCCTAGTGCTCTTTCCTGATGTAAATCTCCATTCTGAGTTGTTTTTTGCCCTTTTAGGAAAACCACTATATGTTTTCCCCATGAGGTGAAAATTACTTTCATAGATTAAGCCATTTGGATAAAGAAATGGGGGGGATGTGGCACAGTTATGAAAAAAAATAATTGTAAATTGCTTATTGAGAGACAGTCTATCAAAAGTGTACAAATTCCCACAAGATGTCTCCTCTCCAGCATCTGAACAACCTACAGTAAGTGTTTTCAGGGATTAGTTTCTTGGAATTTGGTTAAACATCTCTTCATGAAACAAGCATCTTTTCCTTTTGTGAAGCAAACCATATAGCAAGCACAGAGCAACTGCCTGATATATCCAGAAAGGTGCAGACAACCCATCCAGTGCTTCTGGACAGCAGCTATGGCAATTTAGCTGAAGTCTGTACAAAATTAATTTTCCCAAATGTGAAAGCATTCTTGAGACTTCCCCAAAATATTTACCATCTAGCTGGCAAGAGGAAAAATCTGTAGTTTTCAACAAGGACAGTGCCTGGTTATTTAATTCGGAGAGGTCAGGAAGCATAAGTGACAACTCTGTTACCCAAACCAATCCCAAACCATCCTTCTAGAATACAGTGAGGATTATAGAGTAAAGGTGTATGAGGAGTATATCAAAATGGCTGTACCTCTGAGTTCCTCAGCAGTAAGCAATTATTAGTAAGTCACCTTCACCCTACTAAGTGCATTGTTTCTCAATTCCTGATAATCAGGTATTATAATTTGGTAGATGTATGGGAGCCCTCATTCAAACCATAAGCATTATTTGACAGGCCTACTCTATATCAAGTTTGGTAAGGGGAAAATATAATGGAAGATTTCAGTTTTCATCTTAGTTTACAATTGATTAGTAAGAGTATTTACCCTAAGAAATATATTTCCTGGCAGCATGAGTCACGCATGCTTCTCCTCACCAAACCTCCAAATGATTTCCAAATTCTAAAGATGCACGTATCCCTACTGGGGAGAGATACACAAGATGTTCACGGCTCTGCAGGACTGTCAATAAGAGGGTGTCTTGGAGGTGTCTTAAAGATAGTGACGTCATAAGTCAAAGCTGTATTTAGTATCTCAGACTTCAAATCCACATCATATGGTAATTGCAGAAGCTGCTAAATTCATTTTTAAATATTTGAGAATGTTTTTTTGAAAATGTCATAAAATTATGTCATCTCTGTGTAACAAAAGATCAACATTCTCAACCAGCATAGTGAAAGGGAAGGAATGCCAGCAATTGGAAGGAGGGATGTCCAAAAAAAACAAAAAAAACAAACAAACCCTGTATAAAAATATTAAATAAAAAATGTAAGGGGTTGAATCTACTTGTGAACTGGTTGTTGTTGTTTACTGGGGTTTTGATTTAGCATATTCTACTGCTAATGGGAGGGAGGGAGGAAATGTCAATTTCTCCTTCCCCATGCTTACCTCCCAAGTCATTTTCCTTGTTGGTCTGGAGGGTTCTTAGACTTGAAAGATTGGGGGAGGGAGTATTATTGGGTTGAAATCAATATTGGGTTAAAATGCATTAAGACCCCAATCTATTTAGAAACTGAGGAAAATTCTAATAGAGTGGTTTGAACCAAATCCAAAAAAAGAACTATTAGAGAATGGATTAATGATCATGTTGCTTAATGATTTATATGTTATATGCATAGTTAATTTATTCAATTTATGTTCCACTTTTTAAAATGGGGAGCATGCAAGATGGTTGGCTAACAATAATAAAATTCTAAAATCAGCTACAATTAAGGCATAAAAACAAAAAGCAAATAGGATGGAATAAAGACGGGAGCAATCCGCTTTGCTCTCATCCTTATCCACCATCTCATAATCTCCAATGTCCAGCACTCAAACCACTACACCATGCTGGCCCTAGAAGGTGGAATGCTTTTTTTAAAAAAAACAAGACATGACACTTTTTCTTGTTAAGTGTCAGTCTCTCCTGTGTGGCAAAGAGAAGAGCAATGCACCCCCAATGTTTTTCATATAAAATGTGGAAATGTCTGCTCTGAGATATTTGGATTTATCACATGTCTCTAATCATAGTGTGCAATGCTGATTGCAAGACTTTGCATCACCACAAGATTGCCTATAGAATATAGCTGATGAACATGACATGAAATATTCCCTGTAACATTTCCAATTGAACATGCTGCAAAATGGAATAAGTCAAAAATCTACATTGTCTATTGTTGCATGCTAATCTTCCTTTTTTGGCTTCATGTATTTCTTCATGGACTAATGAGAGTGATTTTTTTTTAAAAAAAAGAAAGAAATGCTCTCTTTTGCTTGGCTGGCAAGCTTAGTAATAATTTTGCCATGGTTTACAGTTTTGGGTAACAAAAGACAGGACTGCAACTGCACATCAATTCCAGTGCACACTGGGCACTCTTGCTGATGTCCTGATACATATCTTCACAATTCACTAACAGGTTTTCTTAGTGACTCTGCTGCTTAACAAAGTATACATAAATTTCAGTTGCATAGAAGCTGATACAGTATTCTGGTGACATTTGTTGTTGTTGTTGTTCCCTGTTTATACCCTGCCTTTCTCTTGACCTAAGGTGGCTTACAAAATTAAGTTTAGTGCTAAATGTACTATTACAAAAGTTTAAAATCAATTAAACCTGCATTCTTTTAAAAGTACATAGTTAAAATAGTTTAAAATACATTTTAAAGTAATTTTTAAAATATTATTAAATCATTCAGAGTAAAAACAAAGCACACCACTTTCAATACCTTTATGCCATATGATTTAAATATATCAACAGCCGCATGAACTACAACTCCTGTTAGACCTTGCTAGCATCGCCAATGGTGATGAGGAATATTGGGAACTGTAATCCATCAGTATCTGAAGGGATGCATGATTCCCACCCTGTCATTGAGGCTGCATGTTCTTAATGTTAGCTAAATATATATCTTCTTGGAAAGCTGCTGGTGTCCCCTTGAAGGACTTTGCATGAATGGTTCTTTAAATCAAGTTATGGTATGCAAATTTTATGTTTAACATTTTTCAAACATTATGAAAGCAGCAAAATAAGTGTTTCATGATCAGAACTGTTCTCTTGCATTGTTATGTTAATGTAGTGAATAAGACTTCTGAGAAAACTCAGCATGCAAGTTAGCATTATTTATGTTGTGAACTAGATGTGAGACTTTTGCTTTTAACAGAAATAAAAGCTATTCTACTATTGCACAAATAATGAGGGGAAATGAGCTCAAACAGTCTACAAAAGTTCTATTTCTAAATAAATGATTATTTTATTTCTTTTCTGTACTCTGAATTTCTCAGGCAATGGTATTGCTCTACCTTATTAACTTTAGAAAAAAGCCGCATCTGCACATAAATATTCATAAGGGTTTTTTTCCATTATAGGATCCAATAGATTATGTTTACTTATTCTCATTTATTATTGTACAGGCACCATCATCACCTTCTTCACCCATAGCTAATGAACCAAAATATGAGAAGCGCTGGCTGGACACCTTATCTGTTCCTCTGTCGATGGCTCGAATCTCGAGGTATAAAGCTGGAACAAATAAATTAAGGTTTGTAATCTGAAAGAAAAGAATTAGATTACCTACCACACACATCTTCTTTCCTATGAAAGTACTGGCTGTTTGAAAACATGACATTGATGGTGGAAGTCTGTGGCTTCCATTCCTGCAAAAAAGAGCTGGGCTTTTCCAAAACTAAGGGCCTTTGCAGACTGCCAGAAATAGTGCACATTAAATTGAGGCACTGCCCTGGTTCAGTGCTAGGGAATCATGGGAACTGTAATGTATTGTGGCACTGACAGACAAGGCTCAATGTCTCAGAAAAAAAATACAATTCCCATGACTCCCTAGCACTGAGCCAGGGCAGTGCCTCAATTTAATGTGCACTATTTCTGTCAGTCTGCAAAGGCCCTAATAAACACCAGCAACAATCAATGCTTTATTAATAATAATAATTCATTTATTTATAATTTATTTTAAGTGTTTTTACCCCACTGTTCAGCCAAAAAGGTTGCCAGGGTGGTTTAAAAATAGCTAATATGAAAGTTCCCTGCCTTCATATCTCAGACAGCTGAGTGTGTGAGAAAGATGAATAGAGCTGAATCCACACTACACAAATAATCCAGTTTGACTCCACTTTAACTGCCATGGCTCAGTGCTATGGAATTCTGGGAATTATAGGTTTGAGTGACATTTAGCCTTCTCAGTCACAGATCTCTGGTGCTACAACAAACTACAGTTCCCAATATCCCATAGTAAAGCAAAGCAAAGCAGCTTCATTTATATACTGCTTCATATCACGCTATGGGATGTCTAAGCAGTTTACAACTGTGAGCTGATTGACCCACAACAAACTGGCTACTCATTTTAAGCAACCTTGTGGTCTGTGAGTGAGTGGCTGCAGTACAGGCATTTAACCACTGCGCCACCAGGGCTGATAGTATTGAGCCATGGCAGTTAAACTAGTGTTAAACTGGATTATTCCTGTAGTTCAGATGCAGCCTAGGACAGTTTTAAGCTCATTAAAATAAATCCTATTGAGTCAAATGGCACTTACAACCAGGTAAAATGGAGGAACCATAAAGAAATCCAAAATCTCATCTCCACTGGCTTTAACCCAAGCTGTCAAAACTCAGCACACACACACACAAAAATAACGAGAAGTGCTGGCTGGATGCCTTATCTGTTCCTCTGTCAATGGTTCAAATCTCAAGTTACAAATCTGAAACATTATTACATCCTAGACTTCCTATATAGCAGATGATGAATTTAGATGTAGGCAATTGTCCCTTCTTTGTGCTATGAGAATACTTGAGTTGTATCCAGTGATGATGGACATTATATGTGCCATAAAATCTGGAGGGCTTTTTAAAGCTATATTCAAAATCTTTTGTTACCTCCACTTACTATTCTTGATTTTTCACATTGTTTTTTGCACTCTTTACTATCAAAATGCCAGACATTCTGATGTGCAAAAGGCTAGACATTCTGATGTGCAAAAGGCTGAGACTGGAGACATGACGTGCAAGATCCAAAGTACATTCTTCTAGGTCAGGGGTAGGCAACCTTTTTGAGCCGGGGGCTGGGTTGCTGTCCCTCAGACAATTGGGGGGCCGAAGCACCAAAAATAAATAATTAAATAAAAATAAAATTTAAAAAAGTTAAAAAAATGAAAAAATATGCATGCACACTCTCTCAGCTCCAGAAAAGCCATGGCAAAACCCCTGTGGAGATTTTGCCAAGAAAACCCCAAGCACAAGTAATAACAACAATAATCAATATCATCATGGTGGGTGGTGGCGGCGGCGGCGGCAGGACCAGCCTGGGGCCGGTCCAAAGGCCTCGGTGGGCCGCATCCGGCCCCCCAGGCCTTAGGTTGCCTACCCCTGTTCTAGGTAATACATATACCTAGGAGAAAGCAAAGGGACACACTTGTAACAAAATGTATGGCTAACCCTTGTGCCCAGTGACTCCAGAGTTTGATGTCTTTGATTACAACCTGATTACTTTGTTTCATAAATGTGGGATAGTTTTGTTGGTGGTCATTATTAAACTGATTTCCCCCCACACTGCACTTCGAATGAAGAAGGTGAGGGCCTTAGAAACAAGCCCCTTTCAGACCCCTTCACTTCTAGGTGTTGAGTTTGCATCCTCTAATACACAGTTCTCTTCTGACCTTTATAGTTTGCTGTGAATGTGTATGTGGTGCGTGTGTATGTGTCTTCAAGTCACCTGTTGACTTATGGCAACCCATGAATTCCATAAGGTTTTCGGAGGCGAGAATACTCAGAGGTGATTTTGCCAGTTCCTTCCTCTGAAATATAGCCTACAGCACCTGGTATTCATTAGCAACTTGCTGGCACCAGCCAAATGTAAGACGAAATCTTTAAAACAACAAACCTTTATAGTCCCTGTGTCAGCCTTACAGTTTAAAAGCTCCAATACAAAAGGGAAATGGAGTGGGAAGGGAAGGGGAAAACCAAGCAAACTGCAGTTCCCCCACTTACAAAGTTCTTAGGAAAAACAGCTTGAATTGAAACAGTTCATGGAGGGTAAGATGAATTAAAAGGACCTGATATCAGAGCGGTTGAAGGGACTCATCAGCTCTCCAGTTCTCTTTTTGCTGAAGCTTGCTGAATACTCTGTATAGTGTGTTATCACACAACATGCAACAATGTGAACATATTGGGCAATTCTTTCTAAGAAGGAATGCTGGTTTGTCCCATCATACTCACTGCTTTCAAAATCATCACAAATGTTTAGTAGGAGTTTCTTCAAATATATTTCTTAAGGGGGGGGGAGAGAGAGAGAGAAGCTGAACATACTTGTTAGTATAGTCTACAGTCAGCCCTTCATATCCACTGATTTTTTGATCCATGGATTCAAGCATTTACATCTTGAAAATATTCCAGAAATATATAAATTCCCAAAAGCTTGTCTTGGTTTTGCCATTTTATATATTGGACACCATTTTACTATTCATTGAATTTAATGGGACATGAGCATCCACAGATTTTGGTATCTGCAGGAGGTCCTGGAACCAAACCCCAGCAGATACCAAGGGCCCACTGTACAGAGTAGAGCAGGGCTGGAAAACTTTTTCTATCAAGAACCATCTTTTCATGAGGATAGGCATATCAGGACTCACATACTGGTATGTAGTATGGAAGGCAGTGGTGACTGGGGCCAGAACCAAAAGTGAATTAGGGTGGCTATCTTTCTCTCTTTATGCCCCTCACAGACACCCTTATCTGTCCCGACTGCAGTTTATGCTGCTTAGTTCTAGACTGTTTTTAAAATTAAGCCAAGGGTTATATTTAGCTTTCCCCAGCCCTGTGTAATGATTAGAGCCGTGAAAAAGTGGGGAACCCCAGATCCAAATCCATCATCACCCATAATATTTATTGTATAATCTTGGGCTGTTGTGAGGATTAAGTGGAAGTAGGAGAACTGTGGACTCCACTCAGTGCTCCTTAGAGAAACAGCAAGATAATGTTTTCTCTGTAAAACCTTGAAAAGTCACAATGTGCCCAGGCTAATTGTGCTAATGACATTTTGAAAACTTGTTGTTTGTTGTTGTGTGGTTTCAAGTCATTTCTGATGTATGATGACCCTAAGGTGAGCCTATGACAGGGTTTTCTTTCCAAGTTTCCTCATAGGAGGTTTATGGGAAATGACATCCTCTGAGGCTGAGAGGGTGCGACTTGCTCAAGGTCACCTGCTTATATATGGTGTGAAACTTTCAAGGAACAGAAAAGAAAAGGGAAATTAGTAGACTGCCAGGAACATTTGTTGAGATCAATAAATAGGAAATTATACTTGTTTAATTTAGTTGTAGTTTGTTTAACACTGTTTATGCTGCATTTCTATAAAAATTGTAATGCAGTGTATACTCAAATAACCAAAAATGCCACCAAAAATGAAATACCTATTCATTTAAATACAGTGTCACTAAGAATAATTAAAAGAGCATAAAGGACAACCAGTGCAAGTGTATAAAATATTTTTAAAATTAAACTATTCTGGTGAGGGAAGAGAATCAATTATTCCTTTGAGATAAGGGGGATGCTACTATGCCCCAATTTCAGAATATTATTGAAAAGGGGACCAGATATGCTTTTGGCTCATCCATTTGTTTCTTCATGTCTTGAGTGAGTAATGTAAAGTTTAGTTCACAAGGAAGGTTACTTACAGGTCAATATATATACAATATACTGAGAGTCCCCACTTCACAGAATGGTGATATAAAATGTTTTCATTGAGCATGACTATGTCTGTTTCTGTTTACTTCTATAATCTTAACAGAAGGAGTTTCATGATACAGTATTTCTAGTGCTTTCCATTGGTGAAAGAGATATCTTATGACGGATGAAAAAAATGATACTCAAGAAACCATGTGAGAACAGAGCAGTGGCAAAGCAATGCACAGTATTGTTCTACGTGCAACACTGCTTCCTCTGCTGTCAGCAGACTAGTCTTGCATTACAGCAAATAATTCACCCCATGTACACAACATGACTTACACATGTATGCCTCACTAACAGAATACCAGCCTACGTTTGCCATCATCCCTTGGGAGTACATGCAAGATTTTCTTGTTTTCTCCAACATTAAGCAGTGAGCCACTAACATAAAATGACCCTGCTATTGCCATTCTGGTGCCTTAGATGGAGATCAATTTTGTAACATGCTCACTACCTCATTCTAAATAAACTTTTTTTTCACCCCAAATATTATCCTTCCTGACTGGTTCCAGATTTCTGCACAACCAGAGATTGCCTGTCCTAAAGAAATAAATATCTTATCCTGGGTGCTCATTCATCTCTGTTGCTCACTTTGATTTTCTTATAAACTACATCATGTCAGTATTTTCAACATTATTGATTGTAACATCTTGTTGAACTTTCCTGACATGTTTTTTCACAGATAACTATTATGCTCATGCACATCTGTATTGTTTGTCAGAAATCTTTCAAGCAATGAGAAGACTTCTGTGCTCTCATGAAGTGACTGAAATACATTCTCAGTTCTATGCCTTCTTTTGTGCAGCCATATATAGCTTGCATATAATTATTATATATAAAACAGCATATATTGTAATGTAATCCTTAAGAACAATAGTAAAATTATTTTACAATTTTATGTAATTGATTTAAGAATGTTACAGGTAAGGAATGATGTAACTTTATATAACGGGCAGAATTCTCCTTGTGGTCTTATGCATGTGTATGTTTACCATTCAAAGTGACTGGACAGTTTTTCCAATGCAGTATGGCCATATTCAGTTTAAGGCTGCCAAAATAGTGCATGGATGCCTTCCTGCATGTATGTTAGATATGAATGTGCTTGGATGTACATACATGTTGCTTATGGATACAAATTGATGAGCATGCACCTTTGGATGCACATTCTAATAAGGTGGTGATTCACCATCCAAGTGTAACAATGTAAGTAAAAAAGTTACATTCCATCTCCTCCTTGTAGGATCTCAGCCAACATATTCCATTATCATTTACCATAATATATTCAGCTATAGGTCATCTTCATGTATAAGTCAAGGGCAGGTTTTGAGAGCCAAAATTATGAATGAATTGAGAGCAAAACCTAGTGGTATGTAGCAAAGGGATGAAGCAAAGGAAAACCGTGCCAAAGAATTTACAAAATTCTGGCAGGCATAAGAGTTTGTGCTCACCCTAAAGTCTGGATGGTTGAGAGAGTAGAGGATCAGTGCTTCTAGGGCAGATTACACTCTCACCTTTCACCATGGGATGGTTCCTTTTTAAATAAGATTTAAGCACAGTACTTACACTGACACATGGTTAAGTTGACTCAAGGTTTTGGGATCAATTTTTTGACTAAAATTTCTAGAGTTATATATAAGTATATATAATAATTCTCTTTATTAGAATAGTTGACTTCTAACATGTAGGCACTGAAATAATGAAATTATGAAATGGCACTGGAAGGACTGGGTACTTCCACTTGCTCAAGGGCAGGAGCAACTGAGATAGATTCTGCTAACTATCTCCCCCAGGAGCAGCCTGCCACTTTGTATATTTCACTGTTGCAGTCTCCCAGATTGCCACGATCAGCATTTCAGGAGGTACTGAAGGCTGAACTGTGGAGAAAGGGACAGGACTGCCTCATTCCATGATCAGCTCACAAATTGATTCCATGTGTTCTGAAATCAGTTCAGGAATTGTTATGGAGCCTTATTCCCTATGTAGCTTTCACTTTCTAGATTTAGCAGATTAAGCTTGATGTTCCAGGTCAATACATTTACCAATTTATTTCATTTGAACTGCAACATTGATATCTATCTTTCTTATCTATGTACCCTAAGCCAGTGCTTCTTAAGATGTCTAAAAGGGGGCACCAGCATGTTTTTCTCCAGCGTGCTGTCACCATGGTTGGGGCCATTGACTACAGCTGTTTGTATGTTTCCAGGAAGCTCATTCTGGATTGGTAACCAAAAACTTCTATAGACCACCACTTTGAATAGCACTGTTCTTTTGAATAGCACTTTGAATAGCACTGCACTTGCCAGACCCTGAGGAAATGACAGGGTTAGAAGACCTTCCCTGTGATTGCTTTGGTTCTAAGATTCTCCACTAGTGAAAAAGAAAAGTAGGACATCAGGAGAAATGGTTGTGCTATAGCTAATTCTCAAGACAGTAGCAAGAACAAATATGTAACTCCAGCAATGGGAAAATGGCAGAACATGAAGCCAAAAGGAGCCATTACTGTTCAAAGTTTTTTCACCAAGTCCACTCAGGAAAAGGCATCTGGTTCCTCCAGCCCTCAAAAGCCCTCCTGACTAGGAAGGATGAACACAGGTCCTGGAATCCCCCAACCTTGGAAAAGAAAGAAATACCAGCCAGGTGAACCAACATGGTGCAGGGTTGAATCCCAGACTCCTCCAACTAGACAAGTAATTGTAGGATAGTGTGAGACTGAACTGGTCAGTGGGCCCACAGACTTAGCTTCCCCCAAAAAAGGAAAAAACTAGGACAGAGTTCTTCTGTATGCTCTAAGGGTGGCTGGGGCCAGCGAAGACAGGATGCCCTGCATCACAGCAAGCTTCCAACCTTCTACAGTTCTTCTAGGAAGGGCATTGGTGAGGGGGTCTGCTTCAGTTGATGGCCTCCCAAAAATGAGAGAGAGTCTCTAATGTTATTCTCAAGGACAGACACAAAACAGGACTTGAAAGTTATGTTGCTGCAAAGACATAACAGGATGAATTGGCGCACCAGAAGCATGACCTACTTGGACTTGGAGGACTGCTGGTTGAGGATCCTAACCTTTGCCTGGTTGTCACACCAGAAACAAACCACCTTGTTGGCAAAGGCACTACCCCAGATGTGGACTGCCACCAATAAAAGGAAAAACTCCAGAAATATGAGGTCTGGAAAGATCCCCTCCTGCTCACAGTGGGCAGGCCAGCATTGGGTGAACCAATGAACCTGGAAAAATATGCCAAAGCCTAGGTTTCCTGCAACATCTGCATGCAACTGAAAGCCCTGTCCCAAGTTCCAAGGATGCATCCACAGTGATACCCTGTTGTAATCCTTGAAGAATTTCTCCCACAATGTCATGCCCAGTCTGTCTGAGGACACTGATGATGATGAGGCTTAGCTAGAGCCTCAGCTTGGATCTGAGCCTGAAGCTGAGTCTGGCCCTAGTTCTGCCCTGCCAGCTCCAGCAGACTCTGTGGTTCCCAAGAAGGCTCAGCAGCCAAACCTCCTGGCAGCAGAGCCTTCAGACATGGAGGAGGAAGAAGGGACCGTGCCTACCTTCAACCAATGAAGAGTGGAAAGGGAGGACCTCTGGCACTTAAGGAGGCTTTATGAAAAATGCCAAGGAATCAACAACAGCTGAGCAACTGCAGGTATTGTCTCTGATTTCCAAAACTTAGCATATAGCAGCATAGTTGTTAGAGAGAATGTGAGCTTCCTAGTGAAAGCACGCTTGATCCTGACTCTCCTTGTTTTCTTGGCTGGAAACCTTGATGCTTGGATTGCTGGTTTGCCTTGTCTCTCTGGATTCCTTGACCTTGGATTGTCTACACAACTTGCTTCTCTCTGGAACCCTGGACTTCGTCTGGCTGTACCCTTGGGTTTGTTGCTATGAGACTTTTGCTTTATGGCTGTTTGTGTGCATAGAACTCTTGACTGCCTTAGCTCTGCACACTATTTTGTTTTGTGTTGCTTTGACTATGGCTATCAGCATACGTGGTCATTTTCCTGGGGACACAAGCTGAGGACTTGCTTGATGCCCTTGGTGAGGCAGAGGCAGTGGTGCACAGCCCTTTCCCTGTTGTGATCTTGGCCAGCAGCCGCAGAATGCCCTACTTGGGTAAACCATCCTGAAAACAAAATTGAGGTGTCTTAGAATGGCTAGTATTTCCTTTAGGGTGGCCTTTTGGGCTGATAGGGTGGCCTGTAGCATGAAGTGGAAGTTACCAAGCTTGTCATTCGGGAAGTGGGAAACACCTGCCACTGAATCCAGCTGGATTCCTAGATAAGTGAGGGAAGTAGTGGGTGTTATAGCAATTGAGTATGCAGACAAAGTAATTCGGAAGCTAACTTCACGTCGCTGAGAAGAACATTAGGAGACCTTGGAGCTGTCTCACTGCTGCTCTGGAATATATCCTTCCAGTCTCCCAGGAAACAGACTGACGACAGGCTTAACTTCAAAGAGGCACTTTTATTCTTCAGTTGCAGTATGTACAAAAAAAACTATATGCAATCACCACCGTTCAGGAACAACAACAATAAGAAGATCTAGCCAGCCAGCTAAGCAGATCTGAGCTATCTTCTTTTTATTATTATTATTATTATTATTATTATTATTATTATTATTATTATTGATATACATGCAAGAAAAAAACAACACATAAATTCCATATAGCAGATATATTTAAATGTGTGGCTTTTAGTAGCATAATAAGTTTTGTAATCAATAAGAGAAAAGAAAAGAAATTATATAAATACATTATGTCCATAAATTTTACAGTGCAAATTAATACCGTTTTACTTGCTTTAACCCTTATGTTCTATCTGACTTTATTTCTGTTTCTGACTTTTATATAACAGTGCCCATTTCTTATTATACTTTTGATAAGATTTCCCTGCAATATACATCAACAAACAATCCATTGTTGCTAATTCATTTACTTTAATTTTCCCTTTATTTAATGAAGGTATTGTCTCTGATTTCCAAAACTTAGCATATAGAATATAGCAATCTAGCAGCTGTTTCATATATAATATAACACTTTTACTGTCTTGACTAAATTTGGAATCAATCACATCTAAAATATTTAGTAAAAATAATTCAGGTTTTAAGGGGATGTTGATCTGCATAATTTTACCTATTGCTTTATGAATTTTGTCCAGAATTTCGAAGCTTTCTTACAAGACCACCACATGTGAAATAAATTCCCCTCCTCTTTTTTGCATTTCCAGCATTTGTTATTATTTAAGATATTCATTTTTGCTAACCTAGAGGGGGTAAGATACCATCTATGAAAAATTTTAAGATAATTCTCTTTCAGTGTAATGCATTTTGAAAATTTGCTGCAGTCTTTCCATGCATTTTCCCATGATTGCATTGTTATTGGATTACCAATGACATATGTTTTACAACTTGTCTGCATGTTCTCAGACACATGCTGACCTTGGACACTTTTAACTTGTTTTGAGTACCAGCCGCAGACAACTTTCCCAACTAGCAAGTTGTAAAGTGACCTGCAGTACCTTCTGCCACTTTTCCACATCTGGACATTTACACTCAGGTTACAAATTCAGGTTTAGTGGGGCCCTCAGTCTTGTCCACCACTAAAAGGACACCCAGCTCAGCAATCAGAGCTTGAAAGGTGGACAGAAGCTTTGCACATTCCTTAATCCCAGCCTCCCCAATGAACAGGAAGTAATCAAGGTAATGGTGACCAAAGGGAACATGGTATGGCCTTTTACCTCCCACTCCAGGAAGGTACTAAAGGTCTTAAAAGCTGCACACCTTACAGAGAAACCCATTGGCATTGCCTTGTCAAAATACCACTGTCCCTCAAATTTGATGCACAGGAGGCAGAAATCATCAGGGTGGACAGGCAACAGCTGGAATGCCAGCTCGATGCCATACTTGGCCAGCAGGGCCCCCTGCCCACATGTTTGGATGGAGGGGCAGAGAACTCGACAGAGGGGCAGGTAGGACACCAGCATGCCCAACCTGCTCCATGAAGGCTGAGAAGGTGCACGTAAAACCCACCAACATCTCCTCACCCAGATAGGAGTGGGAGCTGCCTTTGGTGGTACAGCAGGATGCTGCTGCCTACAACTGGTGACCAGGTCAGCCCAAGATTTTCTAGGCTGGCCATCTTGGCCCCTGGTGATAGGTGATAGGCTGGGCAGGCCCAGCACCTCTCTTAGCACCTGTGGGTGGCATGTAGCCACTTGATATGGTAGTCCCGGGGAGTCAGCCAAGACCCAGGGGACCCCTATGTGCTGGAAGCCACGTGAAGACCTGCTAGCCTCTTCCTCTGGGACCAAGCTTCCTGGTGGCCTGGTAGCAACCTGATTACCAAAAAATCAAACTGAAGGGTTCTGCCAAAAAATAACCAGGATAAACTAATCCCACTTCCAATTATAAAAAGGCAACAATATGAAGAAATAAAAGGATAACTAAACCCTGGAGCAGAAAATCCAATAAAATAAAATTTCTGAAAGAGTAAAAATACCCGACTGGAAAGTTTGCAAATGCTACAAATAAGTATCTAATAATAATAAAAATGCCAAAAATCAAGGCCAAAAAAACCCTGACCCCTGAAATTGATAAGTCAGTATAATTACTAAAAGGGTAACAATACCCCACTGAAAAGTGTGCAAATGCTAAAAATAAAATAATAATGGTGATTAATAAAAACTCAAGGCCAGACGCGTTTCGACATTCACCCTAAGGATGAGCAAATTTATCTATTTCACTTATATTCAGACTTCATGTGTTTTTAGTCAAGGAAACCATGACATGGGTTTCTCATTTATCCCTAATTTCAAACTGCACTGGAAACTGAGGCAGCTCAGTTCCAAAGCAGTCTCAGGTGAAGCATCTTCAGAACAACTAGCAGGTTGTTTTTGGTTAAACCTGATGCATTTATCAACTTCCTGAAGAGCTGTAAGTTCTCATAAATGGAAAATTCCAGGCAGATGGTAAGGGAGGTAATGGTACATTTTTGAGGCTGACAGGTTCAGCTTTAAATCAGGAAACGACTTTGCTCTCCTGTTGCAGTGCTTTAGGGAGAGATGCTGAAGGAACATATCAACAATTATTTCAGTTACTTCTCTGCTCTTTGTTGCCTGCCTGTGATGGCAGCAGCCGTGCTCAGAGCCTATGTGGCTTCTCAGAATGGCTTGACAACCATGATTAACTGGGAGATAGTGTCCCACTGCTGCCTGTTCAGTGAGACACTGACACTCTTAAAACTGGTTTCTAAGAATCAACACAATAATAATATCCTTGTAAAAAAATGGAGAACAAATTTGCCACCTAGTATCTGAGCTAATAATAGTTCTCCCGTTGCTTCTTGAGTGAAAGAATATGTGTATTAGCCTTGATATGCAACAAACAATAATTGAAATCTGCTGCATGTTTGTTATTCTGATGCATGATATTTTTCATTAACTGACCCTCATTCATCCAAAAGGTTCCGTATCTGACCCAATACATAGGACCTCTTTAGAACAACTTAGGTGGCAAAATATTCTAGGCCAAACATAATCAACAACTATAACAAAACAAAACAAAAACAAAACCTGGAACATTATTTGTGGAGTGTGAGTGTAAACACTGAAGCTTAAAATATGATAGGTTTACTAGAATAAAAAATCACCAAGCAAATTTGAGTATCCTGAATCATATTTATGTGCACAGATAACATTATAATTATTTTTTCATCCTCAAAGAAATGAGGATCAAAGCTGAACAGGGAGATTGATGTGCAAGGGTAAAATACGGTCTGCTGCATCCATTGGTTTGGACCCTGTTTGAGGAGTCTAATGGGGTACAATGAAAAATGGGTGGAATAAATCAGCAGATTTACTATTTCATCAAAAGCCCTGTCAGTTCATGTCAGGGCCACAATGTTTTTACCCTTTCATCCCTACAAGTACAGATTTAATTTCTAAAAAAAAACCATCCCACTGGTTGCAAAGATGCTATGCTAATCCTAGGCTGGACTCCTGAGAAGTGTGGTAGATGTAGACTTCTGATGTATTTTTTCTATACCACTGTCTTTCACACTCTCAGAATGACTGTCGTCAGAGATTTCTGTCAGGAACAACATGTAAGAATACTGCTATGCTCATGGAGAGTTTAGAAATAGTACCTCTCCCTAATCCTGACACCCTCCAGCACCTAGGGTTTAGGATGGTTCTGATACTGTTTTTAAGTATGTATTCAAGCATGTGAGCCTCTCCAGGGAAAACTAGGTGCTTGTTCAGCATAATTTAATGAGCAAATTAATTACATGGATAAAAGAAGTGTTAAGTATTGATTATGGCTATAGTAAATCACCAGATAGATGATAATATCACCTGAGATAAGAGATAATTAACTGCATGAGCTGTAACCAAGTAAACTATTAATAATTAAACTTGTACAAGTTTACATATAGATAAGAGAAAAGTTCTGATTTTTTTTTTAAAAAAAACCTACTTTCTTTGGCCTAAACCTATTGTTACTCTTAGTTTTGATTTAATCAATGGCGTTTACATAAATGTTGAGTACTGAGATTTGTTTGATGTAGTGGATCTAGTATCAATGAGGTTGTTAAATCCAGATAAGAATTGTGCAGCTCTTCAGATAGTGTTGGACTGAAACTCCCAGCATTCTCCCCATTTGCCTATGCTGATTGGGACTGCTGGGAGATGCTGTTTAACAGTATCAAGAGGGCTACAAAATTCCTGCCTTTAACTGAGATAATCCACATCACTGAGACATTTGTCTTTAAAAGGCAGTTGCTCCAACATGAGAAAATCAGGATATCATAAAACCATATTCTTGAATGCAGTTATTATACAATCTTGTGTTTAAAATAGTGTTTGAATAACCTGGTGTCCATTTAATCAGGATCTATTTTTGTTGAATAAATGTTTGTCAGTTCTCTAATTCATTAATCAATTAAACATTAAAGCCCTTGACTGAAATGTGAGGTGTGCCTGCTCTGCTGAAATCATTCCCCAAATACTTTATCAGTGAGTTGAATGATGAATGACATTTCTCCTTTCTATTTGCTTTTCTGAGCAACATAACTGAAGACTGGCTGTCTGGCTGCAATTGCATTCCTAATGTTAAGCCTTATTTGTTTTGATTCTGTTCATTGCCATACTGATCCAGATTTCAGAGGCACTCCACAGGATTGTTCATTTAGATCAGGGGTAGGCAACCTTTCCCCTTTAAGGGCCAAGGGACTTCAGCTGCCAGAAGCCTCAGCCATGTTGGCCAATAGCCCCATATTAGCCAATAGCTCCTGGGATTCTGGGAGCTGAAGTCCCTCGGCCCTTAAAGGGGAAAAAGGTTGCTTACCCCTGATTTAGATGGTCCATTCAAAAGGAAGGAATTGTGCCTGAGGACTGGCCCCCTCCTTTTAATTCTGATGGGCAACTTTTGTGCCTCCAAGAGTTGTTAGATTCTAACACCCACAACAAGGTTAATACTAAATACACCCAAAAACCTGGTGATAAAATTGAAAACAAAAACAAAAAACAAATAAGCTATCAAATTAAAATGCAACAGTTTAAAACAGTATAAAAATAATTTGAAAACAACAATAAGAATAAATGTACAGTGTACACACCAGATAACAGTCAAATGTCTATCTTTGGTTCCTAATCAAAGGAGAGGGGGGAGAGAGGCAGCCAATTTACCTCCCCTGGGAAGGAATTCCACATCCTGGGAGCAGTCACTGATGGCCTTTGCAGACTGCCAGAAATAGTGCAAATTGAGTCCATTTTAAGGGTTAGGGTTAGTGCTAGGGAATCATGGGAATTGTTTTTTTTTCTGAGACGTTGAGCCTTCTCTGTCAGAGAGCTCTGATGCCACAATAAACTACAGTTCCCATGATTCCCTAGCACTGAGTCAGGGCAGTTAAAGTTGACTCAATTTGCACTATTTCTGGCAGTCTGCAAAGGCCTAAGACTCTGGAGGCCAGAGTTCCAATCCCCACACAGTCATGGAAACCCTCTAGGGACGTGATCACACGGCGAGTTGTGGGGAGAAAGTGGAAATAAACTGGATGAGCGGAAGACTTTAATTTACGGGATTTGTCCCGTTCTGCCTCGTCTGATAACTAAATTCGAATTTAAAAGGGGGTTAATTTGAACAAAAACCTGATCTTTTCAAATCCTCAAAAATCCCGAAAATGAAAAGATCAGGTTTGCGTTCGAATTAACCCCCTTTTAAATTCGAATTTAGTTATCAGACGAGGCGGAACGGCACAAATCCCGTAAATTAAAGACTTCCGCTCGTGCCCGTTTATTTCCACTTTCTCCCCGCGACTCCCCGTGTGATAACATCCTAGGTGAATTTGGGCAAGTCACCTCTTTTCAGGCTCAGAGGAAGGCAAAAACAAATTTGTTTCTGAACAAATTTTGCCAGGAAAACCCCATGGTAGAGGTTGGAAATGACTTGAAGACACAGCAAGGCAAAGTCTAACAATCTCTGGGGAGTGGCATGATTTCCAACCCTTTTTAAAATGAATGGATAACCTCACATGAATAGGGCACCTTGACATATTTCTTTGCTCCTGAGTTCACCAAGTGGTCTGTGAGTACTTGAGGCTTGAAAAGGAAACAAACAGTATTTATTGGAGGTAGATCAAGGTATGCTCAAAGGAGGAAAAGCCAAGTCACAAAAGGCAAGGTCAGATAAAGTAAGTGAAGAATAGTCAAAGTAAGATCAAGGCATGGCAGAAGGCCTCTTATGAAAATGAAAACAGGACATTGGTTAGCTCCAAGTGAATGTCACTGGTTGAAGCTTTCTTCTGCTAAGACAACTATAGAGGATGTTGCTTCAGCAGGGAACTGAAGCCTCAAATCTTTTGCATCAGAGGATGGCAGCAGGGCTCTGTCCATCCTTTCCTTGAGAAAGCAGCCTGCGCTTCATCCTTATCAGAATTTTTTCCTGTGCCCCAAAATGTTTGAATGCCTAAGGTTATGACAGACCAGGGACTGTGAATATACCACCGATGGATGTAGCACTTGTTTTCTTGTAATATGTCTATGCCTTGCACATATAATTAAAAATGGCATGGTAACTGAAATTTGAAAGACATATTTTGAAAATCATTCATTTGTCACACCTACAAGAAATGAGGTCTGTTTCCCCAGGATTATGATTTAAAATAGAACAAGAGAAGGTTCTGACAGCATGATAGCTGGAGACAATGCTAGCAGAATGCAGGTGGAGAGAGTTTTATTTTTTTTCCTAATTAAATTTTATTGAGTTTTTACAATAAAATATTGTTTGTAAGAGAATTTGAAGATTCAAGTGGGCTTGTCAGTCTTTACCTCTTTAACTGAGAGATGAGGGAAGGACAGAGAGAGGAGACTGAGTTGAGGGCAGTGGCTGCTCACCAAAATTAGTAGATTAATTGTAGAGAACTTCAATTTGTCTTTGTGGGGAATGGTGATCTATTTGGTCTTCTTTCTCTGGTTGCCTTTGTTCTGCTTAATTTTAAATTGCCAGATTAGGTTATTTTATTTGTGTATCATTCAGCATTGTAATGTTTAATAATTTGTTATATATTTATATCTATTTATGCAATGTCTATTTGTAATTGTCTCTATTGCTTTTGAATTTATATGCTTTATGTAACTTGGTATGTTGTGAGTCACTTTGGGCACAGTTATGTGGGGAGATGACATGCAGATAAATATATGGTGATGATTTCCAGTTGCTGATGGTGGCAGAAAGCTCTAGAAACAGAGAAAGGAATATATTATAGGTTCCAGAATACACCCTTGTAGCATCATACATATTCTGGCTGGAGCTTTGTATTCCCATCAGAATTATGTACCACTGAATTTTATGTCCTATTGTTTTTGTTTATTCTATGCAGCCAGGAGTATATTGTATTAAAAACTACTTTCTCCTTCTCCTTTCAAACTAAAAAGTAAATTGGATGCACAGAAGGCATTTTCAAGAATAAAATGCTAGAGGCCGGAAAGGTTGTGAGGAACCTCAGAAGCAAATTTGGGGGAGGTCGGGGGACTGAAGAAGAAAAGTGGGAAGTGATAGACCTATTGTATGAGTCTGGCTGCATGATGTTGGATACATAAACACATTTGTACATGCATATGTATGTGTTTCCACAATATATAAATGACACGTAATACAAGCCAGTATGAATAGGATTAACAAATGCAGATAGCATGGATAAATGCCTTCATTAGGTAACTAGACATTCATAATCTAACTGTAAAGAGCATGAAGCTTACTGTTTCAGTGAAGTGCATCATTATACAATCAACTCTCCATTTTTGCGGACTAGATGTCTGTGTCCCTTGCCCTTTCACGGCCAGCAAATAGAGGGGGACAAAATGGGGCATGGGCCCATGGGCTTGTACCACCATTCAAACCTATGGGGGGGGGTCTAGAATGGATCCCCCATGAAAATGGAGGGGTGACTGTAGTTTATGTCACAGAATACCTTTATGGCATGAAATCAAAATGGATCTGACCTGGCAATAGAATGTCTGGACAGTATGGTAATTTTGAACTGACTGTGGGTCTGACTAATAATTTTATGGTTCAGAGAATATTAAGAGATAGGTATGTTGACCTCTCAAGCTGCCTGTAAAGTTATCCTTGAGATAAATGCAGTTTCCAACAAAGGATTAAATAGACTGCATGATGGTGAGTTGGGGGGGGGGGGGACACAAGGGTTCCCCCCCCTTTCTCCAGCATGCTCCTCTTTTACCAAGGGAACAATCATGAAAGGGTTGGTGAATGTATTTGCAATCATTATAACTGTCAAAAGAAACTGTAAATAACTCCAAATGACTTCTTCACTGTTTTACTCACTACTTGGTGTTGATGCCAGCTGGTAAAGGTTTTCACACTTATTTTAAGTTCTATTTCTCTTTAAGCTTTAAAACTGTTCACATTTTAGGCCAAAGCTCTGGTTTGAGATCTTGACTTGTGCAGGTGTTTGTCTGGCTGTCCTACGGACCGCTTCTAGAATAGAACTGTCAACTGATGTGACCTAGCATCATACTCTTGTTTTATGTTAAAAACAAACTCAACAGTGGCTGCAGTTTCATTCAGAATTAGGCTTAATCAATGGGCTAGAATACCTTTGAGGCTGTATTGGATAAAGATTGTGTCTTACCAAAACCATGGGTAACCATGTTGGCCATAATACAAATTCCAAAATCTATGTTGTCATATCATTATTAAGCCAATTAAAAGTGCACAAAAATCTGCAAGCCTTTCAGCAGCCCCTTTACACTCCACTGTGATAGTACTATGCCACTACCTTAACTTCCTTGACAATATTCTGTGGAATCCTGGGGGTCTGTAATCTGGTGAAGTCCTAAAGGAGTCCTCTGGCTGAAAATTCTACATGTTCCTTCCTAAACTACAAATCTCAGAATTTCAGTTACACTGGGATCACATTGTTGATTATGTGTAGTGTGGCCCTTTATTCCTTCTACAAGTAAGATATTACAAAAACTAGGCTGAGGAGGTGGAGGGAGGTCATCTTAAAACTGTATCATAGGGCCTTTGCAGACTGCCAGAAATAGTGGAAATTGAGTCCACT
>CM034701.1:256885533-256895868 GCA_020142125.1 Phrynosoma platyrhinos
ACATCCCATAGCACGATATGAAGCGGTATATAAATGAAGCTGCTTTACAATATGTGTGCCCAAAAATGAAAATTCTGTTTTGCTATATCTCAAGAATTCAGAATGGGTTGCAAAATTTCCTTATACAGTTTATCCACAATAAGAAGGAAGGAATAGGAAAGAAAGTGGGCGGGGGACAAGAGAGAGAGAGACAGAGAAGGAAAAAGAGAAGAAGAAAAGAGGACAGCATGCCAAAGCTTTCTGATGAGTTTAGTAGCCATGCAAGTTCTTGAAACCTCATCAGTGTATTTAAACAATAAAATAAATCATATTTTAATTCCAAAAGAAGAATCACTCCCTATCAGTAGTGAAGTCGCTGTGCTGTATGTGAGCAGAGTGGAAAATATTGAATGGGACTGCTAAAAAGGAATATAAAATATGAACAATGATATAGCCAAAATCAGAATCTGGGGGAGACTGAATGATTGCTGAGGGGAATGGCTCATAGGGCATGAGCAAAAATTGTTTCTGATTGCTGATCTGAAAATTTCCATATAACTGCCTCACATTTCTTTTAGACTTTGTGTGAGAGAGAAATGGCTACAGATTGAAACACAGGCCCCTAAAGTTGTATAGTTGTTTGAGGGGAAGGGAGGAGAATGGTAAATGACAAACAGTTGGTGAGAACAGACAAAAAAAAAAAAGGAGGGGGGAATACAAAAATACAATTTTGTATTTTATATTATAAATTATAAAAAGTATAAAGATCAAAATTATAAAGATCAAAATATTGTATGACCAAGTAAAGAACTGAAAAGTTAGCACCTTTTTGTGTGGCAGTCCCCCTAAGCAGATGGCTTAAAGGGCCGTCTTGGGGGCAGGGAAGGGGAGGGGCAGCCGCACGCTGGGCACCCCAACCCCTTCCCCAGGTCGTCCTCGGAGCAGCCAGCCCTCCGCATGGCCGGCGCTCTGAGGAGGACCTCCTGCCGCAGTGTTTGCACGCGCTGCGGCCGAAGAGTCGGCGAAGGTGCGCCGCAGCCTTTTGCGCCGCACTTTCGTCGACTTATGAAAGGAGCGCTGATTTAGCGCTCCTTTCAGGGGCGATGAAGCTGCGTCATGGGACCGAGGCATGGGGATGCCTTGGTCCCACGGCGCAGCTTCCTGGGGCGGCCCATGGCCGTTGGTCTGCTTCCCCCCAGTGTTAACGTCATCCAGAATAATGTGATACTGAGTGGAAAATTAAGTGGTGAAATGCATGCATTTTTGGAAATAAGCCCCTACAGTGAACAGTGAAGATTATTACCATAGAGTGTATATAGAATTGCAGCCTTGAGCCACTACTCACAATACTTTAACTAACATCTACTGAGAGTAAGATCCATGGTTCTCTTTAGCTACTTGACAGTTTGATGTAACCATATTAACAGGATTATCTGCCCCATGTACTGAGGCTGCTTTGAATTCCACTAGTTCTCACACAGTCACTGTAGGGCCAACATTGGACTGAGCATCTGGCTGTTTGACCTTCATTTCCCACTTCACCCACATAGAGAACTGCCTTCCACTGACATGGTAATTCTGAGTGTACAGCAGTTAAATCGTATCTACCTGCATATCACCGAGATCACTGTGAGGTCCATGAGTATGTTGCCAAAAACTATCTTCAAATTTCCCAAAGAATTCCCCCTCCACAGAAAGGTCTTTTTTTTTAAACACACACACATATCCCTCATTCTCAAGGCACTATAAATTTCTTTTGATTTTTTAAAATGTCTTTTTAGAGTGTACCTTCTTATTGTGTGATAACTATGGAGGTTTGTTTTCTTTCTATTGTAACTCTCCATCCTTGTATTGCCTCCTTGGCTGCCTGCACTTCCTGATTTAAAAAAAAAACCCATGGGAGGCATTTCCTCCTGCTGTTTTCTCTTGGGCATTGCCTGAAGTGCAGGTAGGCTGCAGACTGCTGGAGAGATGATTGTACAATGACAGACAGGGCATTCACATACACCACACAATTACTTTGGAACTAAGGTCAGCACAAGTGCCCAATTTCAACCTAGACCAACAAAGACAGTACATAATGGAGTTGTGAGCTGAAACTTTTTTTCTTTCCTTTCTTTGCCTTCCATTTGCTCCCTAAGAAAGAAAATCTTTCTTATTCTGGGACATTTACAGCTATGTTCTGTTCTATTGTTCATTTTCCTTTATCTTCTTTTCAGTCCTGTGGGGTTCGTCCCAGGATTAACTTGTCAGAACCGTGCCCTTCAACTGTTCCAATTTGGCAGGGATAGTCCCCATTAATCTTCTGTCATCCAACTTTTTTAGCTGCTTTTTTTCTTCTCCTCATTCCACTTTCTTCATTTGTCCCTGGCTTCTTTCAGTTGCTTCAAATTGAGTTAAAATACAAAAGTAGTTTATACTCAATTAATTCACTACAAGGAAAGGACTGTAAAGACTGGAATTATGCCCTTCCCAGCAGACTGGGGCAAAAGCAAAGTCCTGTAGTCTCTCTCAACTTGTGTATTCTTTCTTATGCATAACCTTTGCCATTTTACAAAACTCTGATGTTGCTTGGCCACCCGTGCCCCAGTTTTTCATCTGTGAAATGTTGACGGCTTTACAAAATACAGACTTATTGTTAACATGAAGTACCATATATACACGAACTAGAGTAGAAGTCAAACTCATGTGTAAGTCAAGAGCATGTTTTGGGGCCAAAATTATGGATTTTGATATGACCCATGGACAAGTCGAGGATAAAACCTAGAGGCATGTAACAAAGTATGTAACGGATGAAGCAAAGAGAAATGCCAAAGAGCTTATAAAAACCCAGCGCGCATAATTGTTTGTGCCCACAGTAAAGGCAGGATGAATGAGAGAGTAGGAGGAGGGTCACTGTTTCCAGGGCAGATTACACTCTTGCCTTTCTCCAGGGGATGCCTCCTCTTTCATATATTTAACAGTTAAGGTACAGTACTTACATTGACCTGTGCATAAATCAACTCAATTTTTGATTACAATTTCTAGACTTATACATGAATATATACAGTAATATCTGAGACTGCTCAAAATGTATTTCTTAACCACTATGCTAAGTCAGCTCACATGATTTATCAAGTCACTCTTATACAGCTCCACAATGTGCTTATGTAATGCTGTTTTGAAATTTTACATAAAGCAGAGGCTTTTTTTTAAAAAAAAAGTTAAACAAACCAAAATGCATATTAATGATTAGCTAGAAATAAAGTACTGTTGTACTACCTCCTGACAGCTCTCCTATAAGGTACACACACAAAAACACTCATACACTTCTGCCAATTATAATAATAAATGCTAATTTGTGGAAACTTCAATGAGAAGTGAGGACTAACCACAGCTTCCTTGATGGTGTATGTATTTCTTCTTGCTGCAGATCTAATGCATTTGAAGTACTGGCACTCCATGGAGTTAGCACTGGGATACTACAGTATTGTACAGCCCAAGAGAGTGCTGACTGGCTGAGAGCATTATCAACTAACATCAATGATTTGACACTACAAAATGTATGTTGTTTCCTAGATATTCTTTTTTTCCTTCTTTTTCATATTTATTTGAAATAGTTTTTTCACTTGTCAAAGATCAGCATGATATGTTATATGTTAAGCAAGGTATTAATTTATGGAGGCAGTTGTTGGCTAGGAAATTATGTATTACACTACACTTTATCTTCCTGACTCTCAAATCCTTGAGAGTAAACAAATTTCATAACAGTCAGAAAAGACTGCTGTCTTTTCTTATTATATGATAAGAAGAAAGGTTCAAAGATAAACAAGAAAAGGGTATCAGTACAGTGACTACAGTCATGCTTTAAGTGGGCACTATCAATACTCCAAATGGTATTTTTTTTTTATTCTTCCTGTAAACATTATGTGAAATAAGAGGTGATGGAGAAGCTTGGAGATTTTCAAACGTGTTTTTGTCAGTTGAAGAATCATAGATTTTCTACACAGATTTCTGCAGACTTCCCCTTTCCTTTTTTTTTATATTTGTTTTGTATTTTATGCTCATATAAGTTGTCCATAGTTAAAACCAAGCTACACATTATGGCCAGTATTCTACATCATCTACTTAATTATTCAGTAAAATGGGTTGAGGTAATTACAATTGTGGCAACAGTGTCACAATTGTGACTAAGTAGCAATCTTGACTATGGAACAGTTACAGATATCTAGGTAACTGTTCTATATTCATGATTGCTACTTAATCACAATTGTGGCACTGTTTTGACAGTCATAACTCCTCCCCAACCACATTTACCAGGCATCAACTGCATGGGGAGAAGAAGGTCCATTCTGTTGATGGTCAGAGGATGGGCGAATGACATTTCCATAAGGCGCAAGGGAGATGTCAGTCCAGGAAAGGTTACTTAGAGCCAGATGAGATGGGTGCAAAAGAGCAGCCCAAGTCTGCTCCGTCTGCAAGTGGGTCAGGACTGCGCTGACTGCATGGCCCACTTCCAAAGCAGGCCACAGCCACAGGACTTAACCCATGCCACCAGGAGCCAGATTATCCCAGCTTTTTTTTTTTTTTTTTTGCTCCAGTCCAAAGGACCAGCTTTGGTGTGGGTTCAGGTTGCTGTGGAGGCATACATCATTTGAAAGCCATGCCTCCAAAGCAGCTGGGAGCCACTTCATTTGGCCTATCTGATCCAGGATTAAGTATACTTACCTTGTGACAATATTGTGAAAAATGTGCAATTAATAGCTGCTGTAGAATAATAGCCTATGTTATTTATAATTTTTCAAATTTAATCTAGTGATGTTTAGTGTGACGAAACTGCAAGAATGGGAGCCCATTTCAGAACATTGTCCTAATCATGATTGGGACGCCATGCCAATTGTCTGCTAAAAATCAACCTCCCTGTGTCTGCTGTTTATCCCCAAAATAGAATTGTGAGGGTTTAGACATATTAGACAGAGAGACATGTCCCAGATTGGGAGGAAGTTTCACTCTACAATCTAAACATAGTGTTTCCTATTCACTATTTTGTCTAACTCTTTCCTGCCAAAAACAAACAGCTTTTCTGATCTTTGGCTTTATGTGCTGGCAGGATTTTAAACTTCTGAGTGATTTGAATGTTCATTAACATTCCATAATACCACCAGCTCAACTAATGACTAGAGTTGCTCCCACATCAATAAACAAAGCCGATGTCCAATATCCCTATAAAAGTTTCAAAACTGTAGCTTCTGTTTAACTCACTTTTTTCCCCTTTACTTTACTGTATATATATTTACTGAATTGATTGATTTAGCAGTTAAAATTGGCAAAAGCACTATTTTTTTTCTGCAGTTCTGCGTGTACTGAGCGTTAGTTTGATACCTCTTCCATCTTTTTGTGCTGACAGCAAATAAATGCCCCAAAAGATTATAACATTGACTTTGCAGATATATACATCTGATAGGAAAATTCCAGTTTCACAGAATCTGTTACAAGTATCAACTTAGCTTGTTTTATTTTAAAAAATTTTTACTCCCAATAAGTAAGCAGAGAAGCAACAACAAAAAGAAAAATCTGCCACGTTGCTGACATTGAATTAGGGTGCACATACTGGGACAGCTTTTGTTTGTGCAATCTGCTATTCATGTTTGTACAAGTTGGGGGCATCATTTATTCTGCATCTTGTGATCTGTCACTGTTTAATATCCCACCTGGTTTTCTCATGAAATGAATGTGTTCCTTTTTAATGGTGAAATTTTGCATGAATAAAACTTTCACATTATCCAACCGCCATCCTTGAACAGCCCTCATCCATTATAAAGCAACATGGTTTTTCTATTTGAAACACACACACACACACTTGCACACAAATATATGCAAAATAAATCGCACATTCCACTTGTTGGAAAGAGACTTTTTGTGGACTATAATTTCCAGAATCCTCAGACAACATGATTACTGGCTGAAAAAATCTGAGAATTGTGAGTCCTCCAACTGGTAGCCACAATGAAAGGGGAATTTGAGGAACTATAGTCCAAATATTTCTCCAAGCTCTGTTGGCTGAACCAAGTTACCTTCACTTCAAATGCTTTATCAGTATTTCCCCTTCTATTTTTAGCAAACCCTATCAGCCAATCCCACATACTGATGAAGGAGCTTCACAGAGAGAGAGAGAGAGAGAGAATGTGAAAAAAGAAAAGAAGAAATTTCATATTTCCAGAACATCTCAGTGTGTCAGAGACCAATTTAAATTCAAATATCTAGATTCTCTACATAATATACATTTATGAGATATACGTTTATCTGACATAACCTGTCTTTCTGTACCAGAACTGGAAGTCAGGGCAGCTCACAGCAAGATAAAAATAAGCAGAATTAAGAACCAGTGTAGTATAGTGAGTTGTGTGAGAGACTAGGAGTCTGGGGATCAGGTTCAGATCTCTGCCTAGCCATGGAAACACACTGTGTAACCTCAAACAGGTCACACTCTCTCACCCTCAGAGGAAGGCAAAGGGAAATTCCCTCTGAATACAGTGCTATGAAGAAAAGCCTGTGACAGGGTTACCGTAAGTCAGAATTTACTTGCAGGCACATAACAACAGAGAAAAAAACATACTGTTATCATTTTAGACCACAATGAAATGAATTATAATATTAAAACTCTATTTAATTGAACAGCAATTTGATCACACATCTGTTAGAAAGTACAACACCAGTCTTGTAAAAGTCCGTTTTTCAGTTACTCATCTGAGTAAGAAGGCCTTTGCCTGCTGGCAGCTCAGCCCTGCTTCTCAGAGAGGTCTCTATTTGCAATGCATAACTTTTCTAACATGAAGTAAAGTCATTTACATTAGCCAAGTTCCCTGTGTGAATCACATGCTGGTCATATATCACAGGCTGTTCATTTGAGAGGCTTGGGACTGTGGCTTGTCTGTAACCTGCTCCCACTTTGGGGGGAAGAGTAGGGTTAATAAACAGACAGTTTGCCATCTTTTTAAGACGAGCAGCTGGTGGAGCTCCAAGACTGCACTGTTCTGTCTTATAGGATGGCTTAGCACAGTGAGGTTCCGGGGGGAATATTTATGTAAGATATTTTGCAATATTGAATTTAAGTGTGTGCAGAAAGTGGGAGCAAGCCATATGGTGCATTCCTGCTGTCTGCCAAATTTCTACCACTGCCACTGGTGGCAAAATACAACTCCTTTCCAAGCAAAAGTCACTTCATTGCATGCGCTTAACTGCATATGCTATAGTCAATTATGCATATTTAGAAAAGCTTGCATGAGGGAAAACATTATGCATGGGCAATATGCTACAGATATATATTTAAATAGGAGTATGTGAAACAGTTTTCAGAAATGTATCAAAGAACAGGAAGAATATCAGCTGTAAGGATCTATTAAGAATAGCCCTAGAACAACAACAACTCTGTCTTTTTCCTCATCTTTGTCTTTTTGTTAAATTTACAGACATGGGGCTCCAAACCTAACATCTTTGTTTCAACAGAGGCAGCAGCTGAATATGTGCTTTCCACCAGCCACTTTTTTTGTGTGTGTGCTCTCATTCAGACAAAGGGGGTAGCATGTGTTATGAGCTCAGTATCCATCAGTTTGGATTTTTGTATGTGATCCAGCTCTTTTGGCAAGGAAAAATGTTTCAATGGAAAATAACAATTATATTTGTGAAGCACTTTAGACAGGAGAAGCTTCCTGGTGAAAGTGCATGTTCCACCCCAGGAACAGGGTCAGCCGAGCCTCATGCAGAAGGGAGTTCCAGAAGGTGGGAGCAGCTATTGAGAAGACAATGTTGAATGAAGGATATTTCCTCTCATGTTCTTCCTGTAGACTTCCCATAGGTATCTGGCTAGTCAATATAGGAAATAGGATCTTAGACTAGATAGACCTTTGGTCTGATTCAGCATGACTCTATTAAGTTCTGCTTGGCCCTAGTGAAAGGTCCTTTTTAAAAAACAAAACAAAATAAAAATAAAATGGCAGTCAGTATAGGGCTCTGAACTGATCCAGGAGTATTTGGCTAAATTTCCTAGCAAGCTATGGTAAAAAGAAGTCCTCACTATTAATGCTATGCCAGACCACCCAATGGATTCCTTCAGTCAGAGGTCAACTCTTTATATATGGCCTATTTTTTCAATGATCTGCTCTCATGGGGAAGGAATTCTTCAAGCCAAAGGTTTTATGGGCAGGGTGGCTTGGGAAATCACCTTTTTGAAAGGCACAGCTGAATTTTCAATCCATGCCTCCTATAATGTCTTGATTCTGGAGCTGCTTAAGACCGTTCAATAAAGATATGGCCTCTTTCTGGAAATGTGGAACAGGTTGCTGCCTCCTCCTCATATGGAAGCATGAAAGTGCAGTGGGTGATGGGAGCTATAAGCCACTGCTCTTCCAGTTACACACAGAGGTTTTTGATATCTCCATGTGCAAATGGCAGAGCTGCTAAACCACTTATGGAATTAGTTTTTGCTCCCTTATAAAGCAAGCAAATCTGACTGTACTGCTTTATGTCAAAGATCTTCTTGTCTTATATTTTTAAAGGTACTAAATTATCTCTACAGATGTAGAGCATTTGTTATTTTATGACTGACAAGAACTGTTAAGCTTTCTTCATTAGTTTTTGGTATACAGTGTTTGTATAAGTGCTGCACAGTGCAGTCAAAATAGTATTTATTTTAATGATACATTAAATATTATATTTAAATCTTGGACATGTTTACACAGAAGTGTGTCCCACTGAAATTTCAGTGGAACTAAATGGGAGGTAAGTGTGCATAGGAACTGCAGACATAATCTTTTCTTTTCTTTTTATTAAAAAAGGTGCTTCTTTTTTGTGCTCATCAATTATTTACACATGTCCATAAATCATTCAGTGACTGGAGTGAGAAGAACAAGAATAGTTTTCTAAAAATACATTTTCAGCATACGTTTGTGGGTCCTACCCCTACCCTATTCAGACAGTGACACCTTTCCAGCATGCTGAATATTATTTCATCTTATTCCCACTGGATCTCTGAGAACTCAAAACCTCACCCATACCACCTCTTTGTAACAAAATCTCTCCACCATCTGGGTGTTTATAAAAAGTCTACAATGGAAAATGGAATGGGAGAGGGCATACTAGTAACACTGGAAAATACAGGTGGTAAAAATTAATAGCTGGGAAAGTAATTTTAATAATCTGCATCATGCTGAACTACAGAACATATCTGAACTGAAAAGTTTTTCCTTGAGGGAAATTGCTGAACAGTTAGACAGATACTAAAAGCAGCATTCTTTTACTTTGCTATTCATAAAGGAGCTCCTGTCTCTAAGTTTGTGGAAGGTCAGCATTGCCTGCCTAACTTATCACTCCACTCATTTTGAGAATGAAAAATCTACAAGCACATGATAACTGAGTAAACATAAGCATAGTGGAGGACGGAGAAAATGTGACAGCTGTTTAAAAACTCATGTACACACTCTGAATAGTTCTAGATGACTCAAGACCTGCTTCTGGTATTTTAATGTTGTGATTTCAAGTGTTCAAAACATCTCACTCATCTTTCAAATGAAATCCTCGCTTCCTTAGAATAATAGGTCATTATCCTGAGAGAAGAGGGCTTGCTTGAGACAATTTAATGAGTTCATTGCTTGATGAGGATTTCCTTATTTAGTACCTAGCCTCTTAGCCATTACACCAACTCTCTGAATACTCCAGACAACCAAGTATTTTAACAAGTGTGTTAAATACTCACACCAATATTCCACAATGGCTACTAGTTACATATGTGTAATGTGTATTTATTGTGGCACCAGAGCTCTCTGACAGAGAAGGCTCAATGTCTCAGAAAAAAATACAATTCCCATGATTCCTTAGCACTCAGCCGGGGCACTTAAAGTGAACTCAGTTTGCACTATTTCTAGCAGTCTGCAAAGGCCCTAAGTAACTTCTCCTGGCTCAGTGCCTCCCTCAATCCACCCAACAGCCAACAGTCATATGAGACAAAGGAATACTGATTAGGGTGCAAGGGAAATGATGTTTCGAACCCTATCCAAGCTTGGTTTCAAATCAGTAACTACAACAAACAATGCCAGCCTCAGTTAGAAGAAAGATATAGGTTTTGTGCTAAATGAATTCATGGAGGGGAAAGTGTGACTGTGGCAGCAGGGCTTCAACCCTCTGCTTCCCTGCAATGACAATGTGGTCACCTGCCTGCTTGATAGACCTTGTGTATACTGCCTGCACATTTACAGATTGTTGGTGTGACTATACTGTGCAACCCAGGTGTGATCCTACTCCACTCCCCTATGACCACTACCCTCTGTGTGATGATATACCTGCACAGGACATAGATATACTTGACCAGTCTGAAGATACAAA
>CM034701.1:256899688-256912146 GCA_020142125.1 Phrynosoma platyrhinos
TGCACATGCGTGCACACACAAAGAGAAAGAGTTTCATTTTTAAAAAATCTATTCTTCAAAACCATAATTTCTTTGTGTGCAGAGTTTGGGAGTATTTTTGGCGGTCACTGTAGTCAGTGTAGCCTTCAGTAGATTTCAGGGAAGAAATCTGGGCCTGCCCTGTTATAGGGCCTCGGCAGACGACTAATTGGGTCATCTTGGAGGCACGGAAGAGGAGGGGCAGCTGCACGAGCGGCGCCCCTTCCTCTTCCCGAGGTTGCCCTCGGAGCTGCCGGCCCTCGACATGGCCGGCGCTCCCAGGGCAACCTCCTGCCGCAGCAACCGCACACGCTGCGGTGGAAAAGTCAGGGAAAGTGCGCCCTTCGTGTTTAGGGTGCACTTTCCCTGACTTCTAAAAGGAGCGCCAATTTGGCGCTCCTTTTAGGGTCGCCGCAGGAGCGCCGCGGTGCGGAGGCTGCGGTCCCATGGCGCTCTGGACCAGGGCGTCCCCAACGCCCTGGTCTGCATCCCCCCATAGTTCCCCATCTCTAGTCCAAAGCCTCCTCCTACATTCAACTTTTGACTGAATGCTAATCCCATTGCTTCAGCATCCTCCAGCTCCAGTAATGACCTTTGGTTTAATATCTAACCTCATTTGTTTTTCAAAGAAAAATCTCAGGAAAATTCAAATCATGCCCACTAATTTTTGGTGCCTAAGTACAATAAAAGTACTGCTGTAATGTGAATAATAAGCATTTAAGTGTTTAAGAATCAGGCATGGATGGCGAAATGACAATAGCACTACACAATTATAGCACTATGATTCCACTTCAGCTACCATTGCTGCATCCTATGGAATCTTGGGATTCATAGTTTGGTCTCCAGAGGAGATCCCTGACTAAGAATTCCAAATGCTCCTCCCTAAATTGCAAATCCCAGGATCCCGTAGTTTGGAACTATTACAGTTAAAGTTGAATCATAGTACTGTAACTGTGTGGTGTGAAAAAGTCCTTTGTTATTTGTACCTTTGCACAAAGCACAAATTTGCAGCTAACTGGAGAGAAGAAAACATGCATGATATAAACACAGCAGGTTCAGTTACAGCTTTCAATCTGGTTTGAGTGGGGAGTTTGATCAAGTAGGTGCAAGGGGGAAAATGTAAATATCTTCTTCCTACTGTTGCTGTCCTGAGCTAAGTGTGTGGTTTCATTTAAATGTTTTAAAAGGACGTATATTTTTAACATTTAATCATATATCCAGGCAGCAGTGTGTGCACGCACACAGAGGGACATATATACAGTGGGTCCTTGTTATCCGCTGGGATTTGGTTCCAGGATCCCATGTGAATAACAAAATCCATAGATGCTCAAGTCCCATTAAATACAATGGCATAACAAAATGGTGTCCCTTATATAAAATGGAAAATCAAGATTTGTTATTCGGACTGATTAGACTAGAGGCTTAATCTTATGTCAGTGGTAGAGACTGGATTGTTTCACTCCACCATAGCAAGGTAGCAAGGAGATAATGGGCCAAACCTCAAACCACATGAAGCTCTGCTTTCTAGTATTTTGCCATTTTTCAACATCCTCGTGATCTGCCACCTGAGGCAGCTTTTTGTTCAATGGTAAGGACATCCCTGCTTCTGCAAGAGTGAATTGCTATAATAAGGCAGGCTATCAGTTCTCATGTTTGTGCAACAGCCTGTTCAAATAAGAAGGCTTTGTACTTAGGTTTGCTTTCTTGGGCAGTGCTCTCTCTCTAAGGACCTTATCAAAGCAATAAGAAAGCGAAATAACAATCAATCCAGGACTAAACCGAAAGGAACCCCACAATATGTAAATGGCTATCAGCCGCAACTAGCATCATCGCGCAATTATCGTGCTTCCAATAAAGCACATCCTGGATACGTATTTGCCATTCACACACAATTCAGAAAATCCCGGACATAACCAAGCCCAGGCCCCGCGCCGGCTTGGGAAGGAGGGGTTTGGGTGACAGGTCCTCCTTGGAGCGCAGGCGGGAGCGGCGAAATGCTCCACAATACGTATTGGGGAAATGCTCCCCAATACGTATTGTCCGTTCATACTGATAAGGTCCTAACTGTAAAAGTGAAATCATTCCTGTCGCGCACTTGTACTTCCTCAAGAAACCGAAATACAAAAGGTCACGATTCTTGCCACATTCTGTCGGGGTTCTGTGCGGTTCTGTGCGACGTCGTGTGAACAAACGGGAAAAAAAACGTATCAGGTCAGGATTTCATTTGGGTTCTGACTGCTTTGGGCCCCGTGTGATAAGGTCCTAAGAAATGCACAACAGCCCATCCATGTGTAGGAGATCCTTTCTGCACTCAGGTGGACCAGTATTATTTATGCATGGCCTTAAGCATATGCAAGAAATAGTTGATAAAGGGCTGCTTCCTTCATTGTCCATTTTATTGCTAATTTAATGTTACTCCATTGTAGACTGTTCCTCGTGATCATGCTGTTTATAAATTATTCTTTTTTATTCTTGAACATTTTTTCATTGTAAATTAATCTGGATATTTTGAGAGATAAGTCATAGGTAAACATTTTAATTAAAATAATGACTCAGAGTGCAGGTCTTACCCATTTCAAGATAGAATCCTGCAGCAACAGTGTTTTAAGGGTCATGAACAAAGTGCATTTGTTGTTCTGTGTCTGTGGGGGGGGGGGGTTTATTTAAAAAATACATATTTTAATTTTTCACAGAGTAAGTTTCTATTGCTTCATATCATCGTCCTCCCCCAGGAAATAAATGAAACAGCTTTAAAAACAGAGCTTATTATTTCTTATATATGTTTTTGTTGCATCTTCTTAGAGTTGAGTTGTGGTTTAGACCACAACCTGGAAAAGTTACCTTTTTTGGACCATAACTCCAAAACTCTATCAGCTAGGGGATTATGGAAATTGTATTTCAAAGTCACATTTCTAAGCTGTTATTTACAGAGCAAAAGGGAAAAACAGAAATACATACATGTGTGCAAGAGAGAGAACAAGCTTCAGAATTCATTCAGCTGCTTGGCTGAATTGAAGATCATATGAGATAATAGATGGCAGTATTTTCAATCCTAATCATTCTGAGATTGTAAGCATTGCATCTAGTTCACTATACTCTTTTCATTATCTGACTCCATAATGTTAACATAGTATGCTTATGCCAAATAATATTGAAAATGTAATTATTGTGTAGTTGTCTTATAACTGGGATCAAATGGTAGCTATAAACTCATAAATGCTTGATTGCACAATCTGATTTAACATGCACTGACAACAATTTCTGTTCTTTTTTTGCAGATGAAGATGGCTAATAAATGCTGTTCTCCCTCAGACCAGGTATGATATTCATTTTATTATAATACTACTATTCTTGCATTGTTATTCCTAATGTCACATCACTTTTATTTTCTGTTGTTAGCTCAAACAAAAAGAAAGATAAAAGTACTCTGTCCAAAAATCAAGTTTTTCTTTTTCTTTTTTTTTTCCTTGTAAGACTTTGACATCAACTGCAAGACCAAACCAAGTCATTTTCGGGCCAAAAGCAAAGAACAAAAACATTGTTTTGCCTTCTAGGCAATTAGAAGGCACATGTTTGTGTGTGTGTGTATGTGTATACACAGACACACACAGAGCGAGAGAACAGTTGGCTTCTCTATAAAGAATGGAAGGGACAACACACACACATGCCTTCTAGTTGCATTGAAGGCAAAATGATGTTTTTTTCTTTGCTTTGGGTCTGAAAATGACTGTGTCTGTGTTTAAGCCAAATAGACTGGCAATAAAATTGTACTTCTATATTGATAGTGGAACAGCAACTTCCACCACATTTAAAGACAGCAAGTCTGTTTAATGGTTTGGAGCTCGGGGCATTGCTACTATTCTACCTAATAGTATCTGCCATTTGAAGCAGCTGCCTCACTTTAATTTATGGTAGTGTGGCTATAGAAAGTCATGATGTATAACATGAACCCCACACAAGAAGGCACTAGAAAATTATGAATGTATTTGAACAAACTCCATTTTCAGATTTCATCATCTAATGTTGCCAATGTACTACCCCCCAAAAAAAATGTTTTCATAGCTGAATAGATATCACACAAGGGTTCCATCTAATGTTGGACAAGCACATTTCCTCTTAGAGAACAGTACTCCCCCCTTCCTCACTTCCACAAGTGTCCATCCTCCAATTTTTCAGAGCTTATTTGAATCATGCATAGGTAGTGCTCAGAAAAGCCATTCCAGAAGCCAGGCACAGCTAAATACAACCTGCTAATTGTTATTGAGCACTTGGGAATGTGTACTTGCCCTTTGTGTAAGGAAAACTCATGTGTGAAGGGTGAGAGATAAACCCACTAGATAAAGTGAGGATATGTATCCCTGGATCCCACTTAACTCAGATCAAAATTTCCTTCAGTGGAGCATGTTAGTATCATAAAACATTAATTTCTAATCAAGCAAATGTAAAGGCAAATCACTGGTAGGTCTTTCACTGTAAAACCTGGAAGAAAAGGATTAGCAATAAGAATGAAGAACTCCATTTAGTATGACTTCAATATATCTGATAAACCATTTTCTAAATAAACCACTGTCAAGTTATGAAAGTTTTGTTTGTGTGTGTGCTTGAGTCACAACAAAATTAGTGAATTCTGCTTCCAAAAATGGATCTGAAATAAGAAAGGTTTCCATCATCTTCATTTTCATCTTATAATAGACATGTATTTATAATTAGATAAAATTAAGAATGGATGCTGACAGCAATACAAGAAGCAAGAGAGATTCACACTTCCTGCATCAATGCATATCATTAATTCCTAAAGCAGGGGAATTCTGTGTCTTCTTCCCATTGGCACCATATGCTCTGGTTCAAATGCCTACTTTGATTAATCACATATGAAAGTGCCAGAAGGTGTTGAAATTTCCTGGGACCTTTCAGTCTATGCAATTATAGCACTATAATTCCACTTAAATTGCCACAGCTGCATCCTGAGGAATCCTGAGGTTTATAGTTTGTTGAGGCAGTAGAGCAATCTGGCTAAGAATCCTAAATACCCTTGCCTAAACTGCAGACCCATTTTTCTATAGGATGGAGCCATGGCAATTAAACTGGAATCATAGCCTTATAATTGTGATGTGTGAAAGGGCCTGAGTTTTACTCATATCACATCGAGGCTGTAGCTTTACCAAATACATGCTATTTGTGCAAAAGGTCCCAGGTTAAACCCTTGGCATCTCCAGGCAGGACTAGAAAAGAACCTTCTATGTCGCCATAGAGTTATTGTTCCGTCGATCCCTCCCTTGCTTTCTTTTTGCCCTTCCTTTCTTCTAGACTGGGAATCAAGGCAGCTTACAAAAGACAAAACAGTTAAAACATAGTCATAATCATAAAATATAAAAATTGGGATTAGATGAGTATTAAACAAAAACAGATTTAAAACCATTTAAATGTTACTTTAGAACAAAGATTGAAAATAATATGACCATAAAAAGCTCTTCTCTTGTTAAAAATCAATTTCCAAAGGCCTTTTGGAAAAGCAAAAGCTGCCATCAAAAAGACATAAGAGAAGAAGCAATCCTAGCTTCCCTCGGGAGGGAGTTCCAAAGTGTGGGAGCAGCCACAGAAAAGGCCTTCTCCTGCATTCCTACCAACCACGTTTGTGAAGGTAGTGGGTAGAGAAAAGTTCCTACCTTGAAGAGCTTAGAGCTTGAGCAGACTCATATGGCAAGATATGATTTTTTCAAATATGAAGGAATGTAGAGAAGGGACAAAGTCTCAGGGGTTGAAAAAAACAGTTTTATTCTTTCAGTTATCCCCACATATTTCAGCCTAGTAATATTTAATATTTGCAAATCAATAAGGTCTGGGAATGTTGTACTATATAAATTTTAACGTTTCTATTGTAACATTTGATTTTAATTCATAACTATTTAACTTTTTAAATGGTTTAATTGTTTTTTAATTTTATATTTATACATTTTAATGTTGTACTGTTTTAAAATGTATTCTTGTAAATCTGCTGTTCACCACCTTGAGTCCCTATACTGGGAGAGAGGCAGGATATAAGATGATGATGATGATGATGATAATAATAATAATAATAATAATAATAAGCCCTCTTCAAGGATTGATAAAAGATAAAAGAAAGAAAAGGGACAAGACAAGACAAGACATAAAAAAACAAAAATTATAACAGGAGACAAGTTATTATTGTTGTTAGCTGCCCTCCAGTCATCCTCGATTTGTGGCAGCCCTGTAGGTGAGACATCTCCATGCCCCCCTGTCCTCCACTGCTCTGCTTAGGTCTTGTAGATTTAGGCCCATAATCTCCATAATAGATTCTAGCCACCTGGTGTGAAATCTTCCTCTCTTCTACTGTCTTTTACCTATTGTAGCATTATTGACTTTTCTAATGATGGGGCCAACAAACAACAGCTTCAGTGTAATTATCTTGCTTCCAAGGAGAGTTCAAGCTTGATCTGTTCAAGGACTCGTTTGTTTGTCTTTTTGGCTGTCCCTGATATTCTCAGCAGTCTTCTCCAGCACCACATCTCAAATCAGTTGATTTTATTTTTTTCACTGCCCAACTCTCACATCCATACATGGTGATAGGTAATACAATGGCTTGTATGCTTCTAACTTCAGTGCTCAGTTCTTTTTAAGATTTTAGTCTGGCACCTTCTGGTTTGAGAAGTAGGAGGCAGAGCATTGTACTGTTCAATTTTTTCAAGGTATACCAAGGACATCCTTATAGCAACTCTACAGCAGAATGGCAATATGTGAGAATTTTAGTTTTAAAGTAGATAGATGTACTCTAAGTCCACATTTAGAGCATGGAGGAGAAATTTGAATTCTCAATATCCAATCCATATCTGTTTTTTTTTTTAAGCAAGGTCCTCTGTTTCTGGGTGGAAATCCTTAAACGAGTGATTGTGTTCCCAAAAATGGTCAAACAAAGGGGCACCTGATCTTCTGTTCCTGGTATTTCTAAGATGTCCCCTGTACTTGAGATGTTTTCCCTATATATAATTTGTTGCAGGATACCTGATCACAACACATCACAACAACAACGTTAAATCATACTAAAGATCTATCTTATCCAGTATTCTGTTCATGGAATGGCCATCCACTTGCAATAGAGAGAAACATAGACAAGATATTAAAGCAACAGCTCCCCCCCCACACACACACACAAACAAACTTTTGCTTCACAATGACTGATATATGGAGACACAGACCCAAGCCACTGCCATTCACTACTGACAATATTGAGATAGATTGATCAATAATCTGAGGTAGTTTGTGGCAGCTTCCTCTGTTCTCCCTGTACACGTGTAAAGTTACACCTGAAGTTCTTTCCTGGTATGTGTACATTTCTATTTCTTCATTGTCTAGTTGGAACTTGTGAAGGTCCTTGGTGGTCATTATTTTTGTTTTCTTTATGTTCAGCGTTAAGCCTGCCTTCGCACTTTCTTCTTTGATGTTCCTTAGTAGGTTTTCCAGGTCTATACGTGGGATCAAGCATTGATAGAAATGGGAACTACAGTCAGGAAATCAGAAGGGGACTAAGAATGGGGAGGGTGGCTATGAAAGAACAAGAAAAAATTCCAAAATGTAAAGATATACAACTCAGAACAAAAGTTAGAATCATACAAGCCATCATATTCCCTATTACAAGGATACAAGAGCTGGACAGTTAAGAAAGATGATAGGAAGAAAATCAATGCATTTGAGCTGTGGTGCTGGAGAAGAGTGCAGAGGATCCCATGGACAGCCAAAAGGACAAAACAAGTGGGTCCTAGAGCAGATGGAGCTGGAAACCTCCCTGGAAGCCAAGATGGCCAAACTGAGGCTGTCATACTTTGGACACATCATGAGAAGGGAGGACTTTTTGGAAAAAACAATAATGCTGAGAAAGGTAAAGGGAGGTATGAAGAAAGGAAGGCCACATGCTAGAAGGAAGGACTCTATTAAGTAGGTCACTGGTATGGAGTTGCAGGAATTAAGCAGAGCAGTGGAGGACAGAGGGTCTTGGAGATGTCTCATCCATAGGGCCACCATGAATCGAGATCAACTCGAGGGTAGTTAACAACAACAACAATGTGTACATTATCTAACTTTGCTACAAAAATTATCCCCAGAATTTGTAACAGGACAGAATCCAGTATGAGAGAAATCCAATCAATCTTGTGAAAGTAGTTTTTTATCTTCATCTCTACTTTAAATTCAGAGCGTGAGTGTGTTTTCCTATGAGACTGTTGTCTTTTAAGGCCTATATATTTGTCTCAGTGTGAAAATGGTGTCAGCTCAATAGCATAGATGTGTATATCATCTTGTTTGAACTTGTGGAATGTTTACTGTTCCTGCTCTCCAAATATTAACACTTTTTTATTCTGCCTGGTGTAACTTATAATGTTCAGAAAACTGAAAGTACTTCTTGTGTTAGCTTAAGAAGCAGATTTGTGACTCAATTTCTAAAAACACACACATCATTGAATCTCTGCATGTTCTTCTTCTTTAACAAAACATTCAATAAGACTTTACTATCTATATCTAAAAAAAGCCTGCACACAACTCTGGTTTTTGAGTTCTGTTTAAAGGAATTTACTTGTCCTTACTTTACTGGAAGTTTAAAATTAGGTGTTTTTATTAACAATAGGAATTATTGATCACATATCAGTCCAGGTTTTATTGCTATAGTATTGTGATTTTTAAAATAGGCCTGTAATAGGTTGCCTATACAGATCTTTTTCTTATTTTTGAAATAAAATAGGTATGAAGAAACTATTTTTGTTTCATAAAAACCATTCTTAACTTTTTGTCTTAATTGCTAGTTGCGATATATAGCACAAATTCTTTGCATGACTACCTAGAAGTCCTACTGAGTTCACTAGGACTTCCTTCCAAGTATATGCATGTAAGATTGTTACCAAAGTCTATGTAAAAGGGCCTTTGCAGACTGCCAGAAATAGTGCAAATTGAGTCCACTTTAAGGGTTAGGGTTAGTGCTAGGGAATCATGGGAATTGTTTTTTTCTCTCTGAGACATTGAGCCTTCTCTGTCAGAGAGCTCTGGTGCCACAATAAAATGCCGTTCCCATGATTCCCTAACCCTAACCCTAACCCTAACCCTTAAAGTGGACTCAATTTGCACTATTTCTGGCAGTCTGCAAAGGCCTAATATGTGTGCACATTGTCCTGCATCCAACTGTTAGGTCTACTAAAGTAGATCTAATAAATGAATGGAATTTACATATTATTGACTTGGCCAGTATTTCATTGATTCATTGGAACTAATCTAATAGAAAATCACAACTCACCCTTGCTTGCTTGCTGCTCATGTCTGCTTTGTCCTAGCAATCTTCCTAGCAATCAAACTTCAGACTGTAAATTTCTCAGGGCAAGAAATGGGCTGATTTTCAGACTAAGCTGCCAGGCTTAAGTAGTTAAAATGCTTTCTCATCATCAGTATCAGCAGCAGATTTATCAGGGCCTTGGCAGACCACCCCTTCCCCTTGGAACTCAAAATGTCAGATCACACTTAGAGGTGACAGCTACAGAGGAGCTGACAGAATGCGTCTCTGGGGTAACAAAGTTAACAGAGTCCTGCATTATAGGCAATGCCATCAAAAGCAGCAGTGGAGCACTCACCCTCTGGCAACAGAGCCATCCTCACTGGCAGGGATTTTAACTGTACCTGCTATTTTGATTGACCTGCAGTGCATCTGTGGTCTTGACAGAGTCACTCACTACTCCATTAGGGTGAGATGATGTGGAGAAACACTGAGGGAGTTTAAAATTATGGGCTCAGAAGCATTACTTGCTGGAAAGAGTACCTTTTTCTTCACTTTTCTTCTCTTTTTGCTGCTGCTGCTGCTGCTGCTGTAGCCTCAAGAGAAGGAAGTGGGGTGGTAAACTAAATGGTTGCCCACCTAGAAGTTAATGGCTAAGTCATTATGATGGATAATTGGGAAAGGACAGTTGATAAAATGAATGCATTGCTTGTAATGAATAGTGTAGCTCTAAGCCATTGATAATTAATAAACCCTTATTAATGCCATTACTAATTTGCTCCTCATATCTATATCCTGATATACAATCAGACCAATTTATTTTGCAGTAATTAAAATTGTCCTTGATATAATTAGCAAACAAGCTGGTTTTAGAATTCAAGACGTTTAACCTGTAAGTGTATGATAACACTAGTTTTGATTCCAAAGGGATATTGTAGCACCTTTGAGACTGTGTGAAAGAAGTTGTAGTATAAACTTTGGCTGACTTGGTCTATCTACTACAGGGATAGGCAACCTAAGGCCCGGGGGCCAGATGCCGACCCCCGAGGCCTTTGGACTGGCCCCAGGCCGGTCCTGCTGTCGCCGCCACCCGCCATGATGATATTGATTATTGTTGTTATTACTTGTTCTTGGGGTTTTCTTGGCAAAATCTCCACAGGGGTTTTGCCATGGCTTTTCTGGGGCTGAGAGAGTGTGCATGCATATTTTTTATTTTATTTTATTTTTATTTATTTATTTATTTATTTATTTATTTTTGGTGCTTTGGCCCCCCAATTGTCTGAGGGACAGCAACCCAGCCCCCGGCTCAAAAAGTTTGCCTACCCCTGATCTACTAGCTTTGACATGCAGCTTTCCAGAGAAGCAGAGTCCACTATAGTTTCACTTTCCTTAGCTTTTTTCCATTCTGTATAATTGCTGTCACCAACTGTTCATTTGTATTTGAATAAATAGACCAAACAAATAACCCAAGATGCCTGAAGCTACAACTTTCTTTGCCTTCTTAATTTTTTATTGCAGTACAGTGCTGGATGTAAAGCCATTAATCATTTACCTTAAAGGCAGAACTTGCTCCCAGTGAAGTCACTGTTCCCAATTTCAACCACATGATCTTACCAACCCACATATAATGTCTAACTGTTCCCTACTTTTATGCCCAGCAATTTGCTGACCTGTATTTATTGTAATGATGCTTACAGTTTGCAAAGTAAATTGTGCATAAAAGTGAAGCTCATGTTTTCTTTTAAACTTCACATTAGCTGTGTATCATTTTTACCATTTAAAAAAAATGGAAGCAGTAATTCATATGCATTCTAAAAAATATTAACAAAATTGCTTTGTTTATTCATGGAGAAGTGTTGTGCAATCCTAAACTGGTCTATTTAGATCCTAACAGCAAAATGTTGTTTGTAGAATGGGATTTTACAGGTTGAATCTCCCTTATCCAAAATGCTTGAGACCAGAAGTGTTTTGCAATTCAGATTATTCTTTTTTATTATTTTGTGATACCTGTATTTGTATCCATATAATGAAATATCTTGGAAATGGCACTCAAGTCTAAACATGAAATTTATTTATGTTACATATGAACACCGTATACACATAGCTTGAAGGTAATTTTATACATTTTTAATAATGTTGTGCATGAAAAAAAGTCTGTGTACATTGAACCATCAGAAAGCAAAAATGTCACTATCTCAACCACGCAAGAAAAAAGTTTTCAGTTTGGGATGTATTTTGGATTTTGGGATTCCAGGTAAGGGTGATTCAACATGTATCAGGCCTTTCTACTGCAGCTTCTTGGACCCTCAAAAAAAAACCCAACACATTTGTGTATATTGGATTTTCTCCAGATTGGTTTTTGATTTAACATGTGATCAAGGGGGGGGGGCTGTAGCTGCCAGACAGAATTGGCAGAAATGAGATCCACCACCACCTATCCCTTGCATGGACAAAATTGATTTTTACTTACACAGGATTGTGAGACATTGCATTTTTACATTTTGAATTGTTCTTCAGGCATTTCATTGAAAGCCATGTGTTGAGATCTCTATCCTAAACATTCCATTAAGAATGAAATCCCAGGTACTCCAGCAATAGCTCTTCAAAGGAAGAAACCAACAGAAGTAAATAAAACATAAAATTCCAGAAATGAGACTAGGTTGTAGCAAGCCACAATTTCTGACAGGTCAAAAAAGGACTCAGCACATTGATCTGTAAAATTTAATACCAACATAACTATCTACTATATTAGGGCTACATTTTTCTGGGAAACACTGTCTTCTAGTAATTTCTCACCTTTTATATAGTCACCACATGTCTCAGACTATCATCAAACAACCGTAGAAGACATTAGAGGCATGTACAAGCTTACAGTGTGGTGTCTGTGAAAAAGGAAGATAAATATCTGTGGCCTCTGTGTAGACAATTAAGTCCAATATTAATAGTACTCAATTTTTCCTAAGCAGCTGGGCTTATACACATGGTTGGAAGCTGTACCGTCCCTGATACTGTATAGGCATCATACAGTGAGCTTTTTAATGGCTAATACACATATCCTATATACATAGAATCCATCCAGTCACATAAAATAGTGTCTGGATGGTTCAGATAAGCATGTTGCCATCATTTATCATAAGAGCAAAATAAAATGTCAGCTTTATCTAGGAGCAGT